>VSDK01027735.1:473779-566646 GCA_009767595.1 Symbiodinium kawagutii | reverse complement strand
CGCTCACCCCCCCACCCCCCGTTGTTTGGTCATCTTTGGGTCAGCCACTGAACCCCAACAAGGACCACCGTCACGCGGCCAAGGTGTCACCATTGGCGCTTTGGCTCAGTGGCGAATCCTCTCCCACTCTCCGCAGTGACGCGCTCGGTGGCTCACCTGACAGCTGAGCGTCAGCCATTGGTTGGGTGGTTGGCGCATACACATATGCACATACACCGCATACACAGATGTATCAGATATAAATAAGTAAATAAACACAAATAATAATAAGTAAATGAATGAATAAATGAATGAATAAATAAATGAATGAATGATTGAATGAATAGATAAATATATGATTACATTGTATAGATATTACATGTTTACCTTACCAACCAACCAACCAACCACTGGCTAAGAATGGTTGATAATGGAGGACAAAATCACCAGCAAAAGCAGGGGATATACCCAACGGTGATTCTGGGTCAAAATATTGACCCGCCAACAAAATGGGCAGGTAAAGATCCCAACAGAAAAGAGTTTGGATGAGTTTGGTCATTCATCAAATGTCCACCAAGGTACCAGGGTTTTGACCACAACTGAATGTAGTGGTCATTTACCGCCACTGCTGCTGACTATAGCCAGCTAAATAGCCATCAACTAGCCATGACTTTTACCAGCTAACACTAATGCCTACCTGATTCATAGGACAGTTTGGGGATGATTGACAACAAATAGTCAGGAACAAGAATAGATATGGAAAACATTGAATTATTCTTCAAAGAAAAACATAATGGATATCGTACAAAAATACATTGTTGGTCCATTTATGAACCATCCATTGAAATACAGTAAGGACCAAATGGATGTTTCTGAAGCCATGGGGAACCCTCAAAGTTTTGGTTGGTTTATTGCTACATATGCTTTATATTGGATGATTTGGGGGTACCCCCACTTTGAGAAACTACCAAATCTAAGTACAGGGATGGAGAATGCAATTCTATAGCTTACTGTGGGTAAGTAGTTCTTGCCCAGTTAGTTGTGCTACCCCGTTTGGCGAGTTTGTGACAATCAATGGCAACCCCTTAATACCAAGCCACCTTTGCTGGAACATTAAGCAGTCTTCCATAGCCTCACGAATTCCTATCGATCAATCAGAAATCCTACTGCTGAATCATAGACCGTGGCAATACGTGCATAGGAATATCCTGGAATCTTCAACCTGCCAATACTTTAGACCACAGAAAGTTATACTTGGGCATGGTAGTCAATCCTATTGTCTTACAACGGCTTTGTACTTGCTTTCTTGGAATTCTAAAGCGCAAGAATGGAGACGTCTGGGGATAAAAGTGACAATTTGAAAGTGGCTACGCTACAATGCAAGAGATGCCGATAGTCCACCAAGAGACAACGGTCTATCGATACATGCAAATAGATGTGCAAAATGGAAGATCCTACGAGTTCTACTAGTTTCTAGTGGTAGATTTCTACTATACAATATACAACCTCCACTAGTTGTCCACCACTAGGTCTGCCAAAATTCACCGGCGATTTACCATCAACTATTGGGGGGGTTCTCAACGGCTGGATCGACCATTTGGCAGCCTACCATCATAGTTGGAAGTGATAGAGGCGATCATGTGTTGAACCAAATTTGTTGGTTCATAATGAACAATAACTAATGGTAATGATACCAAGCTGGTTCATCTAATGGTTAATCTATCAAATAATCTGAGACATGGTTATCATGAACCACAAATGTTGGTTGATGATCTGAGCATGATTATGGTATCATACGTTGTGGTTCATTATCAACCAAGCTTGTCGTTGAAGCATACAAGTGACTGGTTAAGAATGAACCTCGAACCAGGTGTTGGTGAATAGTTATAGTTCTATTCCTTGTTGGTTACCATTGACGGCCAGCCAAAATGATCATCTCCCGACCAAGGATTCGTTCTCCTTCACCACCACAGGGCGTGGAAAGTCTCCGCGGCTTCCCCACCACCACGCGCTGACGACGACTTTGGTCGCTCGTTCGCGGAGTCCTGTCAGGGGCAGTGGGTGAGAATGAACGTGAAGTCATGATTGCGGTAGGTGTTAATATTGGTCACGGGAGACGGGAGCTGCTTGATTATGGTTGATAATCAATGATTAAACATGATGATATATGTGGATCCGGTATGGCTAAGTGTAGTTTATACTGGTTAAGAAACTGATGGAATGGTGGTTAGTGTATGTTTCAGGATGGCTAGCGATAAGTTACTATTTGTTGATACAGGTCTATACTACTTGAGAACGCTTGATGATGTCTATTTTTGGTTGATGATACGTGGCAAGCAATGGTGAGTAGTGGTTGGATTCCACGCATTAACAATGATCAACCATGCAATAGCCCCCGTCAACTGACAATTATTGACAAAACAATCAGCATTACTTCAAGCTACCTAGGTAATTCCAAGGCAATCCCAAGGCAATCTCATCCCATCTTATCCCGGTCGATTCTCATGTCCACCCGAGTAGCTTCACAAGTCCCTGGAGTCCGATGCCATGACACCTCAAACCACGGGAGATCCAGCTGTAAGTGAACCACCGGTGGCTGATCATTCCACACCAAAAAAGGCGGGGGGTTTGTCCATATGGATCTATCAAAGTGGTTAATGGCTGTTTCCATCATGAGTTTTAATCAATCCAACTGCTACAGTTGGCTCACTACAGTAGGGTCCAACAACCAGCTAGTATGATGGCCAAGCAATACGACCATACCTTTATAGTGAATTGTTCAAAAAAAACGCACGATGTGAAAACGAAGAACATACCCCCTGGTAAACTAACAAAGCAATGGAATCCACCATTTATTCATGGTATCCCAGGGTGTCTCTACATAGTATGGTCCTGGTGATTTTCCATTGCTATGTCAGTTTACCAGGGAGTATTTCATCAGTAAACAAATCCCAAAAAAGTCAAGCAACCGTTGTTGGACACCTGCAGTGCAGTGGCAACGGTTATTGGACCAGTCTTGCTATGCTTCATCTTATACATCATTTTGCTGATTTCATAATTACAGTGGTAACCATCTCAGTAAAATGATGAGGGTTTGACATCATTCACTATCCTTGACCCTCCCTCGCAGCGGACACTCCAAGAGTCTGCAGGCAGCAGGCTGGCTCGTAAGCGGGCCCACAACCAAAACAAAGAGAACAAGTAACAGTGAGGCGACCGGAAAACACTGTCACGTTAAACAATTAAGTGATGTCGACAAGGCCTCGAGTGCGAACACGATACAGCAGGGCTCGGTACTTCTGACAACGAACTTTGTGAGGGAGCAAATCCAAATCCAGAACCATACGAGAAGCAACAGGACTATCAATACAAGCAGTGGGAATAGCCAGTTCCGAGGCAGAAACGAGTGTCTTCAGATAAGCCACATGTTCAAGTTGACAAGGTAAAGCAGGGCGACGACCAACCCCACTTATCTTGCTCTGATACCCATACATGCCCAAATACCATCTCTTCTTACCAACACCTTCCAAGGGAAAAATCTCAATGCCAGTAAACCGCTTCACAAAGTTCACACAAGCTTCCAAGAATCGCACATGATCCCAAACAGTTTGATGTTGTAAGCAGGCATCAAAGTGAACCGCGTGGTCCCTGTAGGCAGGTAAGGACTGCCCTCTTTCCAAAATAGCGGGAATCCTACATCCAGTGGTGTAGACAAAATTTACAAGAAGCTCGTACCAACTGATTCCCCCAGAGAAATCATCAGCAGAAGGCCAGCGCAGCAAGGCGGCCCATTCCAGGAAAAGTTTGAGTGAGCCAGGTGAAGGTGTAAAACACTCCAGCAGAAAATCAGGAACAGTCGAGGGTGAAGGAGACAAGACCAAAGGTGGGTCCCAAATGATAGCATGTTCGACTGAAAATCGCCCTTCACGTTCAAACCGTTGTGCATTTGTTCCATGGTCAAAAGCATCCAAACGTTTGGCCTCAGCAGTAGCCAGAAAGATTTGCAAATCACGCAGGATTGCAGTTTGCTGGGTATACCATTCTGCAATTTGCCAACAGAGTGTATGTAGAGGCGAGGCATCCCTGCTAACAGCTCGCTTCGCCATTTTGTCAGCAAAACGGTTACCCAAAGCAGCATAAATATCCCTCCATGAATCCAGTTGAGCAATGTTCTGATGTGATTTGATCTTGACCAACCGAAATTCAGAAAGAGGCTTAACCATTGCTAGGTGGCAAATGGCCACCAAAATGTCAGAATGTTCACAAGAAGTGTAGCAAGCAGGATCTGGGTTTTCCTGAATCTCAATGACGCGATCTATAGACCATTGGGAATCCGTGTAAATGACAGCATGATTACACGACCGAAAAATCTGATAAATAGCCTGAATTTCAGCACGATTGATTGTTTGTACACCCGCCACCAAGGAGACCTGAATAGGCATCAAGCTTGTGGGATCCGTATCATAAGAATGTAAGGCCTGAACAGCAGCAGCTCGCTCAGCATCATCATGTAGTGTATCAAGCACAATACTCCATCCAGCAAGGTGACCACCCATCTTCGGAAACGCAGCAGAACCATCAGTGAAAAAATGAGGTGTGCAGTCACTAAAGTCACCAAAATCACAGAGATCAAATGGAGCAGGCATTTCACGTTGAGAGTGCAAATAAGTCACAACTTGGAGCTTCGGATGTTTATGTACCACTGGAATCAAGCAACAGTGTGGAAACTCCAGAACAGCAATTTGAATTGTGCGATCAAATGCTGCTCTGAGGTCGGCAATTGCAGTACAGTTATAGGGAAAATGTGCACGGGAGTCACTTTCCCCACACAGAGGGCACTTCCGGAAATCCCATACATCACTATCTTGCCACTGCTCTCGCTGGTTACCAAAAAGTGCACCAACACACCGAAGATTCGCAGTATTAGCAGCTTGACGGTTATCCTCGGGCAGTTTCAAATTCGCGGATGCTTTAAGATCAAACTCTGGCCAGTTCTCATAGCCATGTCGTGTTCGAATCGTGTCAGTAACCACAGCATCCCAGGCATCACGAATTCGGGAGAGAATCACCCCAGTGGGAGTTGAAATCAATGAAAAACAGCGGTGCAAATGGTCGATAATGTCACCATGCTCGTCAATGCTCCAACCAACACAGGCAAGATAACACTTCAGGGCACCAGCAGGGCCATGTGCATGGTTGGGGTTATCTGAACTCGCAATCAAAGCATTTAAATATATATCACGCTGTGTTTCATCAGTGGTCAGCAATCTCCGCCAAATGCAGAGCGATTTCAGGAGCGCATACAGAAAGGGATCATCAACATGCGTAGTCAAAGCAGAGAAAGCCAAATGCACATTGGTGTTACCGGTCTTCTTCAACAAAGCCCCAGCAGCAATGGAACGTAATCTTGAAAAATGCCTCTTGCCAACATAAACAATATCGCAGCCGAACAATGTCATTGGCCAGATTGTAGATTGAATTGCTCTGGCAGCTTGCTTCAAAGGTAGTGCCAATCTGGACAGTCGTTCTAACCGTTTGATACCTTCATCCAACCGCACTCCCAAGCAACCGTGATGCGTAGTCTTAGCAAAATGCATAAAGACCCCCAACACCTTTTCCGCATGCGCAATGCGGAAATACATAGGAGACCCCACAACTTCATTGTTGATATCCAACCATGCTTTCCTCGCTGCAGGTGAGGTACCCCAACACCAACTCTTCTTCGGGTCCAGGTTAAGGCGCAATGACTGCAAAAACTGGATTGTGAGCTTCAATGCACGGACATGCTGACTAGGTTGTGATGCGGACCAATTCCAGTCATCGGCGAATACAGTAGGGTCAGCATCAGCATGTATCACAATTAATCGGTACCAAGTGAGACCAACCGCAATCATCCCGCAAACAGAAAGAGGGTCACCCTCTGCCAAACCAGTTGAGGCGTACTGTGCTTCACTCACCGAATCAAGCAAAACAGCACATCTGGACATCCGTTGAAGTGAGTGCAACCAGGCAGTAGAGGCTGTCGTACCCATGCCATGATATCTTAAAAGCTCCACCAAAATTCACTATCCTTGACCATGATGGACCAGCACCAAGCATCATCACCAACCATCAGAAACCATCACCCATCACCATGAACCATCATATTCCACTATATAACCACTATCAGACATGGTTGACAGTAAGTGACCATCGTGAACCATCATAATGCATGATTGACCATAATTTCAATATCATCATCACCGTTGACACCATCAACATTTTCTGACAATTGATTGCAATCATCAGCCAGCATATACACCATCATTCATTGACCGTCATGACTAACAATCATATTCCATTATACACAAGCCCAAACCATCATTAACCAGCCTTACATGGGTGTTTCTCAAAATAGGGGTACCCTCAAATCATCCCCTATGAAGCATTGATGATAATAAACAAATCAATATTTGGGCTTCCCTGGTTTGAGAACTCATTCTTGACCATAACTCACTTGGTGGCGTTTAGATCCCTTGCTAAAAGTCTAACTTTTAGTGATTTTATGGTAAATCAGTCATATCCCAAAAAAGCTAAAACGCGAAGTTCATAGCTGTAATCCACCCAGTTCACCCTCCTTCTATGAGCATCATAAACCATCATCACCACCACTCCCCACCGCTCAAAAACCATGGCTGCGTGCTCGGCGCGGCCTCCAGTTCCCAGGGCGCGAGGCCCAGAGATCGGTGGTGCCTCCGAGATGCACAGAGCATGGTGAAGCCGAGACGTGAAGAACCACGGTGAATCCATGAATTTAATAGAGATGTTGCCAGAACCGCGTAATGCATATAGCGTGGCCGTTTTTGGTGGCAAATCGACCGGCAAAGTTGGTGGCAAAGCATGTGGCAGGATTTTGCGAAAATGCGGTCACGGCTCAAGGCACCCTTTTTTCCATCACAAATCGGACACACATCAGATGTGTCACTACCTGGGTAGTGTCCTGGGTAGCGCCCTGCTTAGTGGCCTGGATAGTACCTGGGTAGTAGCTGGGTAGTAGCTGGGTAGTACGTCAACGCTAAGCATTGGGTTGACCTAATGCTTAGCCTTAACGTATCCTGTTTCCTGGGTAGTACCTGGGTAGTGCCGGGGTAGTACCTGGGTAGTACCTGGGTAGTACCTGGGTAGTGTCCTGGGTAGTGTCCTGGGTAGTGTCTTGGGTAGTACCTGGGTAGCGCTCCCAAGTGGTGTTCCAGTGTTCCCAGGTGGTTGGTTCCATGGGCAAGATTTTGGGATGTTTGGCCCAGAACTAACGCCCAGGACCACAGGTTTAACGCCCAGGACCACAGGTTTAACGCCCAGGACCATGAAAACCCAAATTTGACACTATATGCATTACACGGTTCTCACAATAGAGATGTAAGGTTGACCACTGTGAAACGATGGTTGAACCACGGTGAAACCATGGTTGAACCACTGTGAAACCATGGTTGAACCACTTTGAAACCATGGTTGAACCACTGTGAAACCATGGTTGACCACTTTCATGTGAGGTTGATTAACACTGTTGATGCGATTTAGTTGGTTAATGATGGTGCTTATGTGAGATGATGCTTAATGATAATGAATTGTGTGATTTTTGCTTAACTGATGATTGCTTAATGATGATTGCTTAGCTTAATAACATGGGTTTTTAACATGGTGATTCATGGATGAGGGTCACTTGTTACAACACTGGGTAATCCCAAATGCTTAATGATGGTTGACAACTGGTTTTGTGTGTGTGATTTGTGAGCGGTCAATGATGGTCATGAGTGGTTCATGATGGCCAATGATTGCCTATGATGTGATTTTTGGGTTGTCAATGATGGTGAATGGTTGGTTGATAAATTACAGTAATGCATGATTTCTGATTAGCTGATTGATTAGTGTTTGCGAATTGGTGGAGCTGCTATTATTGGCCATTTGTCATGAGAGCATGGCAATCTTTCTGAAAAACGTATTAGGAAGTTGGTCCAGTTCGATGCGATTGGGATTCCAGTAAAACAGCAAGTGATCTGCACAACCATCAATCAAGATTGAACAAACTTTCTGCATCTGTAGCGGGCGCAACTATGTTTGAGATATCAGCATGTTGCACTGATTATCGAACCGAATGGAACATGATGCTCAACTAAGGTCCCTCAATGAGATTCTGAAATATGATAGTTGTTGAACAAATGAGAGACCGAACTGGTTGATGGTTGAACTAACCCTACTACAAAATTTATGCTCAAGTCAACCAGCCAGCATGGTTGTAGTTTCAACGCCTATGAAAAATATTGGTCAACCAACTATGTGTTTATGATTACATTTGGGAAAATAAAGATGACAATCAAACCACCAACCATTGATTGTTTGACTGTCAGTTTGTTGCTTTTGATCTCCTATGAACCATCATTAACCCTGGTCAATCATACTTAATCATGGAAATTGAGGAAATGGTTAATTAATGACTATTAACCATACTTAATACTTAATTATTATCTCCTATTAACCATCATTAACCATACTTAATCATACAAAATCCCATGGTTCTCCCCAGGACTCTCAGCGGGTTCTGGGCTTCCAGGCCAATGATATCTGCCATGGGGACCTTTCCGTCGGATCCAACCTGCAGTTTTTCCAAGCAGGTCGCACCACCCCGGCTGCTCCCAGGGAAACCCCAAGCAGTGAGAAGGGGTAGATCTCCAAGTGGGTGTTTCTCAAGCCATATGGGACCCCAGAAATGGTTGGTTTATTACTACAAATGGTTAACAATGGATGATTTGGGGGTACCCCTATGACTTGAGAAACACCCAAGTGAGGCAAACAACCCATGTGGCGAGCTGGGTCACGCAGTTTACCAACCAACTAATAGGGTATGATCAGCAACAGTGATAGGGAAAACAATGGTTAATGATAGTGGAAGCAGGGGTACAGGGTTTTGACCCATAGGCCCATAGGTATTATCAATTGATGATTATGTTATCATAGTGAGGCAAAGAACATGTTCAATAAAAACCAGCTAAATGTGTTAGAATTGATTGGTTCTGTTCAATCACATCTGGTGAAAAGGCAACTTGGGTGCCTGCATATTCTTCTCCGTGGCTCTCTGGCAAACAAATCTCGAAGTGAAACATCTACAAGTCACAGTTGGTTTACCTCCAGTATTGAAAGTGGGATCATGAACTTCCAGTTTAGTCTGCAAGGGGGTATTGGTCGTTCAGTTGCACCCACATGGGTATTCTTCAGAATGAATAACCCCGAAACAGGCTGTCTTTCCACAATGATCATAGCTGTGTTGTCCCAAATCGGTACCAAATTGTCTCAAGCCATATCGCTAGCCCGTCTCTATGGTTGTTGCCACTATGAGCCATCTTCAACTTCACCATCATTGCCCAGCTGATTAACCGGTTTGTTCACCGACTCATTAACCAGTTCATCAACCAACTGATCAACAGACATATCAACCTGAATCAACTGCTTATCAACTGGTTTATCAACCAACTGATCAACCAACTGGGCTATCAACCAACTGAGGCCGTATCAACCAACTGATCAGCAAACTGATCAACCTCACTCAACTGATTATCAACTAACTGGCTGTATCAACCAACTGATCAACCAGTTGATCCACCTCATCTCACTCTTCCACCGTCATGGCAGTGCCTTCTGGCTGTAAATCTGGTGCCAAGAGCACCGGGCCACGGTAGGGATCCGTGGGCACCTGCGAGGGGGTCAGCAGGTCGCCCCCCAGTGAGGGCTGCATGGCTTGGTCAGTTGCTAAGGGGTAGCTTCTGACGCATCAACATCTGAGAATTCTAGGGATGAATGATAGTTACTATTGATAGTGATAGATCATCATTGATAGTGATCTATTGATAGTGAATAGTAACCATCAGTGATAGATCAATAGATCAATTGATCAACTTCTAGTGATGATTCTACTGATTAACCATGAATCACCACTAAAATCATCATCACCACTACACCCTATACCCAAAAAATAATCATAGTATTTCATAATGCTATTGCCAGGGGGTTACCACATACCACTCACCATCTATCAGGTCACCATGACTATCCATTCGGGCGCTCAGTACGACACACCGTGCATCTGAAAACACCTGCTGCAGCACCTGATCACTTCGCTTCCGCGCACGCTCTAAGGCTTCCAGGGTCTCGTTGGGCGTCATTGTCCTGCAGCCGGAAGATGGTGAGGCGCCGATGCTTGAGGCTCCATATGGTGGTTTCTCAAAATAGGGAACCCACATAAATAGTTGGTTTCTTGCTATAAATAGTTTATATATAAGATGATTTGGGGGGTCCTGTATTTTGAGAAACACCCATATGGGAACGGATTGCATGTGAATATGAAGCATCAATGGTTAACATGGTACTAGATTACACAACTAGTATGACATGGCTAAGCACCTTCTGTGGATATGGTTCCAAATTAGTATGGCACTGGGTTCATGTGCTTGACTGGTCCGCTAGGTGTAGTGTTCAAATGGTAATAGGTTGATCATGCGACGATATAGATCATACGGTACATGCGTGGTATCTCTTACATGTGCAACCTCTCAAGAACAAATGAAAACAAATGAAGGTACTTACATATACATATACCACATCGGTCTTGATTGTATCAAACACAAAGCCCGATAAAACAACATATCTCTTCAACAGGCTGCGAAAAAACAAAGATTCATGATCAAACAGCATCTCACAGCCCATGGAAACCAATTACTAGAACAGTAAGAAAACCCTGGAATACCATGTTTTTTATCATTCAATACCATGTGTTTTTAATCATTCAAAATATGTTGTCCATCATTTAAAGCATGTTTGATCATTTGATCATTCAAAACATTGTATTTTGGCAATTTATGTGGCAATTTTGATCATTTTATCATTTGTCCAGGAAAATTGCATCAAATTGCCACATAAAATGCCGTCAGAGTGATGGTCAAACCATCACTGATCCAAAAAAGGAGCTGCAGCAGCGCTACGATTGGAAGCTGCGATGATGGAGCTGAACGCGTGGTCAGATGTTCCGTTGTTTGGTACCTCAATTGGTTTGGAGTACCTCAAGGAACCAGAAGCAACCTTTGGATATCCAAACTACTTCCAAACAGTTATGCTTTGTTTTGTGCGCTCAATTGGTGTAGTGCATCTGTGGCTGTTGTTTCAACATATTTTGCGCAGTTGTGTTTCATGAAGCACATGACCTTCTTGTAATCGCTTTCCAACAAATGTTTTCTGGATAATCTTACTCTGAACCATGATGTTGTAACCACGTGCCATACTCTGCACATTATCTTCCAATCAGCATAAACTACCAAGTCTGGAATTGTCCAAGATGTAGAGTGACTAGAAACACGCTGCTACATGTAGACAGTGAAAAATAACATCTGAGAGCTTACTCAAGTTGCAGTTCTGTCGAACTGCTGTGATTGCAAAGCACGACAAGGTATCAGTTGATATACAGCACTTATTGCATCATTCGAGATGCTTCATGGTGCTGAAGCCTCAATCATTTCGCAACAAAAACAGGATTTGGTCAATCAACAGTACCGCCCTTAGAAGAACATCTGGCAGCAAGAAGCCTTGGGACCTGTGGACCTGTCCAAAAATGGGATACCAGCAATGCCCCCAGTTACCCTTGACCAGTATTTTTTAAAAGGGATCATACCATGTGGAGACTACCCTGTAGCAGTCCTCAAACCATTGACCTCTTCGTTCTCCTGGCAAGCAATGGATCCGCAACCATCGACAGGTCACCAACACTGAGCACAAGATTTGGGTGTTGGTCAAAATAGGGAACCCCAAATATGGTTGATTTATTACTAGAAATGGCTCAAAAAATGATTTGGGGGTACCTCTATTGCAAGAAACCACCATTTGATACGGTTTCTTGCAATAGAGGTACCCCAAAATCATAAACCGTATCAAATGGTGGTCCACAAAGGTTTTTTAAAAGAAACCACCAGCAAGGTCCGTGAAACATCTCAAACAAATTAGTGACTTGTTGTGAGCTGGGTGATTGTGTGTGCGCCTCTTGGCTGCAAAGATTCAGCCAGGCATGATTTGACGATCATCATCCCTCTCGATACCCTTGAGTGTTCATCCTTGAGTCCCACTCGCATGGGCATGTGTGCACACTCTAGGTAAACAAAGACAAATTGATGATGATGATGATGATGATGATGATGATGATGGTGATGATGGTGAACTTGATCTACATGTTCACTTTCTTTACGAGGATTCGTCTGACTCGTGCACAAATCAGACCTATGCAAATGCAGTTTGCTCGACTCGCCCGTGTCCAAAACTCGGTAAGAATCAAGCCATGCAAGCAACAGTGAAACAGCCTAAGGTTGATAAATACAGTAACAACCACTAGTTGGTTATGAATTAAGCCCAATTGGTTGATAAATAACAGCCAATTAGTTGGTTGTTCACCACCATCAGTTGGTTGTTCACACCAATTAGTGTGAACAACTAATAAGCATTCATGGTTATTCACCACCATTGACCACCGTGAGTCGCTTGTTCACCACCCTTCGTTGAAAAGTCACCAGAGCCGCGGCAACTCATTGGCTGAAGGCACCCCAGCCCTACCTGAGAGTCGAAATTGAACCAACCTGGCGGGGGCGAACCATGGGCGAACCATGGCGCTACACGAGTCACAACAAGGTGAATAGTAGTGATTCATTGTGGTTGAGATGGGTTAGTGGTTGATGAGTTCGTGAATAGGAATGACTTAGTAGATGAGTGGTTCATCAGGATTAGTTCATCTCCCTTTTGAAGGAAGTAGATCTAGTTGCATTTCAGAAGCCACATGAAGGATTTTTTGGTGAATGTTGCATGATGTTTTGAAGGAACTCTCCATGTTTGAAATCATTTTGAGGATTAGTTGCATTTCAAAGCCAAATGTCAAACATGATGTCAATTTTTTGAACATGAAAACGATTTCAAAGCCACTGTCCAACATGATACCAGCAGCAGCCACATCTAGACGAGGCAATCCACCAGCCCTGGCCTAGGGGTGTTGGTATCTCGTACACTTGGCCTCGGCAAACGGCGCCAGCGAACGGAGAATACGCACCAGGGGAGCCCTGGCAACAACTGGAGAATCACCAGCCATTGGTGACCTATCATTAACTCATCACGAACCAGCATCGATCGCCAGCTAGACTCACTGTAAGGCCTCTGACCATGTCATTGAAAGATGAAATCAATCAACTAGCACAAGAGTGTGTGGGCAACCCTCTCAGATAGTCTTGGACATTCTTGGACTGATTTTGTAGGATACTGGCGTTCAATGTTGAAGGCCTTGGATTTTGCGGTTTGAGGTGACTCTTTCACTGGCTACACTCAGCATTTGTGGGAATCTTGGGTTTTGGCTTCGGTGTTGCAGGGTTTGGGTCTGGAGCTTATAATATACTTAATATCTGCGGTGCGAAACTGTTACCTTATTTGACTTATACTTATCATTCATAAAGCTGCATATACAAGCATTGGATAGCTCCATACATCTCCAAACTTCAATTTCATCATGAAATTAATTTCGTCAGAGACTGCCATCAACCAGCTTGTTAACCATCATGTGAGGCATCGTCACCCAGCTTATCAATCCACTTCTGGAAGTCGTGACACTCGGAGCCAACAACCTCAAAAACAAACCTCCGTTGCCATGCCCGTCTAGAGTTGAGCAACATGAACCAAAAAGGAAAGGTTCCCAACTGTTGCGATGTGAATAACCATGCGCAACCTTGGGATTGTTGGTTATAACTCATGGCCAAATACCAACCACTATTGGTTGGTTGAAGGGGTGGCAGTCAGCCTGTGCAGTGTTAAACTTTTGCCGTGATTGCCAATGGCCTGTCGACGGACAACCAGTGGCTGGACAAAACTTGGGAATCTCTTGGATCGAAATAGCCTTCGGACTAACGTTCTACTTGGGAACCTGGTTGCCGGTAAGACGCAAACATGCTGATGGCGAATCCAGGTTAATCTGGATCCGCAATGCTGAGGAAGCGGCTGTACACCACGTCACGGTAGCAGAGCAAGCGGATGCTGTGAGCAAATTGTTCAGACAAGTCCAAGCGCTTCTGGGCCATCCTATCTACCCAGCGGAACAATTTGGTCGGGTGCGATCATTGTACGTTGTGGGGGAGTCCCAGATGAGCAGGGGATTCCTTCAACGCCCTTCGTTTTCATATCAGGCACGAGTCATCGATATGGTTGAGGCCTACTTGAGTGGACATCGAAGATTGCCACATCTGGATGGGAACATGGAGCAGTGGCAATCGGATCGTCAGCTGTCGTTGATACCTTTCCAGAAGTTGGTGGTGGAACGGTCCCTGTTGTGCGAAGTGTTAAACACTCCATGGCAGCTGGTTCCGCGTTGGCAACACGCCAATGACACGTCGCATTTGTGAAAGGGTCCTTCCTTGGGCACTGCCGGGGGTTGGGCCCATTCCAAGAGTCCGAGGTTGGTTGAAGGGGAATTTGAACAATGGATGGTAACCTCCTAAAAAACAATATCTAGATTCCCCCTTACAATCGCAGGAGAACTCAGATCTTATGACGCTCCGATCCGTTTGTCTTTGAAGCAAATCACAAACTAAGCACTTGAGAGGGAAAACGCAGAAACCACCAAATTTCAATGTTGGGGTTGACATTGTGGACACAAACACTTTGGACAGATGGGCATTTATTGGTGGAACCCCAAGAGTCTTTTTTTGTACCACCCTACACCCCAATCAAGAGCAATAAGGCTAAAAAACTATCACACTTGGTGAGGAAACTGGCAATTTTGGGCCTATACCATGGCTATACCACCAATTTGAGGGTCATACCTATGCACAAGCCCAAGCTTCGCAAACCTGGGCTCACCAACGAATGAGGCCTCCAGCACGCTCAGCCAAATCAGCTGAAACTTGTTGAAGAGTGGGTGCCTGGTAGCAGAGAGTTTTTGCCGGAGACACGTGGAGCTGGCAATAGTCCGTTGTGATTGGACAGATTGCTTGCACAACAACCAACAAACATATTGCTGTGAGTTGTTTTTTTCTCTCTCAACCAGAAATGATGGAATCGCAAATCTTAAACATTTGTCAATTTATTGCGTTTATCTATTCTATCCTATCTATCCAGTCGATTTTTGTACCTATCAAACTGAAAATCCATCATGTCATATGTACACAACCAAACACAATCTGAAAACTAGTACCAATGCCAAGTGTTTCTTAAAATAAGCGTACCCCTAAATCATCCAGTTTACGAACCATTTACAGTAGACCAAAAATTTTGGGAGTCCTCTATATCAAGAAACCCGCACCTAAAGCTTTCTTCGAATAGTTGACTCCCAACATGTAATAGAGGACTTCCAAGGTTTCTATAGTAATAAACCACCATTTTGGGTACCTACCTAAACACAACAAATCATGCGGCAACCCACCTCCAAAGCAGCCAGAATCGTTTCCGGATCCGTGTCCAGCATGAAGGACACGGCCTAAACTCGTCGTCAGGCTTCCCATGGCTCTTCAGCCAGGGTGGATCCATGGCCAATGAGCGGCGAATTGATAGTAACTGGCGGTTAATTAATGGCTAAGATAGGCTAACTATGGTGAATATCAATTAGAATCTTACCTAAATGATATCAATTGAAATGATTAATGACGGTTAATCATGAATGATCAATGTGGCTATATCATCCAGGCTCACTGTCGATTCGCAGTGATAGGTGTAGGTACCGTAGAGTTTTGGTGCTCTGTTAGTATACCCATTATATGTAAAATAGATAATTCAAATAGATACGTCCCTGCATTGCGATCATTATCCTGCCAGTTATTGCTAGCAGTACTGTGAACTAATTGCCCATACTAGTTGAAAAAACCTATCAATGATTCTGTGTCTATTGAACTAATCTATCAGTTTATTGACCAATGATCATCGATCATCATAGTTGGTGTATCCTTTTTTGGTGTACCTGTTGCTTTCCTAGCATCGATTGTCATTTCGGGATCGTTGGGGAGCCCCAAAAAATGCTTGGTTTATTGCTATAACTGATTTAAGTGGATGATAACTGGGGGTGCCCCTTGCTATTGAGAAACCAGCATATTGACCATTACTAGCCATTGCTGACCATCATGAACCATAGCGACCATAGGGTGTGCTGCCGTCAGCTAAGCGCGATGCCAGCGCAACACATGAAGGCTCCCAAGCAAGCTCATGAAGACACTTCCCCAGCAAAAAAAATGATGTGACAAGCAAGTCTCCATTCTCAAGCATCAACATCCCGTACACCATTGCTCACCACTATCAGCCTTGTTGGCCATTATTATTGGCCATTATAAAAACTAGGACCAATACCTACCAGGACCTACCAGGACCTATACCAATATAGGGTATCCTGACCATTATAAAATCCCATAGCCACCCTACCAGCACCTATAGCTGTACCCCATCGCCGTTGCCGGGACCCCCCCAATGCCAGGCCGCCACACCACGGTAGCGACGGCCTCACCCAACTGTTGGTTCGAGGCCGCAAACAAGCCCCCGCGCCTGAGATCATCGTGGCGCTGCTGCCATCATGGGGCGATATGAGGATCTATTTGGTGTTATTCATGACCATATCTGTTGTGATAATAGCAGTGAATGACCCTATTATGAGTATAGAAATCAATAAATGTATGTAAATATATGTAAATATGAATTTAAAAATATAAATAAATAAATAAATAAATAAATAAATAAATAAATAAATACATACATAAGTAAATATATATATATATATGTATATATACATCAGTTGATGACCAGTAGTGAAAGGCCCATTGATGCCCACAATGGCTATAGCCAGTGCTGTTGATAGTAGGCAGCAAGTACAATGCCTATCGATGGGCTATTAACCATCCAACCAACAAGGGTGGGATCTAAACGGCCACATCCGACTGCAAACTTGATCTATGGCCAGTACAAATACCAACAAGGGCATGTTACCAACCACCAAAGGGATGTAATATTAAGGTTGGTTTTTGTTGGTTGGTTGGCTGCTAGGTAGGTAGGTAGGTAGGTAGGTAGGTAGGTAGGTAGGTTGTTCGCTTGGTGAGTTGATGTGTTGGCTGGCTGATATCTCATGTATTCTCATGTCTGATTGCGATAAATTACATGGTTTACTTCACAGGCACCACGCACTACGTACATTAAAATTTGGGTGTTTCTGTACTTTTGCGGTTCCAGATCCAGGTGTATATACACATATATTATAAAATATCTATATTAATAATGTACTGAACATTATTATTGATGGTTGTTAATGATGGTTGTTGTTCAGGCACCATCATGCCGCAAGTCCCCGCAATCTTGGTCTCCGAACACGTGAGACAGCGGCACCAGAAGTACAGGACTTTCCCACGCCTGCCCGAAGCCACGAAGCTGTTTGCAGGCTCCAGTGATGCAGAACCATCTCAGTATCAAATGACTACATGGCCGATGGCCGTGGAAGCTCATGAAAACTGGATGGACGTAGATATGTATATGCACCGAGTATCATCTACACATATGCAAAAGGTGAACCTACATATGCTCTTAATACAGCAACACCTGGTAATAAATGATGTTAGGATGAATACATTTTCTATGATAAAAAATCCTAATGACAAGGTGCCAAAATGTGAATAGGGATAGACCAAGCTTCGTTAGGCATGTGCTTTCTGAGCTCTCATCTGATCTCCGGCTAACCCTCTCAGCCATCATTTTGAATTGCTTTTGTTCCAGTATTGTTTGCCTCTGGGTAGGTTCAAATGACACACCAAATACAAAGCAATGGCATGTATAAGATGACCTAGATTTCTTATTTTGAGCCACCGTCAGAATGTTGCAGGGTTTGATAGCAGGATAAGGGTGCTACATCATATATGGCCACCTGCCATTTTCATTTTCCACAGGCAAGTCATGCTGCCATGCTCAGAGTAACTAAGTGTATCGCTGTCCCAACCACAGCCCAACACGGGAGACTCGGCGTTGTTCTTTGGATGCGCACCATCGCATCAGCATGTGGAGGGAATCATTGGCAAAACCTGCGGAGTGCTTGGAATCAATTCCATCTTATCTATCCAACCACATTTTGATCAAACCATCGCAAATGTGTAAATCGTGTCTTGAGTCATGCGATGCCTGCATGTTTGGAGAGGGACGTCATAGGCTCAACAAATCGGCTGCTGAATTTGAGATAATTGATCCTGACACTCAGATTTGCATGCCATCTTTGGGCACCGCACAGACATTGTGCAAAACAGTTTTACAATATCTCAAGGATTGACCATGGATGAAGTGGCAATGCAGCTTGCATCCAGAAGTCATTCAACGAACGAGGCCAAAGGTGGAATGCGAGCTGAAAATGCGCTTGACAACCTAAAGGCCCATTGGCTAAAGCATGCTAAAGCTTTTGTGGAGCCAGTGCCCCAATTACACTCACAATCCAGCGGGATCTGTCTTAGGGTAACCACACTTTACCGTGCCAAGTCATGCACAACCGTCATTGAAAACATTGCATCAACCTTTCCCACGCAAAAGACTGACTGGTCGGTACTGGCGTGGCTCAACTCAAGAGTATATATTGGCAGAGAGAGAGAGAGAGTTGCTGATGGCGTTGTTGTGATGGTTGTCGCTGATGGCTTTCTTGTTGTGGTTGTTGTTGCTGCTATTAAGAGATTGAACCGGCATTCTGATATTCTTTTCGTACAGCCCTGAAATCCATGTAGTGCTGCTTCAGAATAAGCGTCTTTCGCAGCTATAATAACTGTCCCAAATGTGACACGAAAAGGCGGCCAATTATGAAAAAGCGGCATATCAGCATCGCGTTTCTCAATAATCTCAATAAGTCTTCCCATTTGTAGATTCGTAATCACCCATCTAAATCACAAATAATGTATATCATAATGCTTCGTATTTGAATACATGTGAGCCATACCTTGAGTGTGAACTTTCCTGGCAGTTCTGCTCACATTCCCAAGCTCTGGCTGCACAGGTCGGCTGGAAGAACAGAGAGCGATGCTCGGCGATGCACAGAATCTCCGTGGGGACACCCCAAGCCGGCTGAGACATGTCCATTTATGGGCAACCAGCTTATGGGGCAATGCTTTCAGTTCGGCTTTGGGGATGGTGCACCAAAACAGGCATCAGCGCTGGACAGATTGAAGGGATAGACCCAAACCATTGCGTGCTCTCCTTCAATGGTTCGTTGTGTAGGAGTGTAGGTCTGTGTAGGAGTGTAGGTCTTGCTACTCAATTCCGATCAGCTTGAGTAACAAAGCAGTTGGCCCAGCTCGCCGTTTCTTCGCACTGGAAGTTCAAGACAAAGGCTTCAAAACCCGAACATGAAACCACTTCATCCAGTTCACCATTCAAACCAAGGCTGGTCATGAAAACTGGTAGTGACCGGTAGTAGTGCTACGCAGCATCTGCTTCCACCGCTCAGCTATGCTCGGTGACCTGCACTGGCTCGCCGCATCAGAGTAGCACGCGCATCTGCGACCTGACGGGGAGTGGCTGCCAGTTGGGTTGGCATCCATAGTTTGACCATTGTTACCCTCTGGAAATCTAACATAGCAATGGAAAATCCATCAATTTTCAAAAGTTTCCCAGGGTTTCTCCAAAAAACATGGTGATTCTCCGTGGCTATGTTAGTTCACCAGAGTGTAGTCAGGCATGGTGGAACCATTTTGATTGTGAATCATGGTTATCAACCACTTCTTTTTCCATTTCAAGCCATCTGGTATTCGCGCACTGGGAGAGCAGCAACGCGGCAGCGGCCTGAAGTGACTACCCAAAGAAACGTGGACCCCCAAAAGCAGCCGCAGTGCTGGTCACCGGGCAAATCCCCACATCGTAAAACAACCACTGTGAACCATTGTCAGTCACTGAGTCATGCTTGGCCGTTTTCCTGATTGCTTGGCTGACAGGTTGGTTACTGGCAATCGGAAGGTCAAATCATCAAATCTCACGGCACAACTGCTTCAACCACCTGGCTTCTGAGCTGAGCATAGCCTATCAATGATGCATGTGTAGACGAGTTCCATCTTGAAAAATGAATATCTACATGTAGGCACGTGTGAACACAATATGTGTGTTTCTCAAAATAGGGGACCTCCCAAATCATTCTTTATTATCCATTTATAGTAATGAATCATCCTTTTTTGGGCCTCCCTATTTTAAGAACCCCCCATATATGTCTATGTCTATTGGACTCTATTGGACGATTGGAGCAGTGCTCCATTTGGCCGTGTGTAATCCTCCAAACATGCCTATGAAGTTCCTACCAGTGGATCATGCTACAAGTACCATCCACCTGCCCAGGATGTGGGGTGCCACCATCCATGTCCACATAATACTTGCTGCAATCATTCAGTACACATGACCTCCAACCCCGCGCCAAAGTTTTGCCTATGTTCCCAGAGTTTCACCATAGTCTTCTGTATACCGTCATCTTCGTACTCCTTGCAGAACACATGTGGCTGTTTCTCAAAATAGGGGTACCCCTAAATCATCCATGGCTAGTCATTTGTAGTAATAAACCAACCATTTCTTGGGGTCCCCTATTTTGAGAAACCACCATGTGATAAAATCATGAGTTGATCAACTGCACTGGATCCACAGCTGCTCGCACCTGTCGCCAGCTGTGTGGCACAGCGGCCGATTCATCCGGAGCCTGGCTGCGAACTCACCGGTTGGGCACCTGGCGGTGTACCATCGGATGGCCTGTGCCATCCAGGCAGCCAACCTACCCTTACCTGGAGCCTAAATGACCCTTGTTTTGGTAGGTTTGACCCATACAATTGGGGATGAACCATCCAAAACAAGGGCCATATGGGTTCCAGGTATCTACTGTTGTTGAGTTCAGATGCTCAACTGTGATAGTCAGCCAATCCACTGTTTCCTAATAATAACTGATGTTTCTCTTGTTGGTTCGTGAGATATTTGGCACCTGCACAAACATATATAATGTATAAATACAAGCACATTGGAATGCATCTTTAGGTTGCCAAGTAAACAGTACTGTATATATACAGTATATATATATATATATACGCACATAAACATATTGCACACATATTTGTATGTACATGTAGACATCCTTCTACCAGTCTGCCACTCCTTACCAAAGTAGCATACCTGCTGGGCTCACTCGAAACTCAGCCGGTTCAACCGAAAGCTGATCTGTGATTGGAGGGAGTGACAGCTCACAATTCATAGCCATTGCATTCAGTGAACCCATTGGTTGAACGATGGGTGAGCCTTAGTGAACCTTTTAGCCATGATTCACAAGAAATTCGATATGACTTTTGGGGGGTTCTGAAAATGTGGGTGCCACCAAATCATCCATCAGTAATCTTTTGTACTAATAAACCAGGGGATCCCTATTGAGATACAAGCATTTACAACAAGCAGCCAGCAGCTGCTTGTTGCTTCATGTTTGTTCTATGCCTATTTCTCAGGTTCCGGCAGTGTCGGTGGATCAAATTGCCGGGATTTCCCACTCTTTGTGGTTGTTTGCTCTCGCAGAAACGACCGGATTTGTTGCTCCTACAAGCTGTATTGCCATCATCACGTTTTCATTGCTATGTCCAAGTGGAGGGGCTTGACATCACTCATCGACTGCCAAGTACGCAATTTGCCATCATCTGTCCATTTTAATCATCATGAATAATCACTACCGGCTCAATAATCACAACTGTCATGAAGTGCCATTAAAAACATGAAGTGCCATTAAAAAAAGCATCAACCATTCTTAAACCGTAGAAAAATAAGAACCAACAGACAGAATTTCACCATCAAATACCTTTACGCAGTATTTGTCTCTAATCCCATTTAATCACGAGGTCACAAGCCGACCACTGAACATCATAAGCCATTGACCATCTTAAAACCGGTCTTAGTCACTATAGCCCTGATTACAACTACATAGTCCATCACAGTCCATTCCTCACAAACCATTCACCAGTAAAAATTTCCGATTCACAACAATAAACTCCAAGAGACAAACCATTAATCCACCATCAACAGATTATTCTACCCATCCATTCTTCCAGACTGGCAGAACCGTCATGACTACTGGTTAGATCAACAATTTTTAATCAAAATTCAACAACTGCCAATCAATTGACCACTAACCAGCCATTAACCAACCACTAACCTACTAGTTAGATCAACCATTATCAATCGCAAATCAACAGTTCTCAATCAATCACCCATTCATCAACCACTACTCAGCCACCAATCAACCATTCATCAACCACTCACCACCACTAACCACCACTAACCACTAACCAACCACTAACCAACCACTCATCAGGCACCCATCAGCCACTCATCACCACTGGCGCAGCTCCCAACCCAACTGGTCCCCCGCCTTCCGCAGCCGAGCCGCCGCGGAGCGCGCGCGCACGCGCAAGTCCAGGGCGCGGGAACGGGTGCGGCCTCCGGGGGCTCGGCCGTGGGGCCCTGGGAATTCCGAGGGTCACCAGCCATGGTGAAGGCCCAGTGAAGGCCATGAGGATGGGAATTTCACCGAGTTTTTTCGTGATTCCACAGCTATGATGGGAGAATTCATGGCTGAATTAATACTGATTGGTCATAGTAGTGAATGATTGGAAAATGATTAGTCATAGTAGCCATGTTGGTTGAAAAATGATGAGTCATAACAGTGACTAGCCCACTCATGCTTGATAATTGTTCAGTGGTGATTGGGGAGTAGTGTTCGTTGATTCATGGTTAGTAGTGGTTTATTGTGGTGGTCGACAATGTCCCATACCCAATAATGGTTAACCACTATCCACAATAATAACGGCTATGGCTATGTTGAATGATGGTTACTTTCTAATCAAGCAAATACAAGGTTCATCCAGCTATGTTGAATGACAGTTACCCTCCAATATCTCCAATCAAACATAGCCGACCGGAAGGCATAGCCATTCCTAACAGCAAAACCAGCAATAGTGGATTATCCAGTCAGTTAGATTGCCAAAGGGCAGTGGAGCTTCAAACAGGTAACAATGGCTGATAAGAAAGAATGGCTATGATCAACGAAGAGCTTCCAAACAATCTACTAGATTTTCATAAATGGTTGAGGTGAGGTTCCACGGGCAACCATCCTTAGCCAATCCTAGCCAAATTCTTAGGTTCCATCAGCAACCCAACAGCAAAGAATGGTCAAGCATAGTGGAGGGCACCTGCTTGGGTCGTCCACAGCTATGGTGTTTTCCCATGTTTTTTTGGGACGTGATCATTTCGCTGGTCCGGCACCCACTAGTGGCACCACCAGCTTGGATAGAACATCATGGATCCAAATTCCACAGCCAAGCCAATGGGGTTGATTTAAACCATCGACTTTGATCAACAGTCATCATCATGGGCGATCAATTCACAACATGATTTATCATTAAGAATGTCCTGCTTTTCTCCGCATGTCTGCGGCTTGATCCCCACGTGTGTGTGGCGCCCATGATCAACCCTGGCGGCACCACCCATGGGATGCCCCAGCAATGAGCGGCTTCACCCGCCCCGTGCCTGACTCCCAGCTCGCCGCTGCCAGTGCCTGCAAGAAATAGCACGGTGCTAATGGTTACGAATGGTTTGTCACGGTCGACAAGAGTGGTTCATCGTGATAAATTATCTATATTAAGACTCAAATCTCAAATAATATATTACCATGGTGAGGTTGGATTGCTCATGGCAACCCTTGTGGTTGTTAGAAACTGAAAAGCTGGTTGTGCAAGGGTTGGATACCCCTGTTGCTGAAGCCGCATGGCCATGTTTCAGCATTGTAAATGCTTCGACTGTGGCTCAACCCAGGTTGATCCAGGCAATGTCGAAAAGTCGCTAAATGTCATGGAGGTTCCCGTGCAAATGATGCCAACTGCTAGCACAACCACCTACAGCTGAACAAGAAAAACAAGAGCAACAAGCACAAGAACCGCAGCAACAGCAGAACTGGGGACTACATGGGAGTACCACAACCGTGCTCTTCTCATGCCCCACCTCGTGCTTTATCTCGTCAAGCTCAGCATCTTTGGTTTCAAGCTCTGCCTTTTGGCGGAACTCAGCATGAGGCGACTGGCAGCCACACGTCAACTAGTGACATAGCTTGCAACAAATGCATGGTATAAACACAGCTTTTTGGTTTGTCCATTCTATGCATATATAAGTAAACAAACATATATATGTATATGTGTATATATACATGCATAATGGGATGATTGCGGGCACAAACCTTGTAGTATGATTTAAACACTTGAAAATCGATGTAATGTCTCTATCCGTCTCTCTAATTATGCATTTTAATTTTCACATGTACGCATGCACCTCACTATCATCTACAGTATGTCAGTATATGTCATTATATAATCTATATAAGTATTGTGTAAACTATGTCGAAACCAACAACGCCTACTTTTGGTTCAGCCTCGTCACCTCGTGGAATGAGGAAACATTGTTTGATGTCAATACAACGCACGTGTAATTCTACATCTATGTCTTAAGTTTGACCAAATGCATAAATGAAGTCAGCTGATTTCGGGAAAAGAACACAAACAGTGCAATATTCAGAAGCACTTTGGTTCATTCGTTCCTATGCAATAAGATTGTCTCCACTTTGCTTCCCTTACAACCATGAACCACCGGTAATAGCCATCAGTATCCATCATTCACAAATGGTTACAGTCATCACTAACATCCATGAACAATGCTTCAATCAATATTAGCTAGCCATCACTGATCATGATTATAATTATCAAAAGATATATGATCAGGCCATTTTCAGCCATCATTACCCATCATTTGCCACCATTCACCAGCACTGTCATTATATAACCATTGCTCCTTGCATCGACGGCATCCTCAACAACAACTCCGCCGCACCTGAAACAACTGCACCACACGCGTGACTTTCTCAGATCGGCTCATGGGAAACTCCCAATATTTGTCCTTGGAAACAGCAAAGTGGTGCTATGCAACCTTGCACGATTGTTGATGAAGCACTCCTCAACAAGGGGCTTTCTCGAAATAGGGGGCCCTCCAAAATGGTTGGTTTATTACTGTGGCTCATAATGGATTATTTAGGGGTCCCCCTATTTTGAGAAACACCTACATCGATTCAGTTGTGCTTTGTGACTCCATTTTATGACACAAAATATTGGTGGTTGGCATTGGCTATTTCCTATCATTGCCCACTATCCCCTTCTTGATAACCGCTGGTAACCCCAATATAGTGAACCAACCATTTTTGGGGTGCCCTATTTTGAGAAACAGCCGTATATCCTGCTCAACTTCACGCCAAGCATCGAGAAGAAAATTCTTCCCGCGCATGGCCGCCAGCAATTTGAAACAGTCGCAACGGATGGTGTAACTTTTTTGTTTTTGTGACTCACAAGAAACTGCTGAAGAGCAAATACTCTATTTCGAAACAGTCCCAAACCTGTTTCTTTTTGACTGACAACACAGGAAATTCGGAAGACATTGAGTATGATGAATTGATCTAAAACATGCAGTAGAAGCTCTGTAATAAAACAGGCAACTGAACAAAACGAAGGCTGCATCGTGCCATGGGATCTGTGCACATCAGGTGGCTCCTAGGGAATCTGACAGCGACAGCTGTGGCCAATGCAGCGCCAAGGATCATGGCCAGTGGCAGGTTCGATCCCATCCCAAGGATCCAGCTGGTCATTTCAACCCTCCAAGTTGATGAAACTCAACTGGCCATCCAAGCCCCACAAACCATGCTGAAACTGGCACTTGTCCATCCTAGCTACATGCAGTTCAGCTTGAAACCCACCAAGCAATGCGCTTGGATGTCGCTTGTTTGTCAACTTGGTCACAATGTTAAGCCATGGGGCAACTGGCAAGTATCGAAAAAGCCAAATCAAAAATGGTTGACTATTAAGAGTGGATAGTCTCCACGGTTGACTATGAAGACTGGATACTACTCTCCATGATGAATGGTCCTTGTTGGTTTTGACCCACGCTCGCACTTGGGGATGTTTCGCAACCACACAGTGCAGGTAACTCGTGGTAACTCCAAACCGTGCCCCAGAGTGGGAGCAGAGTGGAACATGGCCAGCCATGATTACCCGCACCTCTGTGCTCTTGGGACCACAGAAAGGTAAGGCCTCGGTGTGCCAGGTCCATCTTCATGACTGGTTGGGTTTCCCCCAGTCAAACCATACCCAACTTGTGATCAAGCAAAGAAACAATGAAGGAGGGTGAACATCGCCCACATATGCAAGCATGGGCAGGCATCATGATATCCTCAAGTAGTTTCAGCACAAGGTATGGTGTTTCAATCTTAGTAAGGAAGGCTGCTTTCTCATGTCATTCATAGCCCCGGCCATGGAGTGGAAATGCAGTACTTGGATCCGTCTGTGGATCTATTTAAGCCCCAGATCAAAGGACCGTAATCTTTTACGCTTTGAAGACTTTCAGGAAAATTTAAACCTGTTGCGCATCTAACTTTGTGTACATGTATGCATACATACCATAAAGGTATGCATATATTCCAAGAAGTCCCCCAACCATCTATATACAACACGTTTGCCGCATCCCCAGTACCGCCGGTGATATCCCATTGCCGTTGTCCCGCTGCCGAGCTTTCCCACTCGACGCCGCAAATCCACGCACGCCTAGCAGCTGGTGCAAGGAAGTGCCAATGAATCGTCAAAGGATGAGCGAAAAATAGACGCAGTTTCTGGAAAATAAACGAGTTCGATATATATATATATAGTATAATTAATATTAGTGTCTATTTCCATCTATCACTTTCTATTGTACTCTATCTCCATCTATCTATAGTATCTATAGCTCCATCCATTCATGGGAGGTTTCTCCGCCAACAATGGCTGCTTTTGTACGGAAGCCATCATTGTTTTGCGTGCCACCAGTCCCGAAGGGACACAATCGAAGAAGTGATTAAGTGATCATCATCGAATCAAGTACCCTCTGGTGATCCAACAGTTCGCGAGCTGGATAATCCACCAATTCACTGGTTGAAACCAGGCTTTCTCCTAAGAAAAAACGGACTATCACTAGCTATTCATCCTGGTTGGATACCTCCTTAATGGTTTCAAACCTTGGCCCTCCTTAATGCTTGATTTCTCCCAACAAAACAGGGGTGATTTGGCACTGCTATGTTAGATCACTGGAGCGTCATCACAACGTCACCCGTTCACCGGAACCGCCTCGCCCACATCTTGCCGCCGCGACATCTGCAGTTGAAGAGGTCCCAGCCTCAGCGTGTGATGTGCCAACCTTCACCTTGGTTCCACCATGGTCCATGGATGCTTCATCAATAGTTACTGGATGTTACTGGGCAATTCCATGCTCAATGCGTCTTATTGCTGGGAAGGAAAACGCTCTTCGCCTGACCCTCTTTGGCATCATGAGAGCTATGTCTAGATTCCCAATGACTGAGCAAGCCTTTGCGGCCAACGGGATGAGTCATGAGCGCTTTGTTGTTGCCTCGTATCCGATCATCTCAAGCGTTGGTCATGGCATTTAGTCATTATATGCCATCACACACCACTCCTAACCTGCTAAGCATTGCATCGCGATGTAGTGGGTGGAGTAATGTTGGTCATCATGACTTTCTGACTGTTCTAGTGTAGATACCGAGCAATATGCATCAAAGATGTGGATGTTAGAAACAACAAAGACTGGTTGGTGGTTATAACCCCTCTAAAACATATCAGTCAACCAATCAACCATTGCCAAATCAAGGAGAAAACAAAACATGTTTCAAAACACCAATGAAATCAGGATGCAACAAACAACATGATACTAATTCAATGGGTCATGATCCTCAATTAACTGAAACCACATTCGTGCTTTTGAACGGCTATCGGAAAGGTGCTTCTTCATATAATCAGTGTTTAAACACTGTTCAACAATGGGATGTCCCATCATGAACCATCACTGTCACGCATTTACTGCGTCTGTGCATCACGGCAGTAAAGACCCTTTCTTATAGTAGCAGGCACCAAACAGAATGATTCTCGCTGCTTGCTTAGGTGATAGCAAATACTGTGGAAAGTTTCCTGGATCAAACATCCTTTACATTCCTTCAAGATCAAACAAACAAACAAACAAACAAACAAACAAACAAACAAACAAACAAACAATCAATCAATCAATCAATCAATCAATCAAACAAGAAGCGATATCCCCAGCACCATGGTTGTGCAGGGACCCCGGAAAACCTCGGGATATGTTGATTGACAGGTCGCCTGTCCACCCTGACTCTTGCAATTTGGTCACCATGATGAGCGGGCCCTGCACAGCCCCGCACCGCCTTTTTGATCATTGGCGTGACAAGTCCGGAGCTGAGCTACGGGAGGATTGCTGCCCCCAGCTATGACCAGATACCAAGTTGTGCCCACTCAATCCAGTCCATCCTGCTTCCCTGAAACAGGAAATTCCAAAGGCTGTGGGAGCACACAATGGATTACCCCAATCAGTACAGGATTCACAAAGCCTTGATAGCTCGAGGGGTGGCAATCGCCGGTTCAGAAACCTGTACAACCGACGCTCAGACAGCTAATTTCCAACTGGGACATCTGCCGCACCGGCGCTGTGAAAGTCAGGGACAACTTCCACATCTGTGAACAGCTGCCGGTGGATATCAATACTTGGCTTGAAGGTAGGCCAACATAAATACATATACCTAGCGCGCACGATGGGTTGGCTGATGGTGGGCCATCCATTCATCACAGTGCAGCGAACTCATTGGTGTCCCAGCCTCTAGGCTCAGCACGCAGCTGAGAGAACATCGCAGCGCGATTTCGCTGCCATTCGGGGGCCCAGCACTCACACAGTCTCGACAGTCGCGCTGTCGGCCACGGCTGGTTTGGCCGCACAGGCCTGCCGAGGCAACGACCGTGAGAGGGATCTGAGCAAGATGCAAGTGCTGCAAGTGGTCATGGATGACGAAGCTTTTTTCATGGATGACACCTGATGCATGTGAGAATCATTATGCCAATCAGATTGCGATGCTTATTTTGATGGATGACAGCTGAAGACAATCATCTTGAAACCTTTGGACAGTCCCCAACGTGAACTGTGGGCTTGCGTCTTGGACTATGACAATCTGCACTTCATGATCCCAACCGATACAAATGAAGCCAACAACAACATCACCACCACCAACAACAACGACAACAACAACCAACACCCACAACAACCAACAAACAACAACAACCAACAACCAACAACCAACAACCGGCAACCAACAAACGAATCACTAAAACGCTCACCAGGGCAGCTCAATGAGCCTGAATGATGCAAAATGAATCATCCCCCAGATTCGGCTGCCTGACATTTCCGTTTGTTGGTGGGTTTGGTCCTCTGAGTGGAGGTGCTGTTGTTCTGATCCAACAGCTTTTTGCACACCGAACCTCAGCCACAGGATAGGCGGCCGCAAGTTATGTATGACGTCATCGGCGTGGAAGCGGCTGCTAGGCAAAGTGGTTGGCCTTTAAACTTAACAGCAGGGAATGTCATGCAAATTCCAGATTTAGCTGATTGTTTATTCCAGATTTAGCTGATTTAACAAGGAGAGATTTGTTAATTGATTTCTTGCTTCATTTCCATAGAAGTTGATGAGCCTTTGGAGTTCTAATGGTCCAACTAGTGAGCCGCGAAGCTTAGTCAACCCAGCCTCAAGCCGCTGGCTTTTGAACAACACACCGTTGCGGAATTGGGCATTCCATCCTTCGCCCATCTGCCAGGGCTTCAACATCGGGGCATGTCAACCCAAGGGCTTTCTCAAGTGATGAGGAGTGTAATGAGTGAATGATCCCCTTTGGGTTTTCAACCAAGGAGGTGGTGCCGTGGGCCCAAAGAACGGCAGGTTCCTAGTGCTTTTTTGGTTACAAACAAACATGGAATCGTATGTAGATTTATTTATCTAAATATAAATAAATATACATATATATATATAAATGAATACATTTATATATATTATATATATACATATATACTAATATATGGAATCATAACAATTAATTGATCTAAACCTCGCAGGGCTAGTGTAAAACCAACTGCAGTGAATGTCACCAGTAGTGGGCACAACCACAACCATTTCTCGGGATCCGCGGTGCCAGCACTTTGTGCCGTGGGGCAGGATTTGGGCTGCTGCACAGCCGGCACCAACTTGGGCGCCATGATTTGCGCAGTCGGAAGCGGTCGATCTCCTTTGATGGCTGGGTGGTGGGATGGTGGTTGATGTGCAATTGCTCTTGCCCGCGTTCCTAGTAGATCTTGTTGGATTCTTGGCCCCTAATCCAGCTATCTATTGCTTGATGACCAGCCGTGTTTCAACCTTTGACAACCCTGAACCATTTTAGGGGTTCCCTATTTTGAGAAACTACCATGTACCAACACAGTGTGAAGGTTAGGAGCAACGGCATCACATCCACGCTTGTTCATGTAAGAAAGCAAATATATAACATACCAGTAGTCTAGTCTAGCTATCAAATTCATACCAGTAGTCTGGTATATAGCTATAATCTGTGGCCAGCGAACACATTCGCATGAAACCTTGCAGAACTCCAGGCGCCATCAAATGATCGCACTGCCCAGCGACGGATGATCAGCTTTTCCGGTTTGATGTAGGCGTTGCCTTGCAGAGCTGCCGTCTTCTCATTGACGCAGTCCTACGGCTGAGCTCTTGTGATCTGCTGAGAAAATGGGAAGAAAAATGAAACCAATGACTTAGTAGCGGGGTTAGCCTCTTTGTCTGTGAGATATCTAGAGCAAATCCTAAAATATCCAGAGCTCATCCTAAGTATCTAGAGCTAAAATAAAAGAGGTGGATACCAATCAAAGACACATGAATCACGTAAGAAACAACCCATCTGGGTGGGAAACACTGAAGTGGAAGATAGAGGAAGGGTTAGCTGCATGTATTGCTGGATTGCTTCGAAAGAAGTGGCATGAAATAACCGATAATAACCCAAGTCCAAGGTAGATGATTGATGAACATGCTGAAAAGCAAAAAGCTGCCCCAAGAATTTCAACGGCGGCTCAGATCGGATCCTGACACAAGCGATCATAAATCGGTCGCTGCAACTGTCGCTTGGAAAAGGTCTTGCCTCAGCACTCATGGCATCAATGGGTCAACCCAGCCCCGTGTGTTACAAGTATGAAAAGGGACCGACTGGGATACCAAAGATACCCTTCTGGTAGGGTCCATATTAGTTTCCAGGACAGTAATAACAGTTCATCATGGATGATGACCACCCAATGAACAGGTATTTTCAAACAACACCATGAGAAGACACCATCTACGAGTACATTGCAAGTTGAAGAGGTTTGAATGATCGATTCACAACTACGTACGTTTCCATGTATGCCTACTTGTAGGCTGGGGGATGTTATCATTTCCGTGATGTGTAGGGAAGCTTCTCAAAATAAGGGACAGCCAAGTTAAAGGATGAGAACTGAGGGTACCCCTATGGATTGGGAAAGCACGATTTGAACTCTGGGTCATTTTCCCAAAAATGGAAAAGTGATCCCAACGGTTGGACTATTTGGACTAGTAACTGGTCATGACGTCAACAGCCATGGGTACAGGTATGGTTCTGATCCATCCCAGAACGTCCACCAAGAAACACATCAACTACCATGGACCAGAACGCTAAACCACTGAAGCCATCTTAGACTGCTTCAGTCTCCTTGAAACTTCATGAACTCATGAACAAATCTTCTCCTAAGTTTACGGAACAATTTGTAGAATAGTTAGTCAAATATCCCAAATGCACGACTCCGCTGAAGTTGCAGAACAATTTGGACAGTTCCCCAAATGAACATCCTAACTGAACTCAACAGGCTGCAGAACAAATATCTCAAATGAACCCAACAGAAATGTCGTTCGCCGAAGACTGAGCTGGGCCAAATGCCAACCATGGTACCCTCCGCCTCGCACACGGCGCACATCGCTGAGGTAGGCAAGGCCAAAGAATTCCTGAACCAGCCAGGATTCAGTCGCTTGGATCCCATGAATGTATCTGTTGTCAGCTTCAGCTTCGAGTCGTCTCAAGCAGTGGGTGAACATTGGAAAAACACGACCACAGCAACAGTGAGGGCGATACAGGCTATAGGTAGCCATGGTAGCCGTGGTAGCCACAGCAACAAAAAACATAATGTTCAATTCTTTGTTCCTCGCTGTTGTGCCAACGAAAAAAAGCAAGCAGTTCTTGAAAGCAAACCGTGACTCTTGAAAAGAGGAGACAATAGGTAGTGCCTCTGCGTGCTGAAAGAAAAGAAACACAATCCAAAGTCGGACAGACATCCCAAGTCAGAATCTACAGGGATTTGATCACAACGTGATTTTCCAAGACACCGCCGTGTGAATTCAAACAAGTACTCAATCACAAATTCACACACCAAAATATTGACATAAACAAGGTCAAGTATAGATCCTATTTAATGCTGAATGCCCAATGATTTTGACGCATTAACAACAATTCATAGCAATTCTGTAGGTTGATCAGCAGTGCAGTTTGAATGTGCGTTTTTTGATAGGTGGTCAATGCTGAGGCAATGATCAAAGACCGTGATTCTCGGTTTCTATGATCAAGAACTATCACGTGAGCAAGGGAACTAAAGCCTAAAACCCAGCAAGTCCTGGCTACATCACAGGAAATGATTGATCTCCGGTAACAAACCATTGTCAATACACCAGGTTGGTCAATTGATCATCGGAATCATCGGACCGTGCTCAACCATGATTGCAAGAAGTACGAGTACTAAGCATTATTCGAGTACTAAGCATGATTGACTAACTAAACCAACTCATTCACTTTACAACTTTGCCAACAAACCATGTTCAACCATGATAAACCAACTACCTTTCAGCATGGCTTGGGTTGGTAGTTGGTTTAGTTGTCAATCAACTGTTTCAATTTACAACTCAACCAACTACCAGCAGGCCTTCCCTTAGCGCTCCCACCACCACGGGAGCCATTGGAGCAATCTGCTGTAGACCGCTGGGAGAGCTGATCCACAGGTGTGCAGGCAGGTCTCAAAAGGTAGCATTTGAGGCGGCGAACATAATCAATCACGCAAAAACAAACAATTAGATCTTAAGCAATAAAAGTTCAAAATAATCAGTTTTAAGAAACACAATAAAAGCATGTCTTAGATTTCCTCCGTGGCACATCTCTGGATCCGCCTTCAATATATCTACATAAACATTGTCACAGTGAAATACGATCTTAGAGTATATCCAGTATACATATACAGTCGCATTCATCTCCGACTCAAATCTCTTGCCTGCTAGTTCACCCATATCCCAAGGTTGCAGCTTGAATCTCCAAACGCCAGCCATCCAGAGTTTCTGGCAGTTGCAAATCGCAACAGTTGAGCCACTGGCACATGTTCAATCGCCAACTCCCCTCTGGCGAAGTAACATTGCTGGCTGGAAAATCCACCATTCTGTTGGGAAAACCCTAGGAGAACATCCCCATTGAAACGGTGGATAAAATCCAGCCAGCCATGTTGGTTTACCGGCAACGGCCATGTCCAGCTCCAAGAGTCTCTGGCAGTTGCAGATCTTCGCAGTCGCCCGGGTCAAAGCTTTGATCATAGGCCAATTTCCACATGTAGTCCTGGAGATGACACGGGCACATGGGATTTTCATGGAATTTCTAGGGTTCACTATGGTTAATAGTGGTTAATGATTCTGGTTGAAGGCGAGTGAAGGTTCAACCATTTCTCAGTCAAGTCCTGCACCTGGTTGATATATGATCTCTTCTCTTATCGACCGAACATCCCGGACTTGTTGCAAGATTGTTGTCCAACAACACTTCAAATAAATACCCAAAGTCATATATGACACTCACATCTTGTACCAAATTGGTGTCAACAGTGTTCCTATAGCTGTGCAAACGTTAGCTTTCACGGTACTCCAGCCAGCTGAGCAAGTGTGAGCGAACAGCTGAAACTTCGGCCAAGCAAAACTGACATCATCCCGCTAGTTGTTGTGGTCTCTATTATAGTCATGCTGCCATGCTGATCAAGTGCACATCTGCCCTCCAAAGTTCACTATTTAGATCATTTACCTTTGACACATGGTTGTAACCCTATATTCTATACAATTTACTTTGCACGTGCTATGTGCCCAAAATGGTTCAACGAGCCTCAAATTGGTGGCAGCGACACCACAACTCGGGGCACGGTATCGTTGACATGTTATACGTTTGGTGCATAGCTTATATAGACAGCTCAGTTCTAGGCACAATGTAAAGATGTACTTATCGTCCATATATGCATGTGGAACTAGCGTACTGTATGGCATAGGGTATATTACTTCAGTTTGGGTTGTCTCAGATAGTATGGTGGAGCACAGGACTATATTCTGGTGATACTTGATGTGGGAATTGTACCTGGATCTAGCGGATGGGCTGTAGCTGCGTCGGCAGTCCTCAAAACGGGTACAGTAATCTAATCATTGCTTGGAGAATAAATGAAGCAAATTTGTTGTGCAACCCTGATGAACCACAGCATTTGAAATTTCAAGTGATGATGTATCAGCACTTGAAATTCAGTGAAATATGGATCACTCCGTTTCTCAAAAGCCATAGTGACCCCATGCACATCGCGCATGATTGCCTTGTTAATCTTCTCCAGAGACTGGTCGATGTAAACCTCATCATCTGAGTTGGCATCTTCATCTTCCTCCTGAAGCGCCAAAGGCTGTGGGTCTCACCACTCGACCTTCATGGGGTACAGTCAGTCCCCAAGAAATGGTGCTTTCTCAAAATGGGGGTACCCCTAAATCATCCAATAATAAGCATTAATTAGTAACCAAGTATTTTTAGTTGGTATATTTCCTATGATTGTTGGTTATCATCCCTTATGATTAACCATTAACCAGCTAGGCTTCACCATTAGTTGGTTATTGTTGCTTCATCCCTGACTCCGCCATTGCGCCACCCGCAGCCCCGAACCAAACCGCGCGCTCCACCTCTGACATGAAGCCGAAAAGATCGTCACGGGACTTGGTGCCACGGCGCCAACGAGAAGTGGAGAGTAGTGGTGGGTAATTTGTTCATAGCTGGGGAAGAATGGATATGGAGCTGCTTAACCATAGTAGTGATGGTTAATGATAGTATAGTGATAGCTGATAAGTTGGTTAGTTGGTTGACTGTACTAGTTCAGTGGTTAAGTATAATGGTGATAATGAGCTATATAATGAATCAAGTTAATTAGTTGGTGAATGATAGTTGATAAGTCCGTTATTAAGCTGGTGACGCATGGATGGTGAGCTGGTAAATAATCTTTAGGTACTTTGTGAAGAATGTTTAGTTTGCTGCTAAGTGATGGTTGCTGATAGCATTGTGATGATAAATGATGAAGCGATGATGGCTTGATGATTGATTGCTGGGTGATGATTGTCTCACGACCGGACCCATCACAACAGATCACATGTTTGCAATGTCGCCGTCCACATGTGGACCCAAAGTGACCTTCTAAGGGGGTCCCTCAACCAGCACTTGCCACCCCCACCTGCAAGTGGTTGCAGAACACCGCCATCCGCTGGTGAATGACATTCAAGTCAAACGGCGACCTGCTGCACGATGCTCTGAACCAGCGCGTTGATTGATTCACCATGAGTTACCATGGGGAACCAAGGTACAGCAACTCCGTGGTGAATAATCCATGGGTTGAATATGGATAAATCAATAACAAACAGTCAAGACAAGCATTGAATGGATAGCTTAGCAGGAACATAACAGAATAAAATGCTCTGTGTCTGAGGGTGCTTTCCTTTCAGAGCATCAGTTCAGAACATTCTTTGACCAGCAGTCCGGGAGCAAAAAGTGAAAACATATTCACCAGAAAACCACCGGTGTCCCGTGAGGTCTTCGGTTGTACTATTGGTGTTTGGGCGATGGGCGTAGACCGGGCAAACTGTATCAACATGGAGGAGGCCAAGTGTCTGAATCACTGGAAGCCCTTGGCACAAGTGGTTTGATAGAATAGAAATTCATCCAGGATCTGCTACAGTGCTACATATCTCCTGAGCCATGTTCCCTTTTTATCTTTTTCATGCAAAGCATGGGAAGTCTTGGCTGCAGCCCGCACATAACCGCACATGCCATGTCAGTTTACGAAATGATGGAAGGGTGCCACATGCTTCTGGCAAGTAACATCCTGGATAGTGGCATGCACAAAAGAAAAATTACCAGAAAACTATTGCTTATCATGTTGTCAATTGCCCCTATGTATCACTATTGTTGCTGGTTTTCCCGTAGTATTGCCCCTATTAATGATTATGTACCACTACTAAAACCCATCATTGACCATGATTGGGCATATTTGATTCATTTAAGGTGAACATTCACGCCTAACAGTTCACTACTCCTGGCCAATCAGGATTGACCATGCTTATGATACCAATGACTTACGATGATTCAACTATCAACACACCATGAAAACACATATCTACCATTTGGTCTGGGCACTGCTGGTCCCACTAGGAGGTTTTCGGGATACCCCTGGCTCCTTAGCTCCCTCCCAACGAACAGCCAAATATGATCTTGAGTAGATATACCTTTGATGTGCGTCAACCATGGTGAACCATGATTTACCAGGGTTCTTAAACATGTCGTTGTCCATTATCATTTACTGCCTGGATCGTTCGTGAGGTCATCCACTCAGCTTGAAGCATCACTACCCAACGTATCGATACCCTCTTGTAATTTCACATGGCAGTAGAAAATACATCATAAATGGATCATTTCGCCGGGTCCCTCGCAAATTCTGGTGATTTTCCCTGGTTTTCCCATGATTTTCCCAAGGTTTCCTAGGGTTTTCCTATGGTTTGCCAGGGTTTTCCTAGGTTGTAGCTGGATGGCCAACCAGCAAACCACCACTCGAACTCCAGCCATGACACATGGCCGTCTCCGCGCACACCGGCACCAGCCGCGCGGGCCAGGGGCCACGTTTCGGCGCCGGCTCGGCGCAGGAGGCCTGGAAGAGCTGGAAGCTGTGGATCAGCTGAATGATATGGGGAAATCAAACCCTAAATATTAAACAGCTGATAAATGGGTGTTTCTCCAAATAGGGTTACCCCTAAATCATGCTTCATTAATCATTTATAATAGTAAACTATCCATTTTGGGGGTCCCCTATTTTCAGAAACCACCAAATAAGATGCTGTTTCAGCTGATCCTAAATAGCGAAGCTGTAGATACCCTAAACAAAAAAAATAAGAAACTGTGGGTAGGCTGGTAGATTGGGTGATTGGTTCGGCAATCGGAATATACTCAATGTTTGGGCAAACAGTTATGTGGGTATCAAACCCTCAATGATTTAGCTAGATAAGAAATAAGCTGAGGATTCCTTATTTCTTCTTACTGTGGATTTTCCTGCATTGATTCAAACAAAGGTTTCCAATCTGGATTTTCCCGTGGACCAAGCCAGTGATCTTGAGCTGTGGGTTACACTCCAGTGATCTCACATAGCAATGGGAAACCACTCTTTTGATAGAGAAACCCCTAGCTACAAATGGTGGATTTTCCATTGAACGTGTTAGATGACCCGAGGGTTGAGAGATAAGCTATGGTTAAGCTGCGGGGGGTTTAATCTATTGGGAAACTTGCCTGGTAAAGTAGAAAGTTCACCATCTATTCAGCTAATTTACCCATGAAGCATGGTCCAGGTTAGTTTTGCAGAGGGTAAGCTGCAAGCTAATTCCTAATAACGCTACAGCAATCTTAACATAGGCCAATGGTGAGACGGGATTACAATTCAATTCATTGGCTAAAAACTAAATCTATTGGCTAAGACTAAAACCATGGTGACACGGTATTATAATCAACAATCATGGGTGATCTATGCCTAGCTAATGCTTAGTCATTATCGACCATATTTTGTTGCTTATTCTCGACCATTCTTCACCATGTGGCAGTGGGTCAAAACCCTGTACCCCTGGCTCCCCCATCATTAACCATGGTTTTCCCTATGAAATTGTCAGTTATCATCCCCTACTACTGGTTGATCAATATTGACCCATAGCCATGTCTAAAACCAGCCATTTATAGTAATAAACCAGCCATTTTTTAGTCATAAACCAGCCATTTTTGGGGTACCCTATTTTGAGAAACACCCATGTCCTATCATTAGCCATTGTATTCCCTATTATTGTTGGTGGAAATCCCCCATTAGTTGGTTGGTTAATATTGATCCATAGCCATGTCCAAACCCTTCAAATCACCTGCCACCTCCGCAGCCAGTCCCCGTGTCTCGCCTTGAACAACACGTCAGCAGCTTCTCGTAACGCCTGCAGCGACACAAGTCAGTTGGTCACCGAGGTGTGTTGTCATCGGGTGGTCTGGGGGCAACCGAGGAAAAGCATAGGAAACCAATGAAACCATAGGAAACTATGGAACATTATGGAAAAAACCCTAGGAAACCATGGAAAACCAACATATCTTATTACGAGAAATTTTGGGAAACCAGCTACAAATGGTAGATGAATGTTAGTGATTTGGGTGTTTCTCAAGTCATAGGGGACCCCGCAATTATCATCCAGTTTATTAAACACTTGTTAGATTACCAAAGGGTAAAGAAAACGTTAAAACATCAAAAATTTCATGTTAAATCATGTTTATGATCCATCCGAAAATCGTTCACTTATCAGGTCGGGGTTCCTTTGGCAGGAAATCTTGGAACAATTGATGTACTTGCATCTGCTCATGGCATGGAATGAGTCTCCCGGGTGCCACCCAACCCTTGAAAAGAAATCAGTGCGTTCCTTTCTGTCTAAAATCACCCCCAAATCCAAGCAAATTCAGCAACGAAATCCTGTCAGCTCCACGAGAAACCAGGAGGTGAACAGTGGGTTCCGTGAGCTAAGTCTGGTTGTATCAACATGTATCAACCATAGCTACCCTTGAAGCAAGCCCCCCAGCGGAGTCCCGCCATGGCCTGGAGGCTTTGTGGGTTGAACTGCTCCATGATGGCTAGGTCCTCTCCCGTTTTGCGTGTCAGGAAGCTGCTGCCAAATTGCAAGCCATCGGGCCTCGACATCCAGGGGATGGGATCATCCCGGGGATGGGGTGACCCAGCGGGCTGGAATACTGATGATGCTGACGATGATGCTGACGATGATAATCATGATGATGATGATGATGATGATGATGATGATGATGAGGATGATGATGATTATGATGATGATGATGATGATGTTGATGATGATGATGATGATGATGATGATGATGATGATGATGATGATGATGATGACAATGACGATGACGATTATGATGACGATGAGGATGATGATGATGATGATGATGATGATGATGATGATGATGATGATGATGATGATGATGATGCTGATGACGATGACGATGATGATGATGATGATGCTGATGCTGCTGATGATGATGATGATGATGATGATGATGATGATTAATGATGACTCCTGAGGGTTGATAATGTTTGGTGATGTCAGATAATGGTCTGTGCTGGTGGATGATGGTTTATGTGGTTGATGATGGCTCATCATGATTAGTGCTATAATGACGATGGTTGATGTTGCAAATGTGTTTGGTGTCGTGATAGCCCGTTTCAGGTTGTTGGTGGTTGGTGGTGATGAAACAGTTTGAGAACCTTCTGACTATAGATGTATTCCCTGCTCCGCCAAGGCGCATTATATCATATGATCTGATCAAATGTGTACGGGCTTCCTAACTGGGGCACACCAAAACCAAAGATGACCCTTGGTGAGTCAAAATGTGCTATGAATGTTGGTGATGTTCAAGCTTCAGTTTTCATCGAAACAAGGAGGCAAAATATGAACAAACTATCAAATACACGGCACAACCTTCCCCTTTCTGGATGGATGGATGGATAGATGGATGAATGAATGGATGGATGGATGGATAGATAGGTAGATCGATGAATCGATCAAATAGATAAATTAATAAATAAAACGGAATAAGAAAGGTAGATAGATACGTGCAGTAGACTAGCCAGGCCGATGTGCTGAATGTTAGTTTCTGAGGGTCTCTGAATAATGTGTATCTACACCGGAGCAGTCAGCTGTTTCAGCTCCTGACATGGTCTCAGAACTGAATGGTTCAGTTGCATACAATTACCATCCTTTGGTGATGGCTTGCATGCCATCTGATGGTCAGCAGGCTGTTGGATCTCCCAGTGATCTTGAACTCAACCACCATGACTGTTCGGGCAACTTGTTTTCTCAAGACAATGCCAGCAACTGACTTTTCCTACTGGGTATCTACCGGCAGGGCTATTTCGTGTTCATGGACGTTGGCTGATTTGAAGAAGTCTCACTATCGTATGATCCTGGTGATATATGGGTCTGGGTCAAAACCCTGTACCCCTGGTTCCCCTGTCATTAGCCATTGTTTCCCTTATGATTGTTGGTCATTATCCCCTATTATGGTTGGTTAATATTGACCCATAGCCATATACCTACCATATACTCATGGGTGGCATCAATGGCCCCAACAAGAATCAACGCACTTCTGGCGCCACGAGGGTCGCCAAACAGAAACTTGTTCACGGGTGGCAACATTTGAGAAAGGCACTCAACCACCTTGAAGCCCAAAGAAGCTTTGCTTGAATAATTCTGATATCTAACCACTTGGATTCGTTATCCGTCATTCACGAGCAAACATTCAGCAAAGTGTCGATTCATCATCGAGTCTCCGGTTTTTGCTTATTTATATAACTAAGCATCAATTTCGAGCACATGGACATGCAGTTCTCTGCCTGTCATCATTGCAACTTGAGTTGATTTCCCTCAAACGATTGAACTTTTGACGAGCATTGATTTGATCAGCGGCGCATTTGAGTAGTCTTTACATGCTACCTGGCACGGATGAGGTTCTCAATCTGAGCGTAATAACTACCATTACACCACCCCTGGTAGCTCCTCAGCTTTCCCTTTTGAAAGCGGGTAATTATAGGGATACCTTTGGCTCCGAATCGCTTAACCACCGACCAGATAAGGAGCCAAGCCTTTTCATTCCATCGCAGTACTTCATGGATGTTGTGGCATCTCGCATCTCCCGGTGGGGTCATGATAACAACCAACAAGAACAAGCAACAATAGCCAACAAGAACAACAACCAGCAAAAACAAGCAACAACCAACAACAATCAACAACAACAACCAACAACAACCAACAACAACCAACAACAATCAACAACAACAACCAACAACAACCAACAACAACCAACAACAACCAACAATAGCCGACAACAGCAAACAAAAACAACAAACACCAAGACAAGAACAAGAACAAGAACCAGAACAAAGCAAGAACAACAACAAAGAACAACAACATCAACAACATCAACGTCAAAATTATCAACAACAACAACAACAACAACAACAACAACAACAACAACAACAACAACAACAACAGCAGCAGAAGCAGCAGCAACTAACTGTATCAAGAGAAACGAAGTAACAACCTTCCCGCCAAAGCAAATAGCAAACATATATCATAGCTCAAACGCTAAGACACCAGTAAGCTCGACAATATACCTGCATGTATACATACACTACAGATATACACACATTATACACATATACATCTATACATACACACATATAAATACATATACATACACATAAACGCACTATCTTACTGAAATATGATGAAGTATACAAGATGGAAGAAATAGTATTGATTATTGTTGCAGTATGTATGCATGGATTCGTGCACGTATGACCTATGGAGGGCACTGCAACAGCTCAGTTGGATGGCACCACATCAGCGTTGGCACCCAGTCACATCTCTTCCAAGATAGGTGGCTCAGTGGTTCCCAAAGCCCAACCGCCCGGGACATGGTAGAGCTTCTGGGGGCCTGACCAGATGTCAACCCAAGGGAACTTGGGGTAACCATAGGCCAATAGGGTAACCATAAGATAACTTGATTGGAGCCACAAAATGGCTTAATCCCAAAGGATAGCAAGGGGGAAACATCGGGCACCAGAGGATAATCGTAGCCAAAGCATAGCCATCTTCCAGACGCACAATCATTGGAAGCTCTAGGTTTCCATCCTTTTCAAGGTTTGGAGGCCCAACCCTCGACACCATCAAGCATGGTCATGACGGCAGCCACCACCAAGATCCCTGGTCGCCATTCGCCAACCCCCAGGAACCAAGCAGAATTCCAGTTTCGGATTGTCGCCTCCCAGCTCCGGAAACAGCTTCGAGATGCAAAGGACGTCTCTGTGCCCTTCTTCGTCCATATCCTCCAAGCACTCCTTGGGGGCTGTGGTTTGGGCTTGGGGTAAACCTGGCTCCTATGATTTGAAGATTGACCACACTAGCAACCTACTCACATCAGTTGGTGGATTGCCAGTCCCTGACTAATCTTGACTTGTTTGATGACTTACTGGCTAGTTGATTGAACACGGATTGATAAGTTTGTTGATTGGTTGTTTGGTTCGTTGATTGATTGATTTGTTGATTTGCTAGGATTGGAACAGTACTTGACCTGTTCACTAACCATCTCATAGATTGTTGTGCTTTAAGGGTCGCCCTGATATAATCTGAAACAGGACCCACCCACCAACATTATATCTACGTTGTAGATTTGTAGATGCTGATCATTGTTGCAAACTAGCTGTTCAGCTCTGACTCGCCTATGATCAAACTGCTTTTAGATACTTGGACGTTGCTAAACTCAGCGTGCTTTTTTGTTGGAATCATTGGAATGACTTTGCAGATTTTCACGTAAGTTTTTCTGACAACTATGATCTGCAGATTTGTTTCAGCAAACATCTTTTCAACTCAAATGGTGGTTTCTCAAAATAGGGGGCCCCAAATATTAGGTGGTTTATTGCTAAGAATGATTACTATTGGATGATTTGGGGGTACCCCTATGCTAAGAAACCCCCAAATGTGTTCGCATCACTAATTGTTTTCACCGCCAACTACAAGGATTCAACAACGGGAGGACAACGGCTGGATTGTAGCAGCTTACACGAAGAGAATCACCCAGCTCCTGCCACTTCTCACCATCCCACCTCCATAGGAAACGCACTTCAAGGTCCAGCGTAAGAAAAACCATGTTTTCCCAGAAATGGTTGATGGGAAGGTCTCCAGGAAACCCCTACCACTGGTGATTGAAACAGAGTTTCCTGTAGATTTTGCCATAAAGCAACTCAGTGATACTTTCCACACGAACTTTCAAGGAATCCAATCTAGTTTCAGGGTCTGTCAAGTGAACAGTGAACTCTCAGCTATTTCAGTACAGCTCCCCTACTGAACTCGCGGTCGCCACTGCCCTGAGGCGTATTGTAAGTTACATCCAACAATTAGTGCTGGCAATTGACCACTATCATCCCCACAAGCCTGGAACTATTAGTAATTCTGCTGATTATTGACTACAGTCATCCCTATAAGCCTGAAACTAACCTTCTATAACTACTACTCCCTGGCAATGACCCGGTTTCCCTTCCCGTTGCTTCCCCGTGATGGTCACCGAGTGGCGATTCGAAAGACCTCTGCACCCGGCGCGCCTTCAGCGTCGCTCTGCCAGGTTCCGGCCAAGCGATGGGGCTGATAGCTCTGCCTCAGGCAGCAATAACCAAAAATGATGGTATGGTCATTGATTAATTGATTGGTTAATTGATGGTATGGTTATCTATTTAACCAGCTGATTCTCAACAACCAAAAATAACCAAAAATAGTTGGATTCTGATAAATGGTGTCAATTAGCCATCATTTTTGGATATTTTATGCTAATGATACTAACCATACCAAGTGGATTCTGATTTAAATAGTATTGGTTACTGATAATAGTATGGCTACTGATAATGATAATATTATTTAAATACCAGTATTGGTTACTGTTTAAAATAACCAATACTATTGGATTCTAATTTAAATAGTATTGGTTACTGATAATGATGGCTAATTGACTTATAATCCAATTGGTATGGTTTGTAACGGTCAGTTACTAGTCATTAACGAAAAAGAATGATTTATAAATATCAGTATTGGTGCTTGACTATAGACTTTATTATTCTTACTAATCACATAATCTATTATAACTGGAATATCAATTGGATGGTAAACCGAAAAAGAACTTCAGTCTGGCTAAAGGCCTGCTGTACTCAATGTACACACAGCTGCTAAACACCGACCCATCGCCGAGGACATATGTGGTAAGCACCTCCATCAGCGTATCAAAGAAACAAGTGATGCATGTGTTCAAGCTACATGGCTATGGGTCAATATTAATCAACCAATAATAGGGGATAATGACCAAGCATTAATAAGGAAAACAATGGCTAATCATAGGGTGGGAAACTAACATGGCTGGCTGGAGAATTCACCATCTTTATGGTGGAAAACCCTTGGAAAACATCCGTTGAAATGGTGGATTTTCTAGCCAGCCATGTTAGTTTACCAGAGGGCATATCATGCATGACAACATGGCCGCGGGCTACACTGACGCTTGTTGCTTTTTTTATTCCACAGTTGGTACTGTTGGTTGACAACAAACCAACCGTCGAAATCAACCAAGTGTCAAGATGGTTTCCAAAAAATCAACAAATCATTGAGAATCTATTGTTGGTGATGGCTCTTGTTGATGACTGTTGCCCTTGGTTCTGCGTGTTGCCTCCATCACGTTGCGGTGGCGTCCCGGGCATCCCTCCTGCCATGCCACATCTGCTTCAACGCCCGGCGAAAGTCGTTGACCGCTTCCAAGTCCTTCGAGCTGATAATGGCACTGTTCGGCAAACGGATGGTCCTGCGCCGGTGGTGGCCGGTGGTGGCCGGTGGTGGCCGGTGGTGGCCGGTGGTTGCTGGTGCTTGCCGGTGCTTGCCGTGGTTGATGATGAACTATATTATATGTCTTCATTGTGGTACAACCAATGGTACAACTAGTGGAGGACGAATAGATGACTAATGGTACAACTCATGGATGATGAACTAAGAAAAAAATGGTTGACTCATGGTACAACTACGGGTTGATTAATGGTTTATTGCATAACTGATGGTACAACCATAGTTGACCAATATATGGATGGTTGACAAATGGTTTAATTATAAATGTTGACTACTTATGATTAATTTTCTAATCGTACCAGTATATGCTAAGGTGTTATTGCTATAATTAATGGTGAATGCTGATGATCAATGATGGATTTCTCTAAGTATCAGTAGCGAAGGTTGATGTCAACAAAAAAAGTGAGAAAATGGTGCGCCCTGTGATGTCTCGAGAAAACAACTACATGTCTACCCGCTCACCAAATTTGACAAGAATTAAATTTCTGATTCAATATAATTCCTCCCTATACACCGGGCACGATAACCCTATAGTAATGTTAGCTGCACAACAGTAAAGCGCACGCAAATAGCAAAAAACATTTCTCAGAATCTGTTTTTTCAGCCCTTACTAAATCTAAATCAGCCCAGCAAATTACAGCATCTTACAGGATCCCAAGGTTTCAAGGTCATCTTCCCAGACTAGCAGGACTAACAGGGTCCCATGGCCTCCCCAGACCAGCAGGGTCCTTTGCCACATCCAAAGACCGCGGATCTCAAAGTCCGTAGGATTCAAATCTGTGGCGGTTGGCCCGGCTGGACAAAGTCACTTGAATCCCTAGGGGTTTAGCCCCGGAGGTGCCCCCAAGTGATGGTTGGTGTCCCTCAAATAAACCTTCCGGGCCGGGGTCACAATGGCATGGTCCAACCATGTCCAACCTGTATCCCCTATGGCCATCCTCAAATCTACCGGGTCTTCTCCAACAGGCCGCATGGCACCACCCCAAACTGTCTCAATCATTTTTCATCTGGGAACATTTTGCCAAACAGCTCCGCTGCATCTATTCGAACAGGTAACGAAGGAGGTCAATGCTTGAGCCAGAATGTGGTTCAGCCATGGGGGTCCCATACATGACATGTCACCATCAAAATGTTACTGCGAATGTTGGAACTTGCAACAGCACCTGCTGGTAGATTTTTCCAAGAAAAAATAGTGAAAGTGCCCAGCTACAGAGGGTGTAGGGTCTCAAAGTGGCCAGTGGTTGCATTCCTTCCAAGGGCACTGATGGGTTATGGCAGCCATCTCAGTGCTCGCTCAGTGCTTCCGGATGAAAACACAGGTTGCTGGCACCAGTTTGCTTCTGGGTCAAAATGATCAGTTGCCCCAAAGATAAAGCTTGTTCTTGTCGCTTCCCCAACATGAGCACCCATGTGCTGGTGATACCACCCACCCAACCAACCACCCAACAAACCACCGACCCACCCACCCACCCAACCACTGCCTTCCATGGGCGCGCACAGCGCCGTCATCTTGGCATCCCTTGGGAGGCCGGCGGACAGGAACCACAGCAAGGCCTGCCGTCCTCCGCCGCGGCAGGGCAACACCTCAGCTGTCACAGTTGCCACCATGTCGAGCCAAGTCATGTTTCATATCAGTCATGTAAAATGATGGTGAATCATGGTGAAATACTGGTTAATTACTGTTAGTCATGTGATTGTCCAAGTCTGTATGTTGCAAAGATCTGCTGATACTAATTGTCCATGACTTTCTATGCCATGAGAATCATATATAGGTTGCAAGAAAGAAACTGGTCGATGATCTCACCTCATCCATGCATCATGTATTGTATGTCGTACCTGCAAAATTGTATGGCTGGCACATCCAGTGACAAGTAAAGTGTACCGAGGCAGCTGCACCACCTATTCAAGCCTGGGAAGCCTTTGATAGGGCCAGCGCACTGGTAAACTCCAACCAAAAATATGAATCCAAAAATCAACCTCTGTACAACACTGGCACGCAAATGCAGCTTCAATCCAGTTTGTTGATGTCGGCTTTTTGATATTGTTTTAATGCATAGTCTAGTTGTATAATCGCGAAAACAGAACTCCAAAGAAAAAAATACAATCTCTTCAAACATGCATGTTGCTGCTTTCCGGCTCTAATCACAAACTTGTGCTCAGTTGTGGAGTGACAACCAGGGGCTCCAAACCATCATCCCAAGTCTTTAGAAGGAAAACTACAACCAGCCTTTACGATCATTTGGTGATCACCGCGCACTTGGGTAGAGGGTTACAAAGTTACAGCCGTCCCACAATCTGGATGGATGAAGACTGACTATAAATGATTGTGTGCTCATATCTGATAATTTTGGGTCTGCTCAAGGGTCATTTGGCAGTACTAGTGTTTGACACCCATGCTATTGCTGAGTGCATCATTGAAAATCAATTTTGATCAAACTCAATGATTTCAAAAACCGATCAAAAACGTACTACTCAGGCTGCCACCATTCAAAATCACCGATCACTGATTATCAAACTGCCACCACTAGTGAGCTCAGCTTGAAGACACGAGTCAAATCTCTCTGACCTATTGACTGCATCAACCTACTAATCCCCTGTACTCGTCCCAAGTGTTGCTTCACCATGGCGTTTGCGATGGCTCAGCAATGATCGATGGCTCAGTAGACCTCAACCCTAGCAGCTTGGGTGGACCATGGGTACTGCCATGGTATCCCCACGGTATCCCCAGGTCAGTCATGGCGGCAGCCAAGGCACTGAAGTACCACGGAGCATGGTGACCTCGAAGCTTGGAACGTGCAAATCCATCTGCGACAAATGGATGATCTGCATCCAATGGATGACTGCAGCAATAGATTTTATGTGTATAAATTATGTGCGTGTGCATCTATAAATATATAGATGTATATAGATTGATGAGGAATTCACACGCGCCATATATGTCTGATTTGTTGTCAATATGGAACCAATTCGGGCTTTCTGAATAATCAACCTTTTCACAATGGAATGATATACACTTAGTAGTGAAGGTCTAGAATGATCAAGATCACAATATGATCAACATGATGAACCAAAACACTGTGAAATACAAAATCTAGATCACAAAAATAAAATCATGTATGTAATCAATTCAAGTCAGATAGTTGGATCGAGTATACATGTACATTCATTCTCAAACATGGTGGATAACGGTTGCCGATGACTACCCTTCTAGGATCCTGAAATGGCGAGGCAGCTTGACACTCAAAATGGCAAAACATGGCAATGCCGTGGCTATGCCCGTCTGGAAATGACCATGTCGTTCACCAAGAAATTTTATGAATTGACCTGCTTTACCGTTCCGGGTATACTGTGGCCATGAGCACGGCTTACAGCACAGGACTCTTGGAAAATGATTCCATGGAAAATGCGCCCGGAATCTTGGCCGCCTGAGATTGTTGAACCACCTACAGCCCAGTGCCACCAGGTCTTTCGCTTCCATCCCTTCAGTCGCTGCTTGCCACGGCACCCGCGTTTTGGAGTCACCATGATAGTCGGTTCGATAGTCGCCACCACTGGCCACCAAGAATCGTTTGGGACGACAGCGGTCCGGCCAGCGTTTCTTCCGGTTCATCAGTGAATATGCTGGAGACTTCCTCAGGAACCATCGAGGATTCTATGGCTTGATGACGAGGTTATTCAACAAGTCCTTGGATTTTATTGCACTCTGGTAATCTAACATAGCTGGCTGGACAATCTACCATTTGTAGATGACCTACCCATTGGAAATGGTGATTCCACTACACAAAGTTACGGGAAGATGTTTTTTTGACTTTGAGGCTGTCTGGGGGCTGTGCCCGCGAGCGCTTGGGGGAAGAACAACTAAGAACAACAATTGTAACCAGGTAGCAAATAACTACCTCATGAGCACCTGTGTCTTGGGCATAATGCTGCCACAACAACGTGAATCAGTGCTTCGGCAGAGGTGGCATTGGGATATTGGCCTAGTAATGAGAATATATCCATAACAAAGGCGGGAAACTAATGAAACTGTGATGAAGACTTATGAAAACCAGCGCCATGGTTCTGCAGCTGTGCCGCAATCAAAAAGGCACCTTCTCTGATGTTTAAGTTGCAATCATTATGATCGATTTGTCACAAATGATCAAGCATGAATGACTACTACTCATCATTAACTGCAGCCTGTCAACCAACTAGGAATCGTTGTAAAGACCTTTCATGCATTGATGTTCTGAAGCTCAACCTGAGTGACATGGATCCTAAGCCTGACGGCTGTGAGGGCTCCAGTTACAAGGAACCAGCAGAGTCTGAATCAGTGGTGTTGAAATCAGCTGATATCCACGGCTTGCACACTGGCCATATCCATGGCTCGTCCATGAATTGCTGGTTGTGATAAGTTTTGGGATCGGGAATCATGGCACATACCAACCAGTGTCTCAGTCCACCTACTCTTGACTTATCTTGACTTGAACAGCTCAGTCCTCAGCACTCTTTGGATCAGGAGCATTGGCACAAACATGTCGTGAGATGTGGTATATTTAGGTATGATTATCCACCAATCAAACGCCCAATAATGGATAAAAAGGAACAACCAGGGCTGGTTGTTCCTACTGCGTGAGAATGGTTAATGATCGACAATGGCTTGTAAGGGTAACGCCATTGTTGTGTTTTTTTTTGTCATGGTCAACAGAGGCTACATCCTCCGCATTCCGCAGCCTCTGCAGCATCAGGCAAGCGACCAATTCAAACACACTTCTCTCAGACCTTCGCAACTTCGGTACGGCATGTACCAATTATAGGCCTTAGTGGCCAACATGATACCAAGAAACCATCATTTCATGGGTGTCGGAGAATTTGATCAGCACTTCAACGCCTCCATTCCTGTCTATCTGGCTGCGGGTCAAAACACTGTACCCCCAGTATACCTTCCTGAACCATTGATTCCCTCGAAAATTATTGGTTTTCATCCCCCATTGTTGGTGGCTGATCTTGACCCATGGCCGTATGGTGGTTTCTCAAAATAGGGGTACCCCTGAATCATTCAATATGAACCATTTATAATAATAAACCAACCATTTTGTGGGGTTCCCAATCTTAAGAAACCACCATATGGCTAGACATGTGGTATCATCTTCCGCCAGGATGACTCGCCATAGCTCACTGATTCGCGTGGATTTGCCGCTGCAGCTCCACGTTTGGGTTTCAACAGCACCAGCGGGTGTCATGATGGGAACCAACCGTTGCTGAAAACCTGCTGCTACTGCTGTTGCTTTTCTTTGTCATATAGAGATACGTTTCTCAAAATAGTGGACCCCCCAAAATGGTTGGTTTATTACCATGAACGGTTTATGAAGTGGATGATTTAGGGAGCTCCTTTTTTTAAGACCGCCGATATGAACAACCCATCTGGGGACACCAACCTTGGAAATACCTGTTTGAGCCAACCATCGGTGTGTTTCCATTTCAAAGCGAGAAACAATCTATGCACCTTTCAAATGACCAAGCGCCATTGCTGCTTTCACAACTGGGGTGGGAATCCATGCTGGTGATTCAGCTCCCCTGGGTGAGTCTTGCGCTTCCCCAAATGGCAACACGGCAGCGACCAAAATAGCTGCACTACATGATAGAACATCGAGCAATACAACCATGGTAGCATGGTAGCATCGAGTATTTGCTACACCAGGCTGAAGCGAGTCACAGCAGGATGCACGGGAGAATTGATCTTCCTCAGCTTGGAACCAGCAGCATGGGCAATATCAGAAGGCCGTTTGGAGTCCCTGGTAGCAGACTCTTGCCGACAGAATCCTAAAACTGGGAGAAGCAACAACAAACAAATAAGGTTATATAGTCACACATCAGGAAACAAACATGTTTAACCACCAAACATCTTTGACGTTTTTGGTGAAAACCCACAGCAAGCTCTACAGCTGTTGGGATGGCTGATCCCATCGAGCAACATATGTGTGACAGTGGGCCGTCACCCCACTGGTAATCCATGTGTCCCGCAACAGAGTCCCTCGGTCAATTTTCATCTGTAGTAAGTAAAACACACACATGCTTGAGGTGATAAAACTAGTAAGAACAAGCGCTATCAGGTACATAGGCCCGTTCAGAACTAGTATTGGTGAATGGGTGGTTGACTACTTGCGTACCTTGCATATACCAAGTTTTTCTGACCAGGAATGGCTTGCACCTCTTTGCAGTTGCCAAATTTTGCCTAAAAACAAACTCGACTCGTCCGACTGGTGAGCAGAAACAACCCAGCAGCCTAGCTAAAGCAAGTTGTCAGTTGTCACCTACTGTACTTAGAAGCAACTTTCTTTCTCACCACTTAGAAGCAACTGTGACTAGCTAACTGTACTAAAGCAACTTGTCCAGCCATTCCAGCTTCTAATGGACCACCAGCGATCACAGCAACAAGCGAGGCTCCGGCTGTCAATCGTCGCCTTGCCGTTGAAGGGAGAGCAAAGCCTGGCAGATGACCCCCATGGCCCCCCCAAATACCTCTCTTAGTCCATGTACCTTCAATTGGGTGCTTCTCACAATAGGGGACCCCCCAAGTAATCCATCAATCATTTTTGATAAACCACAGGTTTGGGGGTTCCCTGTTTTAAGAAACCCCTATAAATTCTGTGTATTTCCTGCATTTGCACAGAGCATCTCGAGAACTTCAGACGCCTTCACAGAATTATATACATCCTTTACAGCATTTCCTACAACTTAAGGCCAGCGTCATTCTGAGCACTAAGCCTACCGTTCGTGAATTCCCGCCAATCCACTGAGACTTGCTATATAAAACGTTGCTGATGATTGCTGCGGAATCCAGGATGAATGATCAAAATTCCATGAGCCATCATTCACAAAGCATGACCCACCATGGTACCTGGTCACCAATCACCCATACGTAAGTGCTCATTCACAAGTCGTTCAACCGTCAGGAAGTGTAATCCACCAAGCCTTGGTGGCTTTTAGATCCCTTGCTAAAAGTTGAACTTTTAGTGGCTTATTATATGGTGGCGTGGCTTCTCAAAATAGGGAGCCCCAAAAAAATGGTTGGTTTATTAGTCCAGATGGTTACTATTGGATGATTTGGGGGTACCCCTATATTGAGAAACCACCATATGGTAAATCATATCCCAAACATGCCAAAAAAACTAAGTTCATAGCTGTAATTCACCAAGTCCAAAACTGGTTGGTGGTTTCAACCCATATGAAAAATATTAGTCAACCAACCAATTGTTAATAACTACTAGGGAAAATAAAAAATGTTTGAAACCACCAAGCAAGTCCAAAAAGTCACAAAAAACTTCAAGCCAAGGCACCGGTACAGCAGTTCAAAGTCCATCCTGTCGCCCTCGGAAACCATCATCGCTTTCGTCACCGCACAAGGACTCCAGGATTCACCGGTCATATCCGTCATCACCAATCACCATTCACCATCAACGATGAACAGTCATGGCATATCGAATGATGCCTACTATTCTTGGCTTAAAAAACATTGGTCCAGCTGGAACTGGTACTGCCCCCTGAAGCCCCACACTGACTAATGCCCTACAGCATCATGTGGGCACAAAGCCGGCCCCAGAAACCAGCGACTCTTGAAAAGAAGTTTGGTGAACATTATTCCCAAGAGTTAACTTAACAAGCAAGGTTTAACCTTTGTTAGTCACCTTTTTAAACCTTTGCTTGGTTAACTTAACAAGCTTAACCTTTGTTAGTCACCACTTACGATTGTCGAACACCGCTACTACCGTCAACCATGACACATTTGCAGGATAACCTTGGACAAGGATTGATCTTGTCGTTTTTGTGATGTTGTCGGTTGTGGTTGCTGAACAAACACATGGTGGTTTCTCAAAATGGGGGACCCCAAAAATGGATGGTTCATGACCATAAATGATTAGTAATGGATGATTTGGGGGTACCCCTATTTTGAGAAACACCCACATGTATCTAGACTCTTGATACTGGAAACCTCAAAAGAATCACAAACAACCATGGTATAATATATCATGTTTCCCATCAATTCACAGCCATCTTTTTAATATAATGTGTAATATCATGTCTTGTTGTTTAATATCATTTGTGGATGTGATATGAAACAACAACATGGTCTAATGCCGTGTTTTGAAACCACTTGGTTCAAAATTGATATGAAACATCTTTACTGTTCTTAATACCTAACAAACTTTAAAATATGATTTAACAACCACCTACAACATTGATCATATAAGTTATCAACCATCATTAACAAACAACCACTTTTGGTTTTGCTGCTGCGAATGATTATCTTTTGAGGTGGGCACCGCTGGGGGCATGCTGCCCTATTAGATCATCCCCCAGGCGCGAGGGAGATTCATAGCATGAATACTATGATGTAGGGAGATTCATAATGCTTCAGTAGGGAGATAATACTATGATCATACCATGATGTAGGAGACTATATTATGATCATGCTATACTGCTTCAATCTACTGTACTTCCGTCTGCTTCTATCCTACTTGTGGATGGGCAATCTAAAATCTTCAAGAGAAATCGCTTGCCACACGCCACTCCGTTTCTCACCAGCCATGGGATCAACCAACTATATAATCTGCTGCTGAGACCCCCCCCAACCCCAGGGAAGCTTCCTCACCAGGTGCTGTGATGGCAACACATAGTATCCCCAGAAGCAAGCCATGGTATCCCCATAAGCCACTAAGATCCGCTAAGTACATGTAAGTAACAGGGGAGTTTCAGGCCCACAAATCCCGATGCTCAATCACCGGCCACCAAGCGTCGTGCTGACCTCTCTGCAAACGAACAATGCAGGCTTTTTGGCTCTCGTCATCCTCATGCTTTACCTCCTTGATGTCTTCCACATGTTTCACGCCCACCAAGACATTCAAATTATGCAGAGCGTGTCTTACATCTTCTCCTGACTTCCTTGGAGCCGAGGCTGGTTATGAACCAGGACCTGGTATGACTCTGAGAGGCGTTGTGGCGATGCAAGACCACCATCTTCGGGAGTTTGAGGAGAACTCATACAGGTAACATGGCGATGTTTGAGTACCAAAGGGTAGTGAGTGCTATTTGGTGTAAAAAGGCTGCATGAAGGGTGGGATGGGGAGATAGTCTACGTCACTGTGCCTTTAGGTACTTATTCTTGAACTCCTGGAAACAAATGACGTTAAGCCTAGAAAAACCGGTATTCCTGGAAACTGAAAAACAATTGGGCTCTTTTTTTGCCAGAACAAAATCACTAATCTTGGGACCAGTTTTATACCGTCGTTCTTGGCTGCCCAATCATGCGCAACGGCTGAATCCCAACCGCGGCTGCCCAAACTGGTCAAGGGGGTTCAGCCACTCGTTGGTTGCAAGAATTCCACTCACAGCCGCACAGCGTTGCAAGAGTGTCTGCTACATCCTGCTGACATGGGTCTAAAAATATGATTGATGCTATGATTTGAATGATTTACGTCGATCATGCAATAGATGAACAGTTGAATCCAACATGAATGAATTGATAGATGAAAGGTTTGAATTTGTTGGATAGATGAACTATATGCTGACTTTGAATCCAACAGGTGATACTCTCTCGTGCGCATGAGCAAGTGACTCTGGATGTCTTTCAAACAAGTAATAGCACCGAAGGATGGAGGATGCTGAAGGTACAATACGTTTCTTGCCAATCTGGCTTTGGGTCAATTCCCAGGTATCCTCTTGAACAGCGCTCCAAGGCACTTCCAATAGAGACAATCGATGGCATCCCACGACCTCGGAGTGCCATCCACGGGGCCAGGGCGAGCCGGGCAGCTGGCTGCGCCAAGTGGCGGGTGCTGCTGGATGGTGTTCCAGAATTCACCATAGGACCCTGGCGAAGCATGACGCTTGGAACAGGGAAGGGCGTCATGGTGAAGATCAATGGCAGAAGTTGAATATCCTGGTGTTGATTCATGGAAAGTCAGAAGTTGTGATGGAAAGTCAGAAGGTCAGTTCATGATGGCATGGAAAGTCAGAAGTTGCAGCTTTGACAGTTTTGTGGGGAACCATGGCCGCAATAGCTGTGGATGATGGTTCACTGAATCCTAGGTTGACCATTGCCATATTCTGATGCTGTTCAGGGGGTAACTAATTCTGTCAAAAAATGAGAGGCACTATCACCGTTTTTTTGGTCCAATAAGACAGCGGTTTACTAGGTCTTTTGGATAAAACAAGAACTCCATTCCCTGAGCCACCCACATCCACCAGCGGCTGCCTTTGCCATAGATGCTGGGCGATTGGCCGACTGCCACAAAGCCTCCTAGCATGGCTGGTTGGATTGCCATTCAATTCAGGTGTCCGCTGCCTTATTTGGAATAGGAATTTTGTATGACATTGTGGTGTTTCCCACTACCAATGCTTCAGACATCTCCGAGATAAAGTAGTGTGGATTGCCAAATGAAAAGTCGCAGTAGCATGGATTGCGACAGGTTCACAATCCTACGCAGCACCGACCACATTTTTCCCAGCTTGAGAAATACGCCTGTGCATGACTGAACTGTGTGACTCAAAAACTTTGGGGATCATTCCAGGCACAGAAGAGGTACCTTTTTGTTGGGAGCTATTTTCCTACGATGTTTTCTGGGGGTGATTGGTGTTGATGATGGATGGCCAACTAATGATGTGTGAAACGTCTGGCAGAACCACCCATCTTGGCCGTGCATCATGGCTACGGACCAGCCCCACATGCTTTGGTGCTTGTTGCTTGCTGGCCGACTCTTAAACCACCCAAAAAACAGAAACGAGAGAGAACCCACAAGAATGGTATGTGAACACAAGATTGTTGGTCCGTGGGTGGGTTCCTTTTTGATGCAGGTTTGGAACCAATAGTAGAGGGGGAACATTTTGATCCTGGGCGTTGATGGAGATGCTTTGCTGCTGTTTGCTGTTTGTTGCTTTGGGTTGCTCAAGCTGCACCGAAAGCAAACCTGCAGCCAGACAGAATCGTTGCCTCCCCCACCGCAACGCAACGGGGTCGTGACCGGTACCCGACATCAACAGTCGAGGTCAGCCTGACCCAACTGCTGCTGGCAATCTGCCGCTCCACTCCTGGAGCCAATGCCCAGGTCAATAAGGCCAGCAACTTTTCCTTGTCGTTTTCCAGGGCTGTGTCCACCAACGCCTGGAGCTGGTGGGCTGGTGGACAATGATTGGTTGGTGGTTGATGGTTGGTGGTTGATGATGGATGATGGATGATGGATGATGGTGGTTTAATCTGGTGATTTGTGATTGATAGGGGTTAAGATAATTGAATATTATTGATGGTCAGTTGTAGGTGCAAGGGCTGGTTCATACATGAGTTGACTTGCGTGGATCTGCTGGTATGACGCTTGCTGACCTGGCATCATAGATGATGTCACCCTGCCGTAGCCCCACAATGATCACCATGGGCTTTCACCACTGATCACCTGTAATTCATGGGATCTTACAGAAGTTTCATTGCCCATACCTACAACCAGGCAGCGCGATTCTGGCACTCTGTGACCTCAGGGGTTGCGTGATAGCTTGGGTCATATAGAACCCTAGCTATGACTAGGAGTTAACGGAGATCAACCCAAGAGCACACGCTGAAAAGCTGAAGTCTCACCTTTGGTGGTTAATGGGGCACCCCCGCGTTATGGTTGGTTTATAGTGGAGGATCATAACTACCAATGGTGAGACTTCAGCTTCAACCACCAATATTAATAGACTATATGGTTAGTTAGTAATTATTCACACCATATTCTTAACCAATTACTGTTATGGTTGGTTGATAATTCAATAGGGGATAATAACCAATAACAGGGGATCTGCTTGGTTTATCACTATAACTGTTCATAAACTGGATGATAACTCGGGGCACCCCTATGACTTGAGAAACACCCATTTATAATCGGTAAACCTGCAACCTATTTGAGCAGTACTGCTTCCAGGTTAGTTTACCTCCAGAAATTATAAGAACGGTATTTTTTGAGCTTTTAGCACAGCTGATCAGCGATAACTATCAATGTTCCGGGAAACAGTGTGGGGATTTCCACATCATAGGTCGTGAAGTCCGCTACATACCAAAGCAGAATCACATCAACCAATCAGAATCAATCAACAATAACTTTCGTGAGCAAATTGCATTCTTGTTTTTGTTTAACATGATCCAGGCTGGGTAAATATATGCAGTATGTGCCAAAATAGCGGCACCCCCAAAACCGATGGTTTCTTAGTAAAACGATCATTTTTTGGTGCTTGTTGGTTACCCAATCCTAGCACATACCCGGGAATGCTTCCCAATCGCCACCAACCGCACCACCAACCGCCGGGCTGTACCTCAGCCTGCCAAGTCCTGTCATACGCGCTATTCGCTCGTCGTTGTAAATTCTGCAGCTGTTGACAGCACTCGCTGTCGCTTGGCACCAACCGCCTGGTTGCGGCATCCGCACCACCATCACAAGCTATCGCTGATTCTTCGTGGCGCGTGGCCACCAATGACCAATCCAATAAGGAGCACTTACTACTGATATATACTTGTCATGAAATATGAAATGATTGTGAATCCTCATTGACCACTACGGTATGAATCATCATTGGCTATTGAGATTCAGTCAGCATCAATAAGCAAGGATAAGCATCCGTCAGCATCATCAATCACTACTAATCATCATTAACCGATGAGCATTCATGGCTTGTAAATATCATCCAGAGGTTTCATGACGACCTTGGCTACGGATTCTCTGGTGGGTTGAAGGGAGACCTGTTCTGCCCCGCTGTGGCATAGGGATACAGAGGCTCGGTGGTTCAACTGCACACGTCTTCAAATCCTGCCTAAGCTGAGAAAATTCTAGGCCTATAAGCCCCGACTAACACCAGCTACAAAATGCCATGGCTGTTGGTTGAAGCCACTGGCTTAGCTGGGGTGAGCTGAATACCAGTCATATGATATGACATCACACAACTTGGAACTGCTGGGGGCCCACCTTGCATGTATGTTGAATTCTCCAACGCAACTAAACTCTCTCCGACTCAACTTGTTGGGCAACCGAAGAAGCGGGGTTGGGGCGGAAGCGGGGTGCGGGGCATAATTCGACCCGATTATTTTTTCTGGTTGAAAATCTACCTGGGACCCTGCTCATCCTGGCAACCAGCTACTTTGGTTGTCTGAACTTGCGTGAGAGTGCAAGCAGGAAAGTGTTCACGGTCCCAAATTCATCAGGGGGACGATTGGATACATAGCATGCAAACATGTTTACATGCAAGAATAAGTATATATCACTACATCATTTCTGCACGTGCATGAATGTGCAGTATACATGCATGTGTCTATGTTGCCTGAAAGAACTCCAGATGACTTCTAATCTATGGCAAATCGCATATCCACCTCACAGCATGATCTCCCGTCGCCCCAACGCAATCTGTACCAAGCAACTTCAGAGCTCTCCACAAATCCTTCACCTCGGCTCCACGGAACTGGGTGCAGAAAATGATGTGCAGCTAGTACCAACCCTGAAAGCTTTTACCACTGCGCGCAGCAGCACCCCTGAAGGCTATGCTGTCCAGAGATTTCCCGGAGGTGTTCCAAGCGGCAGAGAACCGTCAGTTGGAATGAGTGAAAAAACTGCATCGAATCTTGTGACGAACGGCGTGGAATCTCTATCCACTATGCTGTCGTTGATGGGTCCATGATATTAGATATACAAGATCTCCACTGCACGAGGAGTCGGTCTTGCAAACGTCTGCCCTTTATCATTCATTCTGACAGGTGCGAAGGCCTCAAATTGCCGCCAATTAGACTGCTTTGATCCAAGGAATGAACTGAATCCGATTTGTTTTATTGAGAATATGCTCTGTCCATAACCAGTACCCCCAAAATCATTTTAACAGTTGATGATTTCTAGATATTTCTAGTAATTCTAGTAGCAAACGCACTGTTCTTGGGTACATGATGTACGGACAACCAACAAATACTGTAGGTGTGAATGCAACTTGCGGGGATTGATGCTTCCCTATTGAATGGGATTAAGATTCTTGGTTTCGGGACATCCAATGTTAGGTCCGAAGTTCATATGACCAAGCTGGACCCGCTTTGGACTCACTACCGGTTCGCAAGCTTTTTCGAACCCCCACAGTCGATTCTGGTTTCATTATCGCGTAAAAACGTGATTTGGAAGATGGATGGACACACTCGCGGACCAAGTTACCTGCTTGGTAAATCAGCTATACTACAGCATGCACAAATGTACTGTCAGCAATGACACGGCTCCAAGTCTCAGCTAAAGAAGCTGTTTCAGATCCAGTTAGTGACCGTGCCATTACATTAATGCAGGAAGTGCGAACGGTGATGATAATACCAGTAAAAAAAGAGACCCTCAAAGCCCCTGAAAATGGTTCAACATGATCCGATCCTTTTCCTGCTCCTATTCTTCCTGTCAACAGGCTCTTCCTCAAGTCTTCCACCAAGTGACTTTGGTTGAAAACTGCGTCCAAAGCCTTTGGAACACCGCTTTGGCTTGATGGCTAAAAGGGGGGTTGCTTGGCACTAACTCAACTGCTCTCCATTCTGTGGGTTGTGTCACGAGAAAATCATTTACTCAACACGAGCTGAAGAACGACCATTGAATATGGGGGGTTTATTAGTATGATAGTATGGATCTATATATCTAGCATGAAAGTATGGATCTATAGCATGAGAGTATGGATCTATAGCCGTTTGGTTCCAAAACGGTATGGCTGCCAGGCTGATGGAGGTGCTAGATCTGTTGGTCCAATGGCTCTCAGAAAGCCCAGAGATGACCGTTTCAATCGATTCTAACAGTACCACGGAGCTACGGGGATCTCGTGGGATATCTTAGGGCTACGTTGGGGTACTGTACGCAAGGCTCAGCTAGGCTCAGTTGGGTACCCTGTGCGCGGGTGGCACTACTTGGGTCAGCAAACTCTCATCGTTTGAACAGAAACCAACCATTGGACATATCCGTTTTGGTGGATGAAAAGAACAATCATCATGGGGACCCATGACTCATCATAATCCATCCCTGAAGCAAAGAAAGCATGCGAGAATCAGAGCATTCAAACCGGCTGGGAAGCAACCATTCACACGAGATTCAGGGGCATTAGGTCCATGTCTGATTCTGTTTGTGCTGTATTGAATAGATCTGCACGGGCGTTTCGGCTATTAGATGCTATTAGCTTAGCAACCCAAACATCCAAAAAACAAACGGACGGAAATGATGGAGCAAACCTTTTCACTGGAGATCCCCACGGTTGATACTGAAGTTGCTCCTGCTGCATTGGTCAAGTTGCTCCATGTTTGTGTCCTAAACCAAGCTCCATAAAGGGGGAGGCAAGCAAGCTCCAAACAAGTAAACTCATCTCGTCATCCCATCGGCATGCACAACTAGCTAACTACTTGGCCCATGATTGAATGTAATTATATATGTTCATCATCCAAAGCTGCGAACAGCTGCATGTCTTTGTTTCCTGTTTTCAAGTTCCCATAATACCGATGACCTTTCTCATCAAACCAAGGCGGCCCGGGGTCAGCCATCATGCAATCTGTAGCCGCTGACAACTGATTTCCTAATTGAAATCTGCCGTTGCACCCTGGTCACCAGTTTGCCATATTGATGGTTGGCATTTTTCTTGTCACCTCCTATGGATTCACCCAGTCATCAGGCAGTACTGCGCACCGATACTCAAAATCTGGCCCCGGGCCGCATCCGTAGCAACAAACACCATGGCGCAAGCACCGCGACGTTGCTCCGATACTCACCCCGCTGCGCCTTCTGTGGAGCCAATCTGCATGGGTGCCCCATGGCAGACCAGATCTCTGTTCGCCATTCTTCAGCCAGTCTCGACCTTGTGAAGCGATCATAACGACCGTGCCGTTTTCGGAAGTTCAACGGTGCTTCACCGTGCTTCACGGTGCTCAACAGGGCTTATCAACCGGTAATGGTGTCCATAGATGTTTATATATATATATATATTAGTGATTGATAATCATTGATTATGAGCAGATTGCTGTGGTTGGGAGATGGCTGATGGTAAAAAGTTGATTAAATGATGGTGCAAAACATCATTCCTGGACACTAAATGTACATCCCACAATAAGTCTGTCTAGTTGGTGTTTTCAACCCCCACGGCAAAAATACTACTTTCTCAGCCAACCATCTCAAGTGTGTGGATTCCCTGCTGTACACTTCGCATTTCCTGATGCTTTGGGTGGTGGCCCCAAATGGCACCTGTATTCAGTTTCAGCCACATGGATGATGGATCCTATCAATGGTGATGCTCACTAACACCCTTGAATTATCATCTTGAATCAGCTAAGCAAGCAGCTATAGTGGGTAATGTTAGATCATTTAGATCCTAATCTGAATCAACCACCTCCACTTTAGCTTAAATAGATGGTGATTTACCTCATATACCGGTGGTTTACTGATATGGATTGAACATTACATATCATGGACAACCTCATATGGACATGGGTCAAAACCCTGTACCCTTGGTTCCCCCATCATTAGCCATGGTTTTCCCTATTATTTTTGGCTATCATCCTCCATTAGTTGGTTGGTTCATGTTGACCCATGGCCATCTTAGTCTCATGGACCCCAGGGATGAAGCGATTTTGGAATGAGCCGGTCGCGCAGCTCGGTTTCGGCTCGTTGCCACGCAGTCGAAATCGCCAACAGCGACCACGAGCGGCTCAGGAAACTTCTCGGGTGTAGCGATTGGTGATGTAATGTTCATCAGTCGGAAGCAATGATAATAGTCCTGTTGATGATCATAATGATTAAAACTATAGCTATGATGATGATGAGGAGGATTATGATGATGATGATGATGATGATGATGATGATGATGATGATGATGATGATGATGATGATGATGATGATGACGATGATGATGATGATGATGATGATGATGATGACGATGACGATGACCCCCTCACATGCTCAAAGTCATCGTTCCCTAGACCCACCAGGAACAATGGTTTGGGCCACCGCTAATATGAATTGAACAGCTACTCATGGACTTTTTTTGGGTGACTGGCTGATCCTTTCTTTCAAAACATATTTCTCCGAGAAAATTCTCAACACATGATCATGGGTTCCGACAATTGACCCCCACAAAAAAAATAATGATTTTACCAAAACAATTTTCACCCACATCCCACATCCAAAAACATGAAATAAGGGTCTCAAGGCTCCTTTATTGAACAAGGTGATAGCGTCCTGAAATTACAAGCCAAACCCAGGGAACGCCACATCATACCGAGCGTAAACTGCACATCACTTGCTTTCCCTGTTGTTGCTCTCTAATCTGGATATACCTTCAACTGGTGTACACAGCAGGTAATCCAAACAAATTGATAATTGAGGATTCCCATCATTAACCATACAGCAAAGATGCCCTAGTGCCCAAACGCATCGCCCCAGCGTACTGAGCTGTCCAAGTCGCATAGCTCATACAGGGTCAAAGGTTCCGAGAGATATCCACCATCAAAGCGTGCCCTCTCTTGGATCGTTTGCTGCAACATCCATACCGACCTCTTGTCCAGTTCTCCTGCCACTGATGTAAGATGTCGCAATTAATCAATTGTGCCACTAGTATACACTGGTCATATACGCACATATGTTCTATACATAGATATGGGTACATATACTACTGTGTGTGTAATACATATGTTCTATAATTACTACGTATTGATTTATGAATATGATCTGTATGCATATGCAAACGCAACAACCGTGATATCTACCAATGATTGGCAAGTTACGTACAACACACTTGAGCACATTTGCACTCTCAACTTGCTGCGCAAACCTGGAAGGATTCGACTGTGAGAATGAACCGCGAGATACAAACGAAACCTTACGCATATGTTACGCTTACTCATGCTATTTGCACCGATACTCACACTGACAGATGCGAGATGCGAGAGTCTTAGGCATGCCAATGGTACCTGTACTATTCATACTGAGGTAAGGGTTTCTCAAAAAAAGGCCAAAAGTTCACTAATCTATAGAAATAAAGCAATCATGACTTTGGGGGTCTCCTATGGCTTGAGAACTCCCCAGGTGTCTTCTCATTCTTCTCGAACCGAAGACACGACCCCCAGCAGACCGGGACCGGTCCTGAGGTGTTCATGGGCGTCTGGAAGACGTCACCTGAAGGTGCTCATGATTGTTAAACTAGTGGTTGAAATAGTGGCCATAATTGATGATTAGTTGATGGTTGACTGATTCTGACTAATAGTTTATTGGTGGTGAATGGATAGTCAATAGAAGTGTTGATATGGTGGTTCATGCTTGCTAATTGATGCTTAATGTAGTGGTTCATGATGGTCCATGATGGTTCATTGATGGTTGCTGAAGATCGATGATGATGATTCACGATGGTTAATTGATGGTTACCGATGATCAAGGATGCTTCACCATTGCTAAGGATTGAAAAGGGACCTGAATGAAGGTGAATCATGATGGTTTGAACTCTGCTGAATGATAGCAAATAAAACGAAATGAAGGTCGATGATGGTGGTTAATGATGGTTCCTGTTGCTGAATGAATGAAGATCAATCATGATGGTTCATGGTCACAATGGTTGATGATAGTTAAACAATGGTCAATGGGCTGGCGAATACTGGTTGATTTAGGCGCAGGGTGGGCTTCCAGAAAGATGAACCACGATGAACCATGATCAACAAGCTCATTGACCAGCTTGGTAACCCTTATTCACATGTATTGACAGTTGGCTAAGATTGATTTGCCATTTTCTTCCACCATCCATAATCATTAAGAACCGCGACCATGCCCGTGTGCACCATTCCAAAAAATAAGAGCCACAGCCACAGCGCCCAATCCGGGGCATCTGTGCAGAAGAGGATTCTGAAAATGATGATAAGTTCGAACTGGTCTATATCCATCACTACTTCCACTACTTCCACTACTATCTATTATACCTAATTAATAATCTACTATAATCTACTATAATACTATCCATACCATCAAACATATCTCCACCTGTGCCTCCTGAACATGTCCAAAGCGCATCGCAGCCCGGTCACAACTGGGCGTCAGAGTCAGTGCGGCCGCCAGCACACAGGCGGAAGGGCCCATGCCCAGGGTCCAGCCCAGCACAACAAGGCGAGACAAGTGCACCTGGGGTCACCCACCATGGGCGCGGCCATGGCTGGTGGGTGATTTGCTAAGGATTCTGAGATGCTGTAGGGGCCATGGGATGTCATGGGTGGTCGCTGGAAGACTCCTTAGGATTAGGCAAGCATGTTGATGTTGAATCCTGGACTATCCCGGACCACCCATGTTGGTTCATTTCCATGTGGAATCCTGGAAGATCCTGGATGCCAATGAGCTCAGGGATCCACTGGTCATGCATTGAACTTGAGTCAGGACCACCATGGTGAAGCCTAGTCTTCGACGACCCCGGAGGCGTGGCTACTCGATGAAGCAACCTTTTGCTAGGGATCAAACAACAAACACCAGCAGCATTGACACTTGTAACGCATCAGAGTCGGCTATCATTGTCATCATCTTTTGTACCGCTCGTCATTATTGACTCTTAGGATTGGTTCATTGTTCATACCTAGGCTGTACAGAAATCTTGAGTTGTATCGGCTAAACATGAGTCTTAGAGATTTGTTACTGAACGTTAAACCTTGTCATTCACCAGCATCGACCAGGTTATCACAATATACGGTAACCCTCAAATCATCCAATATTACAGCTATCATTTAAATGAATAAGCCGCCATTCTTGAGGGTTCCCTATTTTGAGAACCCCCATATAGTAGCTGTTTAACCAGTACTGTTGGTGATTGTCCCCCATTAACCACAATTTAATCCCCTATGATTGACCATTGATCAACCATATCTGAACCTTGCCATCTATAGCTGGTATGTCCCCGACTATGGTTGCCTATATCCTCAGCTTTACTAACCATTAACCATTGGTCAACCCCTATATATCAACCACTACTAACCATTATTAATCCCCTATCAGAGGACCATTATCCATAGCTATCAACCCCTCTAAAACCATTTCTGAACTATATATCCACGACTATTAACCAACATAACTGAGCAAGAATGCGTGAACCCCTATATATGTTCCAGCCCTGCTGGCCCCCCTCCCCCCCCCTCCCCATCCTCACCCCCCCTCCCCTGTGGTGTGGTGGTGGGGTGGTTTGGGGAGTGGGGTGGTACAATCCAAGTAGTGCGCACAAGTAATATGTAGGTTGCATGTTGGTAGTATGTAACTAGTATGCAAATAACATATAGATGCTATATGGGTACTATGTAGGTGGCATATAGGTAATATATGATATGGGAAGTCTATGGGTAGCATACAGGTCGAATACAGGTAGTATATAGGTAGCATGTAGCTAGTATATGGGCAGTATATTGGTAGCAAGCAGACAGTATATAGGAAGTATGTCGGTAGTGTATATGCTATGTAAAATATAGGTAGTATGTAGTATGTAGGTAGTATTTAAGTAGCATATGGGCAGTATGTAGGTAATATATAGGTAGTATATAGGTAGTATGTAGGTAGCATATATGTAGATGGGTAGTATGTAGGCAGCATATAAGTACATAGTTAGTATGTAGGTTGCGTAAAGGGAGTGTACAGGTAGTATGTAAGTAGCATATAGGCAGCATATAAGTAGTATGAAAAAATATGTAAGTAATGTATAAGTAGAATTTAGGTAGCATATAAGTAGTACATGGGTGTTAGGGGCGTCGGGGCCTGGGGCTGGAACATATATCAACCCCTAGAACTATATAGCTGTTAACCCCTATAAAACCATTATCTATAGCTATTAGCCCCTATAAAACCATTAGTAATCCCACATCTGAACCCTGCATCCCATCCCTGGAACCTCCAGTCTCACCACATCCCGCCGTTCCAACAGCACCGGCACCTCTGCGGGGAGTTTCAAACAAGCAATGCCCAGCACCGTGGGCCGTTCGTTCATCGTCAGGGTTCCAAACTCCTGGTGGCGGACGCCAGGGTGGCAGGGAACTTTGACTGATCAAACAGAACGCGACCGTGGTTCAAAATGGTTTTAGAATGGTTCGATAATGGCTAATAGTGCTCCTATAAATCGCTTACTAATAATGGTTTCATAATTGTTAATAATGGTTTTTATTGTGGCTAATAATGGTTTTATAATGGCTAATACTGGTTTTATAATGGGTGGTTGATCAGTCAGAGCGAAACCAACGTAACAAAAAGACATGATGATCGTGAACAGTTTTTGGCCGAAACAGTTCAATGTTAGACCTTCTTGACAGTCCAACTTGGAACGGTGAGACCGTCGAATCTTCTTTGAAATGGCCATGCAAAAGAATGGTGACGGGTCAAACATAGGGTTGATAGTAGGGTATTCTGGAAGGAAATCACATGATTTGGGGGTCTGGGGTTGACAATGGCTTGTCTCACTCGCCTATTCCCAACTATTCCCAACTGGTTGTTCACCAAAACCAACAATGCAACAAGAAGAGACGAGAAGTATCACCAGTATCAGCAACTTCCAACAACCAGTTGCGAGGAAAATCGGAAGGAAATTTGCAACTGGCTGAATCATTTTTTCACTTCTTTCATCATCGATTCCATTGTGACCATACCGGATTTACTAGTAGGCATAATATGCATGCGGAAGCACAATTGAGGCACATAATGTGCCATATACAGTAAAGGTTTTGCTTTGCTTGCTAGCGACTTGGAACGTCCACCGAAAGTCCTAGCTAGTGGAATGGGCCACACTGGAGCTCATAGCCATTTCATGCAAGGGTTTGAAGATGTGCCAACAGTTAAGACCACTATTGGTGCCATGGTAGTTTCAAAGGAGATAGTCTTGAGACAGATAAAATAGCTGTGACAGTCATATATCTAGAACATAACCATCTTGAGACAGTCTGTGAGCTCGATGGTACGCAGACCCGAAACGGCTCCGCCTGAAGGTCACAAATAGCAGTTGTGATCCGCTCGATCTTGGGCGGAGATGGCAAGAGATTCAGAACATCGTCCTGTGGTCGCGAGCACATCCCTTGCTGCTGTGCTCTGGTGCTATCGGTTGTCGCATTCTTGTGAAATAGCTGGGCTGTTGCAGTCGACCATGCCAACAAACTACTGGGCCTTGGATGATAGTTCATGTATTGCGTTTCTCAAGCTGGGCTTATTTAGCTGTGATTATGCACAAAAAAAACAGCAGAACCACTTTCTGGTGACCAAACGATTGGACCCATCATGATTTCCGTTAGGAAAGACACCTTCCATCCGGCCCAACACAATAGATGGCAAAAGTTGGTGGGATGTCGACCACCCCCAACACTGTGGACGCGTCGTCACATTCATTTGGGAAGATCAGACATGTCAATCAAACAACCAAGTAGGTGAAGTCTCCACCCCCAGCGCCGCATGCGCATGCGCTGCGTCAAAGCACCAGGTGAAGCTCTGCGAGTTGCAGGTCCTGTGTAGGAGGGGGGAATCCCGCATTGTCTTTGGTGTATCATTCTCATCTATAAAAGGGGGCGTTCTCAAGCTATCGGGAACCCCCGAAAAATGGATGGTTTTTACTATTACAGTAATTAATTATGGTTAATTGATATGCCAAGGTTGGTGTTTCTAGGTTGGTTGTTTACGTGAGTGTTTCTCAAGCCATAGGGGACTCCCCAAATCCTCAATTTTCAACTATTGTTTAGCAGTAAACCAACCATGTTTGGGGCGCCACTATTTTGAGGAACCACCCTATGGACCGTTTTTTGGTTGAGATCATGTTGAGCGACGGAATGAGGCACTGGTTTGTGAATATCATGCCGTCAGATCACATAGACCAGTCGTGCATCGAAACAAGCAATATCATGACCTCATGACGGATGATCATCCTCACATCGCATCATCCCAACCAACCAACCAACAAACAAACCAACCAACCAACCCAACCAACCCACCCCACCCCACAACAGCTTCCACCACCGCCACGGTATCCCCCCGCGGCATCCTCCTCCGCCGCCCATTCGCACGGCCCCGACGTCACCGGGTCTGGGCGGATCCGCCACTGCCCCGCTTCGCCGTCGAAGAACTGCACTAGGCGACGCTCCGCGGTCTGCGGCGCACGGCCAAGCAAGGGAATCCAACGGGGTCGATGGTTGGTGGATGGTTGGTGGATGAGAAGGTTGTTGGCAACCATCGGCTGGTAAGATTGATGATTGGTTGAGGATAAGGTTGATGACGAGGTTGGTGATGGATTGATGATGGGTTGATGGTTGGTTGAATCAAAATGGTTCAATCTTACACATTGGTTGATGAAGATAAGATGAGTGATGATTCAATATCGGTTGATGATTGGCTGATGACGGGTTGATGATTGATGCTTGTAAGCTTGATGATTGGTTGATGGTTTATGACAAGCAAGTGACAAGTGGTGAAAAAAACAATCAAAACATCTTTGCAATGCTACATAGTTGGCTAATGGCTTTCAACAATAATTAATGATCAACGATCGGAATTAGTAAATCATCAGCATTGTCAACTGGCTTGTTTGATGGTGGCAAACGCTGAAGAACAATGAAGAATCCATAGTACATACCAGGAATAATCATCATAGGTGACAGACCTGCCACCATCAGGTTGCCATGGTTGGCAGATAAGTGGATGGAGAGGTGAATTGGGGATTTCTCAACCCATAGGGAAGCCACACAAAAAGGTTGCTTTCTAAATGATTAGTAAAGGATGATTTGGGGGTCCCCCTATTTGGAGGAACCCCATTCCCACTGCTGCAAGGCTCCAAATCATAGCAGTCTCTGGCAAACATCTGCAGTTAATCTGCACGCTGCAATGTTCGTACCAAGTCACTTACTATTTCCTGCGACTCAAAGTTGACCAGAAACCATGAATGTGGGGACAACGGCCATTTCAATTCATCACTTTTGTCGGACATTGAACGTTCTGAATGGAACATCGGCCAAACTATTCACCATGAACAACTACTGTTGACCATTGTGAACCACTAGCCTCAACATGGCTTAGGCATGCTTAACCACTATTAACCATTAAGTAACCAGGATAAACATCATGGATCAACCACTTTTAGCCACTAATCAGCCACTGATGACCCATTTTTGAAAACCGTTAAATTCACCACAACTAATCAACCATGAATTAACCACGGTAAAACCATCACTCACCATGGTAAAACCGTTGAATTCACCATGATTAACCAAGATTAACAACCACTAGTAATCAACCATTGGCAACCATCATTAACCATCATTCACCACTACTACTTAACCATAATTAACCATGATTAACCACTCCTAGTCCACCAGGACGAAGCCCCACGTTCCACACCTCCTGCGACGGGATAGTCACAGGCAGCCCAGCGCGGATGGAGGCCACGCGTCCCAAGACGTCCGCCAGGTACGCAGCCTCCAGAGCCACCTGCGCCACGTGCAACGAGGCATCAATGACCATCAGTAGCCATCATAATAGTTAGTAGTTGGATGCTGGCTACTCACTCAAGATATTTTTAACTATATAACTAAAGCTACTCACTGACCATCAGTTTGTAGTTGATATTTAATAGTGATAATCAGTCAGTAGTTAACTAACAGTCAATTATTATAGTAGTTAACTATTGGATAATTAACTATTGGATTATCAACTACTAACTGACAATTAACTACTAATTGATAGTGATGATAATATTATATTATCCAATGGTGATTATGAGTTAGTAGTTAACTATCATCACTATCAGTTAGTAGTTGGATGAGTGATTATCCAAGATCATTTCAACTGATCAAGATGAGAAACAGTCTGTTGGGTATTAAAATTGGTGATTATCCTAGGTTATTATTCAATATTGTGACCTGAGGTGTGCTGAAAATAAACCTTTTGGAAACCACCAACCAGTTCTGCCATGATTGGGAATGTTCAGGAATCCAGTCCTCTCTCTGTTTTGGGCCGGCAGTCAGCCACCCAGTACCACCATCAAACGTCTTTTCCACTATATGATTCATGCCAACCATCCATTTCATAAGCTGTATGATTCATTGTTAATGGGCTACATGAACCAGCCCATTCGGCCAACAGCACTGCAACCGGACCCTGTTTCTCAACCGCGGCCACATCACGTATGTGCCTTGGTCAGTGAGGACCGTTCGACACCGCTTTGGTCGTATTCCTCCAACTTGTCATAGAGTCTGGGACCGCGAACGCGGTGGTTCACAATTAATGGGGGCCAATTGCGAGAGCTGGCCACCATGAACAACTGTAAGCATTTCAGTTGATGGGGCCATCACGAAACGGAGAGTGCTAGTAGTTGGTTCGTGATAATGGTGGTCAGCACTACTGCGGCTGATTATCCCTTTAGCAATGGCTCCAAAGCTGGTGTCAATGGCCAACAGCCCAACGGTTCGAACGTTGATCGTGGGGCGCGATGGGGGTTGGTGGTGCTGGCATTGGTCAAATGTCAAGGTAGATAATGAGCCAACAACAACCAACCAACTGGAGCTAGGATTGTTGCTACGCGATGGTTGATTGGGATGCCCCAGAGCAAACCAACTATGTAGCGCAACTCATCCATAATTGAGTGTGGATTATACACTGAAATCAGCTGTATATAAACCATTTGCCGATAGGTGCTTTGTCTTGTTTCTTCAACGGTTTCCTCCCTCCAAGGTGGTTCGGAAGTGGTTCCATCAGCGGTATCATTTTCGAACAAAAATAGTTTATTTTTCCGTCGATCCCGCTATGATCCCTCTTGACGGAGAACCCCGCGAGGCACTGGCTATGTACTCCCACTATTTCCGTTTGATCCTCCATTGATTCAGGCTATTAACTGTTCAGCCGCGCGAGTGCTAGTTATCAACCACTATAGGTAGTTGATCTGGTTGATCTTCCACTAGACAATGGTCAGCTGGCTAATCCTCCATGATCTTCCCGCTCGTTCTTCTGACACAGTGGGTCCTCCATTATAGGGAGGATCCTTTCATCCATTGTAATAATCCAAGGACTATTCCCCTATTCTTGGACTCACCTTCCCTCATCAATTGAATCCCAGGATTGATAAATCCCCTATTCAAGGAAACATGTTTTCCAATTTCTCCCAAGGAATATTCCTTACTAAACCCCCACAAATTATAGGAAACATATTCCCAAAATGTTCCCCTATTCAATCCCTATTCCCATAGATCTCCCAGCATCCCAGGGGTCCATCCCAAGGCCAGCCACCAGCCCCAGCCCTGGCGCGCCCCTGGCACCACCGGCGCCTTCGTTGCATCATGCAGTAGTACCTGCCGTCGTTGGTGCGCCCGGTGCGGCCCCGGCGCTGCTTCAAAGAGGCCCGGGAACACCAGGTCGTCACCAGGGAGGACATCTTGGACTGGCGAAACGCTGCGCGACGTGGTGATGCTGCGAGGCCAAGGACGGCAGGGATGATGTCATGGGGGAGGAGCTGGTTGGGTGGTTGATGATGGGTAAAAATGGAGAATGAGCTGGTTGAAAATGGTTCATAATGGTTGATAACCATGCTTAAACAACTTGATAATATGGTGAATAATCAATAATGGCTATACTTAGTGGTTGATGATGTTTAATCGTGATTAATATTGCGGGGTGATAATGGTTGTTAACAATTGTTTTAAAGAAACTGGTTAATTATATATTGTTGGTTCAGTGGTGGTTAAGTGATGGTTGATAAGTGGGACAATGATGGTTTGATACACAGAGGAAAGGACTGAAAAAACTACAATCATCATCAGAACTATAGTACTTAGTTTTGTCCGTGGTTGCAACAATGGTTGACACCAACAATATCAACCTCAATGGTTACTGTACCATCAAACAATGATATGAAAAGCCTGTGTTGTTGGTCGCCGTCGACGATGAGAATCACCATTGTCAACTGATTACTATGGGTTCACCCATAATTGCCTAGGGGGTTCCTGATCATTGACCACGGCAGGCATCATTCATCAACAAACGCCATCATCAGCAGTGTGCACCCATGGCATGGAGTATCTGTACTCAACATAAATATGAACCATGACTGACCCTGTCGCAGATACGTTCATGGTGACTGCTGATACGCTATGGGGATCAACTGGATCCAGGGTCACGCACACTGAGAAATGAGATTACCCCACATAGAGGAGTTCAGGGGGAACAATGACAATGAATGATATATTGACACAGGGCAAAAACTCAACATAATTGGAATATCCGTCATTACATCAACAGTACCAGGTCTGTACAGTGTTTTTTAGGTTCTTCATTGGAGGAATCATGAAATATTAGACATAATATATTCCCAGTTGGAAGTTCCCAACTGATGCTGAACACCGGTGGCCCAAGTCACCAAGCACCAGCAACCGCCCCTGGCAGCCCTCCGTCCTCGTCGTTGTACTCGTTCACGCGGTGCATGCCAAAGTCCACAACCGCTTCCACATCCGGCAGAGTCAAGGAGGATTCCGCCATGTTGGTGGCTATGACCACCTACTACCAACGTGGTTGGAAGCGGCTTGGGCCCTGGGGTGGCGGCTGGATGGCTTGGGTTGTGTTAGCTTGTTGATGTAGAACTCCATCAACAAGATGGGTCGATGTAGATGTTGATGTAGATGATTCAGGCTGTTGATGTAGATGATTCACTGATTCGGTCTCCGTGATACTCCATTGGTCTTCCAGACTTTTAAAGCTATGCCAAGATACTCCCCCACCATTGGCTTCATCAGCCTCGCAACCCCAAATGAGGCTAGAGGCATTCCCCGGAGTGTCACTGCTCAGCGCTCTTGTGGTTTCACGCGCCCGCTGCACCTTCCATTGCCCTGGCGTCGCGACAGCAGCTCGAGCGTACTCATGCTCATCCTCGACACAGGGCTGGATACACAACCTGCCACCTGGACTCCGAAATTGCTGATGTTTCAGATTTTTTCAAGCTGCCTCTTTCTTTAATGCAAGATCACCCACCAATAGCCTCACCAGCTCAAAGTTGGGGGTTTATTGTGGATCTCAGATTAGCATCAAAGTGCTTCTTTTTTGGGGTGGAACGAGTTCCTAAGCCTCTGGGTTTCGGGTGTATGAATGTTCCTTGGTGGGAGTGATCACTGCCAGGAGCTTCTCCAGCATTTCAAGTCGGCATTACCCAAAACCTAATATGTGGATAAGAAGATAAATGCACAAAGAAACATAATCCATTGACTAACTGACTAACTAATATAAATAATTATATATATATATATACATTGAAAAATAAATATATGAATATACAAATATAAATATATATATATATATCTATAAATGAATATATATTGATAAATTAAACATATATAAATATATATATAAATATAAAGCATATAAATATATAAATATATAAATAAACAAATATATATATATATACAAAAAATATATAAATAAATACATAAATACATAAATAAATATATATATATATATGCGTATATGAATAATACATATAAATAAATGAATAAATAAATACATAAATAAATAAATAAATAAATAAATATATATATACATATATAGTGAACTTCAATAGCCATACACTCAAACCCAATCATGATCGTCATCATCACTCCCTTTAAGTGCATTTCAGAATTGACTCAATTGACAATTTACCCTGGAACGAACAATGAGCCTGCGAGGATCAGACTCGCCGAGAATCTAGGGCGGAGTGCATCAAGATGATCTCTGGAGTGTCCAGGTCTGGGGAGTAGCTTTGCATATCTGCCACCAAATCTGTGAGCTTATTTTTCAGCTCCTTCATCCTAGGAACGGCTCGGGACGGGCCAGTAGCAGTGTTGCGGTCAACACATTTCCGTGAAGTCCTATCCATCAAGATCTCCCGAAGCAACAAGCTAACAAGTGGCTCAGAAATCCTCATCAGCGTGACTTCCACGAACCTTTCTGAGGCTAAGTTTCTGATTCAAAATCAAACAGAACCTGTGTTTCTTCAAAGCTTAGTGCTGCATCTGTCTTTGGCAACACCCTTGGATAGCAACTTCTTTCGCAAAGGTATTCCCCCTGGTCAAGGGATGACTGGCAATTGTGGATGGTTGATGTTTCACCATGGTTGACAATGGAAAATGTCCCACAACTCCAAAGAAACCAACCAACTCCAAGCATCTGATCGAATCCAGGTAGAAAGGCCAAGACGACCTTCACGTTTTCCTGCGAGCAGAAAGACTGGACCAGAAGCGATGGCACTTAGTTGCTGCATTTGTGGTATTGCTAGAGATGTGACGGTTCGTCAAAATAGGGGTACCCAAAAAACTGGCTGGGTTATTACTCTAAATGACCAATAAAGACTGACTTAGGTGTACCCCTATTTTGAGAAGGCATCATGTTCTGTCCGTGAAGAGTTTGCAAGTGTGTGATATGCGGGTATCCAAGGGTGGTGGCACAGTTTCCCCCAAGCACAGCTTGGATCTTGCTATTGAAGCTTGGGCAACCCATCGAGCTTGCCCAGTTGGTGTAGCGCAAGGATAAGCTGAGGAAAACCAGCAACTTGGCAAACTTGGTATTGAAATCCCTATTGACCCGGAGGGAATCACCAGTCCCTGATGCAGCTAGTTAGCCTTCATTGAGTTCTGTGCAGAACATGAATGAACCACCACTAGTTTATACCTCAACGATCCTTAGCGGGTGATTTTGTCCCAGATCTACAGGGGTTACTATAAACATTGATCAGCCACTACCATCCCCGACACATCTCCCAGCCACTCAGCGGCCCCTCCTGATACAATCGCACGATCCACTTGGCCGCGACAGCCACGAGTTTCTGGCAGGCGCCAGTGAGCTTGTCTGAGCGGGTCCTCACGTTCTTCACGGCCCTGGGAAGGACGCGGCAGGTCGTGACGGTGAGATATGGATAGGACAACTTCTTGGACGTAAAACAATATGGGTGTTTCAATAATGGTCATTCATGGTTAATGATGGTTAATAAGAGGGAATAATCACCAACAATAATGATCAAAAACTACTATATGGCTGTTTCTCAAGCCATAGGGACCCCTCAAAAATGGTTGGTGTACTACTGTGTATGATTAGTAAAGGATGACTTGGGGGTCCCCCTATTTTGAGAAACCATCATATTTCAAGAGAAGTTGTGTTTGGTTCAAAAAAACGTCGTTGATTTCCAAAGTTGTTAGTTGTCTGGGTGTTCTGTGCACCTGTCACAGGCTCTTCTAAAAACGCTCAAAGGATATACAGCCTATTGCCAACATTTGCCATCCAAATACCATGCTGAGAGTAGTCTTACATTGACTATTTGATGACTATCTGAAGGATAGATTGGATGAGGTTTGAGTAGAGCGGTATCAAATGCCAAGATCACATAGGTATGGATGGATGAATGTCTGGATGGATGGATGGATGGCTAAATAACTACATAAATAGATAAATAAATAAATAAATAAACAAATAAATCAACAAATAAATACATAAATACATAAATACACAAATAAATAAATAAATAAATATACATAATCAAATAAAAAATGAACAAACATAGATAGATTAATACAAAATAAATAAATGGATAGATAGATAGAGTAAATAAAATGATTGATGATCCACCTTCTTACCTTTTTGCTGCTGATCATTTTTTCACCTCGACCCGGTCCCGGCGAAACTGATCGACCCAAGACGCTTCAAATTCTCGGGGAGCAGGTCGCCCCAGGAGATGCCTGAACGCCACGACGCGACACGGAGAGCACAGGTCTGGCTGGCAACGAACAGCTGATGTGTCTTGGATAATGGTTGAGTTAATACAACTATGATAATAGCTAACTATCATTGGTTAATGATAATAGTTAACTATAACTGGTTCATGATAATAGCCAACCATTAAACACCATTAATGGTCATAATGGTTATAGTGGTTGCTAATGGACAATAGATGTGTCTTGGTTTAGTAACAGGTTGACTGAATACAACTATGATGATCGTTAACTATCATTGGTTCATGATAATAGCCGACTATTCAACGCTATTAATGATTTTAACAACTTTAACCTTGGTTCTCCATGGTTCTTCGTGCTTCTCCATGGTTCTTTGTACATTTATGAGGATGACTCTCATGGACCCCAAATAAATCCTGCCTTTCGTAACAAAGGTTCGTAATTTCGAACATGGACCCGGAATTCCTGGTGACTGTGGTACCTCTTTGTGGGACACCCTCGTGCTAGGAATATACCATTCATGTTGGTAAAATACATATCATATGGTGGTTTCTCAAAATAGGGGTACCCCCAAATCATCCAATCTTAATCATTTACAGTAGTAAACCTACCATTTTTGGGGTACCCCTATTTTGAGAAACACCTATATACATCACACCCCATAGATATCATTCAGAAACCTCAAGCAACGTGTACCATCAGCACGCATGATCAGTTCCCTCGTCCCCTTCTGCTGAGTTGCTGTTGCTGCTCGCTTTTTGGATGTCCAAAGGCAGATCATCAAACCAGAAATCCTGGCGATACCCGGGCCCTGAAGACCCCCAGGAAGCTTCGTGGCGAAGGGATCAGCTGACCACCATTGACTTCAGCCGCTGCAGTGCTTTCTTGGAAGAAGCCATCTACTAGCCGGGATGGTGCCGGTGATCCAAAAAGGGCATCGCAGAGGTTTCCTGACCATCAAGTAGCTTATGCATATGTTCAATCAGCAAATCAATGGATTCCACCTTACTGCAGATGTAATCAGAAGGCCCATCACTATTTCCGACCCGCTAAGCTAGGCCCATAAACACCCAATCAGGAGCCTTAAGGTCAAAAATGAATGAGGGGGAGGTGATCCAGAGATTGGAGTTCCAGAGATGGCAGCTGGCCGGAATCCATCAATGGGTATCAATAGACACATGTGCATAGCCATCCTGGACAAATGACGCGCTGAACATCCGCTATTGACCCAACCGAAGATCAATTATTGGACCATCCTTGAAGCTGAAACAAAACATGATATCGAAATGAGATGAAATGAGGGATATTGAATAATCACTCAATATCTACTATACTCCAGGATGGTTATAGGTATAGTCTCACATGAACATATGACCCCCTGTCACTCCTCCCACCCGAGGGGTCCCCCAAGGCACCAGGCCCCCCAGTAGTGTCCTCCACCTGGAACGGCGTAGTTCCCGGGGACGAGATGCTGGTCAACTGAGCCAGGTGGGGCGATGGTAGCAGCACCGGTTGGAAGAAGTCGTGCAAGACTTGCTGCAGCGTGGCTGACATCCTGGGCGCGGCCGGGCGGGGCTGGTGGAACCCCATGGACCCAACAAGATCCGCCAGGTCGAACGGCTTCATGATGAGTCAGGGCCCGGGGTTATCACCTGGGGGCTGGTAACAGCTGGTTGAGGTATCACCTAGTAGGGTCACCTTGGGGTCCCATGGGTCGCTGTATCCGGCCACCCCCCTGCGCAGCTGCCCGCCCAGCATCACCACGATGCGCGTCGTCATGGTGCTGGGGCGCGACAGCAGAATCCGCAGCAGCGCCATGAGGAAATCCGCTTCCACGAAACGCTCGTGCACCTCATCCAGCACCACGTGGCTGAAGCTCTCCAAGTGAGCCCTCAGCCGATGCGACTGCGCTGGAGCTGCTTGTGGTTGATGACTTGGAAGAAGCAAGGGGACCGGATGACTATGGTCTTTATATGGTTGAGGGATGGTTGATAGTATGGTGAATCATCATGGTTAAGAACGGCTAATCATGCTTAACACAAACAAAGTGATGGTTTTGAGGATTCTTTTTCTGCACGTGTTCATCCAGAGCTGGGAAATTGCATCATGTGAGCAGTGTGTAACATGTTGCAGCTGGAAATTTAATAGTGTTGTGTAAGATACTCATCAAGGCAGTGCAGGGAAACTACATTTTGGCCCCTTTCTCAATTTCCTTCAGCAAAATCGAAAACATTTGTTATGTTGATCCATCGGCCACCAGTTGACCCAACAAAGAGCCGTCCGCAGTAGTACACTTCCGTGGAAATATACGACATGCAAAACAATTCTGGCAGGGAAATACATCCTGGTTGGTGGTTTCAACCTCTTCACTCCACTTGAGTTCGTCGCGCGCTGGTCTATTGCGCAACGTCGCGGTCAAGTTTGAGTGATTAAAGATCATCCCCCATGAAGTGATGTGACTTCACAAAAGAACGTTTGACAGACTTGACCGCAACTACGCCGTTTTGGCGCAGCACCAAATCAATGGAATTCACCTCCCTAGGTTCAATCCAAACGCAGATGCAGCGAGTCCAGCAACAGAACGAAGTGCCTGACGGCACCCGACTGGCAGTGTAGTAGGTCATCCCACTCCTCTCAGTCCAACTCTTCAAAAAGGCTACAAACCACTGCGTCGCCCGCAGAAAGTCAAATTCTTCCAGGCCAGTTCGTTCGGCTAAGTCAACCCACTGCTTGACCTTAGGAAGATACATGAACCCAAGATGTTTCATAGTGCACTGGAAATGGACGAGCAACTGGTATCCACTGAGCCAAGCCGGCTTCGCTCCCGGCGATTGGGTGAGCCGAGCAACCCAGCGATGAAAAAGGCGACCGCGATCACCAAATGTATCCAACATTGACTGGGCAGGTTCATGGTTCCATGGCAGAAACGTGACCTCCCCTTGTCCTGGCGGTCCGGAAGCAGGAGGAGCGTCCCAAGCGTCATCAGCTTCAATCCTCTGAGTGGATTTAGAGGCCACTGCAATGCGACCCACTTCCAGAAACAACATGTGAATAGCATCTCGAACCTTGGTCCTCTCACGATACTCTCGTCGTTGTTGCTCCCAAAGTTGAAGTACACCAGATGGCAGTGTGCGCAAGGCAGCTGCAGCCAGTCGATCCGCAGCGTGGTTGCCTCTTATCACCCATTTGTCCACTTCCAACGGGTAGCAGCTTTCATCAACATGTGACACCACCTTTGCCATGTAAAGAGGGATTCGAAGGGTTCTCACTCGATCGACCAGTGTTTCAAGCAGGAGCCAGAGGTCATGGTTCGTGTGCAAGTTATGAAGCCCCCGAATTACCCCACTAAGCATTGCATCAACGCGGTTGAAAACAATCTGGCTGTCAGTCCAAATGGTGAGAGGCTTACCGGTCCGCAAACAAAACTTCACTGCTGTAATGGTAGCCCATAGCTCCGCCCGCAGGATAGTCTGAAGCAATCCGGGGACTCCCCCCGCAGCTATCGGTTGAAAGTCCTGCAAGTCCTTGGAGGCAATGGTAACTCCCCACGCAGCAAGTCGTAGAGTCGGGGTGGCAGGTTCCAAGCATGTGCCATCCACAAAAGCATGTAGGTGATCAGGCAAGTCACTCACTGGTTCAAATTGATCACTAGTGTCAGGTATGGTAGTCAGGGAGGAACGAAATGCCTGACTCGTGGGCGTTTCTACCATCCAGCCGTGTAGTTTGGTGCATGCTGGCTGTTGTTCGATGAGCTTCTTCATGTCAGGATCAACCTTCCCCCAACATTGAACAAAGTGTGGACACTCCCAGTGGCGGTGCCATATCGAGTCATCAGAATCGCACCATGGGCATTTCGGCGTGGTGAATTTGCCACTATGAAACTGTTTGTCACGTGTGAAGAAAGTTCCATTCAGGGCTACACGAAGAAGGCCTGCATCCTCTGCACTATGGTTTTGCTGGCGAGCCAATGTGCAAACGGGGTCAACCCATCCAATCCCAGCAAAGTCCTGCCTATCTTCCATGAGTTGACCAACATGTCTGTGCCAAGCATGGGTCAGTCGCATCTGCAAAAGCTGAACTGGCGAGTCAAGCAGGTGAATCAGCAACCCTTCGTGATCCTGGATATGTCCATGTTGAATCCATTTCCAATTGAGAAGAGTCATTCGTTTGAAGAGTGCCCCACATGGTCCTGACACTACTGTAGCACCAGGGTGTGAGGCAAGATGATCTAAGACCGGGAATGCCGCATCCGGTCGGCACTGTCGTCGGAAGGTTAGAAAAGTTTTGCACACGGCAAAGAATTCGGGATCCACCCGAGGCTGTGGGGCGAGACCGAGTTGCAACAAACTCGATGCACCTTTCTTATTCATCCACATTGTTTGCATGGCTGCTGCTCTCATTTTGTGAAGGTGGTCAGTGGCAACCACCACAGTGTCGATACCGTGGAGTCCTCTTGGCCACGCAACAGTAAACAGCGCCCTCATTTTGTGTTGAATGGGGGCAGGGCTTCTGGTCAGTAGTCCCCAAAACGGAGCAAGGCTGTTCATTCGGGAACGTATGGTGGTGATGGTGTGTCGCTTGCAAAACACAACATGTCCTCCTAGTTCATTCGCTTCCAGTTTCACTTGGTATCCCAGGGCACGGAATCTGCGTCGACCATGGTCCGTGGTAGACCAACAGAATGTCTTCTTCCTGTCTATTGTCAAATCCAGAGTCTGGCAAGTGCTTTGAAGAAGCTGGTATGCTTTGTCAACATGATCGGGAACCGCTGCTTTGACATCCCAATTGTCCACGTATGACACCATGGTGGATACTCCTTGTTTGTCCACAATGGCATGCACCAGTATGTTTATCATCATCATCGAGGTGACTGATAACGGGTCTCCCTCTGGATAACCTGTCGTGCTATCCATCGACGGACTGCACGAACCAGCGATGATAAACCGTCGTTGGAGGCAATGCAAACCACGGTGCCAACAATGCACAAAAGGTTGCGGAAGGCCGAGTCTTCTCGCGATGGCAACAACTACAGGTCTGGGGACCGTATTGAAGCATTTACTGAGGTCTGTCACTAGACCGTTGGCGGTCCCGCCATGATAGGTGGCTTGTTCAAGCTCATGGGCAAGTGCCCACCACACATTCAGTGTACTCATGCCTGGTCTGTTTCCTACCAGCGTGTCAGGACAGAACTGAGCAAGCCAACGCAGCACCTGGCGAGCGCGGATCGAAGCCCAAGTTCTATAGGCTTGACTCAGCACACAGATGGGTCTGTATTCTGAGGCTTTGGTGGCCAACGGGTGTTTCTCGATACTGGCAATCAAACCAATGTTGGAGACTTCTGGCCACTCTAACTCGCCTGATTCGATGCGAGTCAATTTCAGTGACTCCACAAGGTGGTCCGGCATGTTCAATAGGTCAGCCCTACTGATGCCATCTGGTCCCGTGGCGCTATGTTTGTGTTTGGAGCGAACGGTGCTTTTCCATTCTGCAACAGAAATGGCAGGGAGCTCACAGTCACTGGCTGCTTCTGGCAGGTTCTGAACCACCAGTTCAACTGCTGTGTCCCATCTGGAATCGGGGACCTCAGCATGTTTGTTCCACATGGGATCCCAAAAGGCCTTAAACTGTTCGAACACTCGTTGAACACACCCTATGTACTCATGTTGCATCAGGACACTACCAACCTCAATGTCATGTGTTGCATCACACTCGAAGTCAGTTTCTGTGGACGGCTGGTGAGGAATCATGGCCCCATTATGGAAGATAGGTTCCTGCATCGACAAAGGGGAACTCACGGTGACATGCTTGTGGTCAGCTGAAACCGCGGTGACCTGGGCACTGCGACTCAAAACAAGCGATTGGACTGGCAATGCTTTAGGTCTAGCAAGGTCCCTGTAGATCTTATTGCTATCAGATTCCCTCAGTGCTTTAGCTTTGTCCCGTCGTTCTTGGTTGAGCAGGTGTTCAAGTTGTCTGAATTCACAAAGGAAATCAACCAGAATCAAATCCATCTGAAGCATGGTTGGGAGATTCACCGGCAACTTCACTGGAGAGTTCGGGCTAACATGGGATCGGGCAGCCCAAGCCTTAGGAAAACCCTGAGGAAACCCCGGGGCGCCCCTGATGGCGTGCCAAAGTTTCAACTGCTCCTGGGCAAGTTGTGTCGCTGGTTTGGTGCTTGACATGAGGTTATGCATGCTCTGGAGCCGTCTCAGTTGTCGAAGCCAATGCACGTGTTTGAAATGTTCACCATGGTATGTGACTTGAAAGTCCTGTGGGCGCGATCTCTTGGGGGGAGCTGGAGTACCCTTGCAAACTCTTGGGGCCACAACACAACATCTGCCTCGTTGTGCTGTGAGAAGTCCCTGCCCATGGTGCTTACGAAGGTGTTGGTCAACTCCGTCTTCAAGGTTGCGAAACACTGCTTGGATCATGGTGTTCGAATCATGGTACATTGTGAGGTCAACCGGAGCACAAGTGAGTTGGTCAAGGTCAACTTTGTCCCATTCGATGGGTAGCTGTCTCTTCCAGATCGGTATGGGAGGTGGGTTTCCGAATGCAGCGAACGAGGCATGCAGAGTGGAATGGTCTGCAAAGTGCGTGTCATCTGTGTGGACTGCTTCCAAAAATGGGATCATCTCGGGGCTGATCCACATGAAATCCCTCACTGTGCGCTTCTTACATGTAGGCTGTATCTCACGCCCCCATCTAGCAAGGGCATACCTTTGCACTTCAACCCAGCCCATGTCCAAAAGGATCTGCTCCTGGGACAATGCACCATATTCTTGATTGAAATCTCCACAGATGATTCGCATCCCTTTGCTCTGCACGGCAACACGTTGAACTAACTGCTCAAGAAGCTGATCACTGGCATTACGGGTTTGGATGGTTTTGGGGTCAGTGGCAACTCCATACATGACTCCAAGTTTGACCCACCTACCCGCAGAGTAAACAGCTGTGGCCTGAAGGCGACCAGAGGCCCAAAGTCTTTCATCCCAGTCGCCAGTGAGTGCTCGAATCGGTGCATCTGACAAAACTCCGACTCCTGTTGCTTTACCACCTATGGAACCAACCGTATTCGATGTGTGTGGTGCTGGTGACCCTGCTACAAACCGCATCTTGCTGTCCAAGAATGAGAGGTCCTGAACAAACTTGGTGACTCCTGGGGTTGTGAGGTGCGTTTCAGTGATGCCCCACGTACCACGGGGGAGCTCCTTCATCTGCGGGCCTTTGTTACTCAAACCAGTCGGGTTGCAAGTTCCAAAGATAGGCCCTGGGTGGGCTGCTTCCCCTACTCTGAAGTTGGTGACAACCACAAGCAATGCCAAAATCTTGGTGAACCATGTCATGACACGCGAGGTTCTGCATCTGGGTATGTTGATGGACGGTGTCGACTCAGCAGGCTGCTGAGTCCACCGGTCCTGTCACTCCGGCCTACCTTGCTTCTTCAGCAGCGCTTCGATGTGAGACAATTGTTCGGTCATACGACGATCGAAGTGCTGTTGGAGATGGGTGCCTTGGGTCTCAACCTGCTGCTGGACTTGTCCGATTCTACCAATCATGGCACTGTTCTGCTGCTGCTGGTGGGTGTGATGCTGCTGCACTGTTGCTTCTAAATGGCCCAGGCGTTCTTCCAACTGCAGAACCTTGCTGTCGGTCTCCATAGCTTCTGGTGTGGTGTTGTTCCCGGCCTTGAACTGCTCCACAAGCCTTTTCTCCACCTGTGTTGTGATGGCTTCCACATCAACATGGGGGACTGCAACAGTACGTGCCTGCTTGGCTGCGCGCTGAGTTCCCTGCTGCCAGGGATCCGTGTTGTCATACCCTTGCCACGGATCATGTTGGGTCTTATCTGTGGGCTTGGTGAGGGACGCCAAGGTGCGAGCCGACCCTTGCACATCCACCACTGCACTTTTGGGTTGCGACTTCGTGATCTCACTCACAAGCACATCTGCATGTTGCAATTGGTAGACCTCGTACTTCGGCCCTTCCGCTGCTTGGCACTCCCACAACATGCCTTGGTTGTCAGCTGTTCTCGTTCGAGGTTGAACAGCTCTTGCCGGCCATCCCCACTTGGAGAAAATCTTGGAAATTGACAGTTTTGTTGCTCCAAAAGGAAAAGGCCCGACCATTTCCGCATGCAGGTATGGGACTCCAGGTTTCAATGCCTGGTGCAGCTGTTCGGCTTCTGCTTGGCGAGCTCGGATCCCATACCTATACCCATTGCGGACAAGGGCTGTCCATTGCTTGGAAGACTGGCACATGAGCATAGTGGTTTGGTGATCATTCTTCCCCATCCATACAACACGATAATTACTGCATGGAGCCCGACCATCTGGACTACGTGGTTCGTAGTAAATGCCGGCAGTGCCCGACTGTTGCAGTGTAGCATCCAGTTGCTTGGTAGCTACTCGAAACGTAACCACAAACATGTCTGCACTCTGTGGCCGTTGCTTCTCAAATTTGTGGTTCAGCCACTGCTTGTCCCAACAGTCCAAAATCGGGTTGTCCTGTGGTTTGGTCGATCGATTCTGCAAGATGTCAGTGTGTTCGATGATGTATCTGACGGGTGACTTGAGCACTTGTTCCCAGTCCGACACTTCATCCTTGTAAAGTATCACTCGGAGGACACAGTGGTCAACTTCCTCAACCTGCAAGGTGTTGAGGGGTGTTGTGCGGCACACCTTGGTGGCTCCCAACTGGATCATCCTGCATGTCAGCAACAATGGCTCCCCTGTATGTCGACATTTGCCTGGGATTCTGAGGCACTCTCCATGGTTGTGCACTGCCGGATGATGAGGGTCCAAGATCAGCAGTGCAAGTCCTCTTTGGCTCATAGGTTCCGAAAGCTTGAGGTACGGGATTGCTTGCTGAGCCTGCATCACTACGACCCCAACCGCTTCGGGACCAATCTGGGACAAAGAAATCTCTTTCACTGATTCCCCGTTGAACTCATTGAAAATGCCAGGCGGGATCCCCACGTCAGATTCTGTGAGGGTGAGCTGTGCTTTGGCTGCCGAGGGGTCATGCTTCTTATGTTTCTTATCACCAATCGGCCTCTTTTGCTTCACTCTTTCATCAATCACTTTGGACAGTTCATGTGCAAGGATGAGCTGGACTCTAGGCACACTATTGTTGGCCAAAGCTTTGATGTCTCGCCATGCTTGGGCGCCCCTCATAGCCTTGGCCAATGGTCCTCTGCCAAGCTTCTCGATGACCATGGTGGTGCGTGCGTCGGCATCACTTTCTGGGACTCCATGCTTGATCAAAAGCAACCGAAGTTCATCAACCAAGTCATGTGTTTTGGTTCCTCCTACTGGCAGATCGCTGGGGCGTATCTTGGCATCAGCAAGTCCATGTGTGAGGAGGTAGTGCTCAAAGGTTTCTCTCCACTGAATGGCTACCTCAACCTCCATGGGTCTGACCTGGGCAACTTCATCAGAGTGGTAGTTTGCACCAAAGAGCCGATCTATGGTAAATTGCGCCCATGCCAAAACTTGGAATCCACAGTCGAATGCAAACTTTGTTGGCACATCCAGGGTCTTGCTGTGATATTGAAAGGGCAATCCTGCCATGGCAACTTCAACCCACGCTATTCCATCCTGGCTGGTCTGGACAGTCAACCCATGGGAATCAAAAATCAGGAAAACCGGCAACCAGTGGTGTCCTACCAACAAAGCTGACAGCACCGGCTTGTGTTCATGGTGATGTGGTAGCAAATCCTGGATCCAGGCTGTGAGACGCTCCTGGATCTCATCATCTGCAACATAATCAGGCAACACCATGGTGGGCATGCAAACTACCGACGATTGATTTCCTATCTGCTGCAAGTAGTAATCGAGTTCGTCATCAGCTACCCAAGCTCCTTGCATGTATAAGGTCTGCAATCGCTCATGTGGTTGGTGCAATTCACCTGTTGGCGGTGTTCCTTTGGCGACCATTCTATCAAATCCGACAATTCCATGAGGAACAATTGCTGTCCGGGCTTGGTGACTGCAGTGATGTCAAGGTATGTACCCATTGCCGTCGATGCTCTCATGGGAGCATTCAGTGTTCCCAGACGTGCTTCAGCAACTGTGACAGCTCCTACCGTGGTGTCCTTTGTGACATGCACGATATAAGGGGCTACGGTTCCTGGGTGGAGAAGTTGAATCGGATGAGTGTTCTGCCCCGGTGACAAAACTATGCCTGTCTGTGCATCATGTCTCGAAGTGTCGGGTGCCGCAAGATCCTCCTCGGTTGATGGCATGCCAACTACTGTTGGGGAGTCACTGGGAAGGCATTCGGGCTCTGGTTCTCGGATGCTAACCGGTGTCGATGTGGTGACAGCTGGGTGTGACACATTGGCAAAAGCAGGGAGGCCCCCGCTCTCAGGATCTGGCTCAGTTACACTAGCATGATGCATGTTGGCAAGGTCATGGGTGGTCGGCACATGGCGTTCATCTGTAATCTCTTGGAAGCGATCGGGCATTATAGGGAGCGGCCCACATTCCCGGAGTGGTTGGCGGTCTGGTTGGCCTAGGGCTATCCCATCGTCCGGCTGGGTGTCAGGTCCTTGCGTCCTGCTCGCCATTTCTTCTGGGTCCTCACGTCCCGTCCGTTGGCTGTTTGCCATGCGGCTGTCGTCCAATTGGCCAGGCCATTGCACAATGGTTTTGCTCATGGCACCAACCTGAAGTGTACATGCTACCTCATTCGTGAAGGTGACAAAATGATCTGACTTGGCAATGATTGGCTGTGTGTCCATTACATCGCTCATGTACGCCCGTATGTGGTTCCAGAGATGCTCTTCGGGGGATATTTGCGATCCAAATGTGTCCTGGTTGGCTTTGACAAACTGTCCTGCGATCCATGCACTCTGAATCGGAGATGCCATTTGTCCCTGGGCGGTGATGGCAAGTCGGATGGGTTCCCAAACTAGATTACACCTTCCCCCGCGCAACATGGCAATCTCCCACGGGTGGAGATGGCGAGTCCTCGGCATATGTTGACCCCCTGCTTGGATGGATCCTCCAATGGGCAGGAGAGCACCAAACAGCCCTTTCTCATGGAGGCGTGCTTCGCTCAGTGGAAATTGCCGGCACTCGCAAGGGCAAGCAATCAACTGACACGACCATGAATGCAATGCAGTCGGACATTGTTGGTCAAGGGAGAGGATCTTGGAATGGAGCCCCCCACACATCTGAAATTTGTTGGTTTCATACGCATCCAGAGTGAGAGAGCGATCGGTCAGGTCATCCCATCGTGGAAACAGTGGCATGATGTCCCCAATAGTCGGTGGTTTCTGCATTTTTGGAAGGGGTCGCAGTTCAGGCAATTCAAGGTGTCCATCACTCAGCAAACACCACCACCTGTCCCTTCGTGCTGGGAAAATGTCGCCCAAACTGAGATTGGTTTGACGCTGACCAAACTTCTTCAGGCAACAAAATTCGGTCAACAATCCCTGTACATTAGGGTCTCTTCCCGCTCCACATACGCATTCCAGCACAGCCCCATACGCTTGCAGAAAATGGATTGCTCTGAGGACCGATACCAGTGTGGTGGCTCGATTGTCACCCATACCTCTCTGGTCGCCCAATGCTGACCATGGTTGGCAGCTGAACCCTGCTGTGATGATGCAATGAGCTGGATGCATTGTGTGCAACTCCTTCAACACTCGAAATTCTCCAATGTCACCTGCTACCATGTTGTGGTTACCCTGAGATGCTTGATACTCGCAGTATTTTGTGCGCAGATCATTGGAAGCTTTGATCTGAAATTCACATGAGGTCATCCCTTGTCCCATGATCCCTGCACCAGCACAAAGTTCGACGGTTGCTCGATACATGTCAGTACTGGGCAGTGTGAACTCCATTACGTGGCAATCCGATTCATTCAAACTGACATGTACATAAGGCTTGGTTGCTCCAATTCTGGCTTGTAGACATGTGACACTCGTGGTGTGCGACTTCAACTCACCAGCAATGGTAATAAACTTCCCATGGATACTAGTTCGACAAAGGTGTCTGGAACCCTGCGGATCATGCACCACCAAAAATGCCACAAAGTCAACCTTGTCATCATCAGCCACATTGGCCCAGGACGGTTCGAGTCCCAAGCTGCATCCCACCATGGCTGCCCACGCAAACCGACCCTCCCAAGGCTCGGCAAGGTTCGCTACACCCCTGAAAGGACTTGGGCCCACAGCTGGTTTCAACCCCTATGAAAAATATCAGTCAACCAACCCTTTGTTAATAATTACTGGGGAAAATAAACAATGTTCAAAACCACCAACCAGCATCGATCTTGTGCTCAAGATACTTCCGCCTGTTGACAAATCAAAAGCATCTTGGAGTGCTGCAGCTAATGAGCATTTGACAAGCAAGGCAAAATAATGCAAGGCAAGAACATGCGACCGAACCAAACAACACCAGGGCTGCCTAAACATGATGTACCCACAAGCCAATGGTTGTTCAACTATCATATGGAAAAAGAAACAGCGGGGGAACGCTTGAATCACGTGATTAAGTACTGACAAAACGATCAAGTCAATCAAAGAATAAGTGAGTGGATGACAAATAAATCAATCAATCAGTTTGCTGACTGCATCTGACTGCATTGAGCACAACCAAATGAGGGAGCAATCCAATCTGATACCGCCAATCACTGCACAACCCTGAAATGTCGATCATGGAAGAGTTTGACCAAGACTTGAGAAGGACAAAACAGTGCCCAAGTATGTCACTGGTGGTGGTTGAACCACCCCTATGAAAAACATACTTGGCAACCAACAAACAATTTGATAGTACATTTGGGAAAATAAAACATGTCAATCACATCACCAAGCAGCCGTTGTTTAACCATTGCTGTTGCTTATTTTCCCCTATTGTTAACCACTATAATAATCTCTTTTGATTAAACATTGTCAATCCCTATAACCCCTACAAAACCTGTTGGTCACCTTAGAACACCTGGTTGTGACCCGTATAATTGCTTACAATCCCCCATTATTGTCGAAAATTCCCTATTATTAACCATCATAAACTAACCGTTTTATTAGCCATTATCGACCATTCTGATTAACCACTACTAACCAACGTGACTATGATTTCTTTTTATTAACCACTATTACTTCTTATATAAACCATGACTAACCACTATACAATCCCCTATAATTCACCATTTTCAACGCCTATACCTATACTCATCATGACCAGCCATGGACCTTCTCCCAGCGTCGGATTGTGCACCAACGCTTCCAGGAAATGGCCCACGGTGACGTAGACAATGGAGGTCTGGGGGAGGGATGCGGTGCCGATGCGACGATGGGATGAGTGGGATGGTTGGGAGTTATGGTGGGTTTATTGGTAAAAATGGTGGGTTTATTAGTAAAAATGGTCGGTTTATTGGTAAAAATGCTGGGTTTATTTGATAAAATAAATCAGACCATCATGGAGATTATCAGATTATGATGATGATTTATGATGATCCGAACTATTATGGAGATTCATGATGATCCAATTCTGGAAAATACGACGAATGGTGGCGATTCATGATGATCCAAACCATAATTCATATAGCCATAAACATGCTATAACTATCCCTACCCCTTTAGGGGGGGAGGTGGTCAAAATGAAAATTTCATTTTTTCAGGGGGAGGGGACCCAAAAAAGTTGAAAACCTTAGAAAGTCATCCTATATCATCTTTTGACCAAACCGGCGCAAAAAAACCAAAGGATTTTGCTTTATGCTGCTAGCAAGAACAAATAGATCATGGGCCTAGGGCTGGAAACCAACCCCATACAGCATCAAATTTGATAAAAATATGAATAAGAAAATCGAAACATCAGTAATAGAACACGGCAGGACTATAACATACTTTAATAATGACCATCTAAGCATTAGTATGCGTTAGCAAACAAATGTAAAAAAGCTAAAACAAGTCCATGAAACAAGGGGTGGATACCAACCCCAACTAATGAATGGACAAAGGGGTGGATACCAACCCCACTGCAAAGAACGAAGGGTGGAAAATGGTGGAAACCAACCACAACCAATCCCAACTAAATCCAACTACATACATTGAAACCACAAGCCATACTGAGTTCATGAAGCAAGGGCGGATACCAACCCAAGCTCATGAAGTCATACCCTACATCATCCTACATCAATAGGGCCTAGGGCTAAAGACCCGCGAATGATCTATCACCAGCAGCCCGTGACCAAGCGTTGCAGGATTTCTTGGCCAACCGCAAATAGCGCCGCGCTGGTTTGTTTGGGACTGGTGATCGTTTTGCAAAGGCATGAAAATGCTATACAATGGTCAATCTTCGTCAAAACTAGTCACGATGCGCTGGAAAATCAAAGAGCATCAGCATGGGAGGCCAGTGAATTGAAGATAGCCAGGCCATCAAGGAAGGGCCCACACGGCATACGTCACTAGGCTGAGATGTAAGGCTAACAAACGCCTACGATGTGGGTAAACCTACAATGCGTAAGTGCGCTGTAGGGTTTCCACATGTTTCCATTGTTGGCCAGTGGCCGGAAAGCAAGGCGCGCGTTCCTTTTTCTACTCTGCGCAGGCTCCCTGGCCTCGAACCCCGGGCTTCCCAGGGTTCCTCAATACCATTCGATACCCAATCCGCGCGCCACACCCCCAGCACCATCCTGATTCATATGGCGTGACAATTTTAACAAATTTGTTTTCAAGGAGAGAATGAAAAAAGTTGAAAACCTTAGAAAATCATATTATATCATCTTTTGACCAAACAGGCGCAAAAAACCAAAGGATTTTTCTTTATCCTGCTAACAAGAACAAATAGTTCATGGGCCTAGGGCTGGAAACCAACCCCAGAATCAAGTTTGAAAAAAAATAAAACATCAATAATAGAACACCGCAGGACTATAACATACTACAATAATAACCATCTAAGCATTAGTATGCGTTAGCAAACAAATGTAAAGAAGCCAAAACAAGCCCATGAAACAAGGGGTGGATACCAACCCCAACTAATGAATGGACAAAGGGGTGGGTACCAACCCCACTGAAAGGACCGAAGGGTGGAAACCAACCACAACCAATCCCAACTAAATCCAACTACATACATTGAAACCACAAGCCATACTGAGTTCATGAAGCAAGGGCGGATACCAACCCAAGCTCATGAAGTCATACCCTACATCATCCTCCATCAATAGGGCCTAGGGCTAAAGACCCGCGAATGATCTATCACCAGCAGCCCGTGACCAAGCGTTGCAGGATTTCTTGGCCAACCGCAAATAGCGCCGCGCTCTGGGCAAAAGCCTGGCTTTTTCACACGTGGGCCAGGTGCAGTGATCCCGCATGAATCATCCAGAAGGCTTCGGCAAGTTCAATCAGCTAGCCAGGGGCTCATCAAATATGATGAAATATTTCGATAATTCTGATGGTTCAACTGGTCATATAAACGCTGGTTTGTTTGGGACTGGTGATCGTTTTGCAAATGCATGAAAATGGTACAATGATCAATCTGCGTCAAAACTAGTGGGTAAACCTACAATGCGTAAGTGTGCTTCCACATGTTTCCATTGTTGGCGAGTGGCCGAAAAGCAACCCGAGCGTTCCTTTTTCTACTCTGCGCATGCTCCCTGGCGCTGGAACCCCGGGCTTCCCAGGGCTCCTCAATACCCAATCCGCGCGCCACATCCCCAGCACCATCCTTATTCACATGGTGTGACAATTTTAACAAAAAAACACGTAGAGATCGCAAACGATTGCGACAAAAATTCTAACGCTCACATACTTGAATTATTTGCAAACGCTTATCTCATACCGCTGGGTGTGGGGAGCCAATTTTTTGCTTTCCAAGGAACAGTGATGGGAATGATAAGGGCCCCCTTAATGTCACCCCGCGGTCCAGTGCCACAACCTGACAAAATTTCTGGATTGCGCAGCCATGTCACCGCGAACGCCATGGCATCCGAACCATCTTTTTCTCGAGGTTTACTCAAAAGATTTCATCAGATTTCAAAAGATAATTCGCGTGTGTACAAACTTCGTGAATTTGAATTCAAGACCACTCATCATAATTCAATTGATGAGCCAAAAGAATCCATAAAATAGAGAACAGAAGAAATTGATTGAATCGAGTTACGCCCACGATGAAGACTTCGCAACTGGCCCAAGCTGTTTCCAATTCTTTTGGACATTTCTGGACAGCTGAACAAGAATAGAAAACAATCCCTCAACGGCTCAGCGGAGGCGGAGTGGTCTGGGCTACGCTTGCAGCGAACGTCCGCAACCTTTGCAGCCGAAGGTCTCGCTGCGCTGGTGTGTCATCGCCTCAAAAAGCGCACGCTACGTCAAGCAAGGCCTGAGAACTGTCGGCAAGGCAACCAGCGCTCTGAAACATACTAGCCATTGCTAGCCAATCTCCTAGTCCAGCAAACATTGGTTACTAATCTTGAATTTGATGATCAAACAGCGAGGGAAACACGAAATAATGCGCGCCACTACCAAAAAAAATGAACAAACACATGCAAACACCCGACTGTCCTGCGACGCTGAAAGACTCTAAGCGATGGAGCTTACGCAAGTGAATGAAAACGCATAAAGCCTGCAAAGGCGCATGAATCTACGACCGGCTCTCCACGAATACTTGGTTTGATTCTATTATATTATGTTGTACTACGCTATAATATATTATGTTATATTATGTTTGATGAATTTTGATTGTATTGGAACAAGCTGCCTCGCGGCTCCAGGTCGGCAAAGAACCATGCGATTTGGCGCCCGTAGTTGCCTGTCTTCAAGTGTGCATCGAAAAAGGTGGGAGCACTCCCTGCGATATTGTTCCAGTCCACTGCAATAAATGAAAATATATGTATCCACAAGAATCATGCGGTAACCCGAAATTAACCATTTTATACCTAAATATAGAACCGTTTAAGACAACAACGACATTAACCCTCAAAAGCAAAAATGGGAACACCATGTTGCACCAGTCAAGAACCGCAGTCTGAAAGTTGGCCCCCAATCTGCCGACTGCTGCCGCTCAAATTGGCTCACCTTGATCACGGCTGTTGTTTTCGTCACAGGTCTCCATGCATGCCTGTCGCTGAGGTCGGGGTTGATGTCACATAGACGACAAGCCTGCGCCCCTTCTGCTTTCGGTCCGCCACAGACTGTCGCCAACCACGTCTTGTAGTCCTCCGTGAACTTGGGGGGCCATGAACCCAGACCGTGCATCCAATCGGAAAAATCCTGGGCCAAGAAAACGGAATGTGTCACTTTGTTGGTCTTTGTTCATTGATGCAAATTTTAGCCCGCCGCAGGCGAAGATTTTTTTGGTTTTGCACATACCTGAAATTGAGCTACTATCTTGCTTC
>VSDK01027735.1:422427-472895 GCA_009767595.1 Symbiodinium kawagutii | reverse complement strand
GTCTCCCTTTGTCTCGCCTTTATCTCCCCTTTGTCTTCCCTTCGTCTCCCCTTTTTCTTTCCTTTGTCTAATCCTTGTGCGCAATGCGCCCGCTATCTGGGGTCTACGCTGGTGTAATTACATATTTGTTCAGCGCGTTGGGCTCACCATGGCTGACCATTTGATACCATGTGGATGCTGGTCGCAAGGTTGTTAGTTGCGCGCAAATTCTGAAACCGAAATTGCCATAAAAAGGAAACATACGAAAAGATACGAGGTCAAAGTTAACCAAGATTTATATTTTGACGTTGAAACAACAAAAACCAAACAGTTCTCCATCTACTAACTTCTTCTAGCGTGCCGCTAGCAAGGGTGCAGCATGGGGCAACTATGGGCAGCTATGTTCCCAAAAAATCAAGAAATCAAACCTTCCTTTCAAGCAGCCACGCAATGCAAATAAACGAAATTCTTACTGCAATCTGCGGCAAAATTGTCAATATATAGCGGTAGAAAGAAAGAAAACCAGCGCCTCGGCGCAGGAATTGATCATTTAGCTTCACTACAATCACTATCACACCACAAAAATTCATGCCGAAGAAGACGCATCCAACCACCAAAATCTTTCACACTAGCCCACAGTCCTGGACAGTCTTGCTGTAGATGACTGTCGGGTCATCTTTTCCCAGAGATCCGACCAGCTCCTGCCAACAGCAACAAATTGGACCAGCAGCGCTGTAGTTTCTGCGGCCCTGAAAAAAGATAATGACCCGCAAAATCCACACAGCAGCGCGAAATATGCCAGGCCGACGCCAGGGAAAAAGTATTGCTGATCCTACCATCATCTCCTACCTTTGTCTTGTTCATGGCTTGTCCGTGTCAGTGCAAAATGTCATATTATGTCATTGAAGATCATCGTATGCCACGGCGACGCCTCCCACACCCGACCATTGTCAAGCCTCTGGGGACTTGTCTTCGGTCTGCATGATGAGGAAATCGCACGGTACAGCTATGCTATGCTATGCTTGAACCACTTTGCAACGACGTGTCAGAGCGAGTCACGCTCACACCCAAAACTAAATGATGTCCAGTGTATGACATGGTATGACACTGTTTACGAACGAATGACGCCAAGGGCCCAAGCGCGAAAAAATGTTCAAGATTGTTCAAGTAAGAGTACATAAGGCATAGTAAGACATCACCGCCTCGTGAATGCCCCGCCCCCCAAAACATACTGCGACTTGGCTCCCCAGCTTTCACAGCCCGCGGCAGGAGCACAACCCGTAGGTTGCGCAATGGGTCGACCTGAGGCCAGGGACAGCCGCTGGCAGCCGGCAAATGAACATGGCTCTTAGGCTCTTAGGAATCCTGTCTACAATAACCGGCGCCCGGCACGAATATTTATATTACTATTATCAAAATGTTTATTCTCATTTTTTTCTAGCTGATTTTGACATTTTACATTAAAAAATTTTACGCGTCGAAGGGTAAAAATAAAGGGCTAATCGATGCTAATCGCAACAGCCACATTTTAGATCATTGAACAAATTACGGAAGTGTCCTCAACAAATTTTTTCAGGTTTTTGTTTATGGATCTATGACGCTAAATTTCTACTTGAGTTCAAACCATATTATGTTCATGCCACAAACACACAATCAAAGCTGCGTTTTTTTAATCTCAAATTCCACTGCCGCTCTCCCCTCAGCAAGAAGAGAAATCAGAACCTCAGAAATCGAAACAGCGATGCTGCAAGAAAACTTCTGTTTAAAAACATTGAGGGCAAACTACTTTCAGACTGGGTGCAATTTGTGCACTGGACAACGCGTTTTTTCCGATGCTTCTCATGTCAACTGCTTCCCAAAGCAGTCACCAAATCACAGTGAGCCATCTTGATGACAGCTTTCTGATTCTGAAGGCCCACGTGCTGGAGAAACGAGGTTTCCTCTTTCTCATTTAAACGTTCACCATCAAACTCCCATTCAAACGCTAAAAGAATGGAAGCCGCTGCCCACAGAACCTGGACAGATGGCAAGTGAAAATTGTCCTTCGATCGTAGTGTAGGCACATACAAACGGGTGGCCTGGGAGAGTACATTCAAAGCGTCACAAGGATGAAGCAACTTGCAGTAAAGAAAGTATTCCCATACCGTAGCAAACTTCACGGCAAATTCATCCCAAAAGCTGATGCCCATGGTCGAGACAGATCCTTTCAGAGTGGCATACGGACAAGGAGGCATTTTCTTACCAAAACCTTTTGCAGCAACCTCCTGAAAATCCAGCATCGACAATGAAGCCTTCCCCAAGCCACATTGCACTGGATCCTGCGCCGAGATTGCCGCCGAGGCTGAGACTGCTGAAGTTTTTGTGGCAGCAGTGACCTTCCTGAGGCGAAGAAATTGAAAACAAACCAGCATCTTGACATTGAAGTTCTGCAAACAAAATCCTTCGCTAGTAAGTTTGCAGCGCAACAGGTTTGAAATCAAATCTAAAAATGTTTTAAGAGCACAGCAATTACTCTCCGCATGATTCCCGAACACCTAACTTGCAGTAAAATAACTTTACCACATTTATTTTTACCACATCCTGAGCTGTCCAAAACCATGTAAACCCTGCACTGGAAGTTTGCCTTTTACTATCTTGACATCAAAACACTAGACAAAAAGTTTTGTTTGGCTGCCCGCAATGCAAGGTGTTGCAATCTCTTGTTTTGCTCTATCATCTGTCATGAAACCCATCAAACACCAACATAATCACAAACAAATGAGTTGGCTGCCCTCCCTGCATAAAAAGCATTTGTCGAAGGATCAGTTGAACTGCCTTTATTCTAGCAATTCTCGAACCTTTCCATAACATATTTCTGAATTGCACCCGAGAAACAAAAAGCAACCAGGCGCCGGGCGCCCCCGGCGCCAGGCAGCCTCCCATCTAATGTGTTTTCATTTCACCTAACTCAGAACAGCGACTAAATCTATTGTCTCTGTGTCCGCTAGCCCGCTCTCAACTTTAGGTTGTCGGGTCACAAGTAAGAAATCTGGACATTAAGACAATTTAAATACGATAGCAAAAATGCCAGACATAAATGTCGGCACCGGCGCCCGACACCTATGCCCGACACCTACATTATTATCATCAATATTTGTCAATATGACTGTTATGTTTGCTACTGTCAATTTGTTTATTTCAAAATGTTGAAAACATTTTTTGTTTGACTATTACCATTGCCCATGTCCATTTGCTTATTTACAAATATATACAAAGCATGTTGATTACTATAACATTTAACTTAAATACTATTATTACTATGAGGTGTCGGGCGCTGCTGTCGGGCACTGCTGCCGGGTCCCGGCGGGACCCGGCACCGGCGCCCGACACCTACATTATCATTATTATCAATATTTGCCAAAATGATTGTTATGTTTGCTACTATCAATTTGATTATGTCAAAATTTCAAAATTCGAATATATACAATGCATATTGATTACTATTAGATGTAATATAAATATTATTATCACTATGCGGTGTCCTTAGCAAATGTCCCCACCCCAAGAACAATAAAATGATATAACATATAAATCACAAATTATAAATTACCACTTTGAAGTACCAACAAACAACGTAAATTATACATCATTAAAAATCATTGAAAAAACCAGAAGAATCAAAAAAAAAATGAAAAAAACAAATGAAATTTCAGAGCATACCCCCCCCTCATTTTTCATTTTTAATAGGGTAGGGATCTATAATTCATATAGAGGTACTACTTCATGATGGAGAATACGATCAAATGGTGGTGATCTATTGGATTATCCGTTGGAGAAAGAAAATCAGCCATTTACTGGTTAAAGACGGATAATCACCAACAATAATGATTAAACAACTACAATATGGGGGTTTCTAAAAATAGGGGTGCCCCCCAAAGAAACACTGTAAATGACTATTAATGTATGATGACTGGGGGGTACCCCTACTTTGAGAAAAGGACGAAGAGCAGGCTTTGGCACAGGCAAAATAGAAGTCTTTTGTGCTTCTCCAAAAATGGCAACATGTTTCGTAAGATCGAATCCTTGAACAGGTCAAAAAATACCGTCCCCCAAAGTGGCAAGTCTGGATTTACCTCGTCATTTGTCTTCAGTGATTGTTATGATTATCATCACTTGGATTTGTTTTTGGATATGTTTGACATGAGTGGGAGATCCATAATATGAACAAACCACATATTTCCGAGACAAATCACCACCTATTTCAAGTAAACTGGGGGGTGTGGTTTATGACGAAACAGATCTCTTTTGAATGTGAGAACCGACACATCGGCTGCCACAGCCGCCTCATAGGGATTGTCTTTCTTGTTCTCTTGACCTCCTCCCACGCGGTAGCCGATCAAATCTCCCACCCATCGTCCGACCTCGCGTTGCGCATGCGGCCACACCGGGTGATGATCTACCCATCGTTATCGCTGAGTTGCTTTTTTACCCACGTCTTTTGTGGATAAGACTTGTTTGCAGCAAAACAATATTGAAATTCCAATGATGGCAATTCACAAGCGATTCATGATCCAATTGCCGTTTGGCAAAAAATATGGATCTGTACTGTACTACTGACCAGTATTGATCATCATCTTTATTCGGCGAAAAACAAACTAGATGTTGCTAGTGTCGCATACTGTCGCTATCATTGGCTGAATATTATCAGCATCTCCGATTACCACCAAATGTCTATGTTGGGTATTGAATATGGAAATGATCACCAACATCACCCTGGCTTAAACTATCATGAATGCAGAAAGCATATACCACTCTGAAGCCTAAAATTGTTGGGTTTTCCGCATAAAAATTACTAACCCAGGAGGAACCATTCACCATTAACCTACCATTGACCATCATAACCGTTCAGCATTAAAAATCATCATTCGTTAACCATTGGCCGTGAACCATTAACCGTTAACCATGGTAAGCATTTAACCATTAGTTAACCATTAGTTATTGGATCTTAATACTTGACACAGGAATAAGGAGACCAACCATCAACTGTGGGCATGTTCAGGTCCAAGAACCATTAACCAACCAGCAACCATCAACCATCAACCACCGACCAAGCACTGACCATCAACCGTTGATATCCACCAACTCTACCGTTTGGTGAACTGGCACTCCTGGTAGCTCCAACTGGCTCCGCCATATTAAAGGGTTAGCACAGGATACCTTTGGCTCCAAGCAGCTCCCTCCCAACCACCAGCCAGATTGATTAACAAACCGCTTAACCATTCACAAACCATTTGCCAACCCTTCACCCACCATTCACCCACCCATTCAACCCCTCATTCACCCACCCTTCACCAACCACCAGTCAGCAGCATCCCATTGTCGTTCCCCCCTCCGGGCCTGATCCGACACGCGCTCCGCCAGCTTCTTGGCGGCCATGCGGCGCGGCTGCGTCACGACGATGCGGCAGGAGCGACCCGCCTGGCAGGCGGAACCGCACCTGGAAGAAATGCTGAGTTCATCATGCTTAATGATGGTTAATAGTGGTTAAAAATAGGTGAGAATGGCTTTACAATGGTTAATAATGATTTCAAAATGCTTAATGATGGGTGATAATGGATAAAAATGGTTGATGGTTAATAATGGTTGATGATGGTTGATAATGATTACTGATTTACTACTGCTTAATAATGGTTTACAATAATGGTTGATAATGGGTGACAATGGTTGATGATGGTGACAAAAAGGTTGATAATGGTTAATAATGGTCAATAATGATTGATAAGATGGGTTTGTAAGATATTACTATAATAATTGCTGGTTCATGAAAATTGGGGGGTTGTTGATGATTTGAAATGGCTAATAATAGGGGGATTATAAGCCATGATATACCAACTATCATGGTTGGTTTATTACCATTAATGTTTCATAAACTGGGGTTGGGGTGAACACTTTTGGGTTTTCCAAAATTGGTGTGCCCCCCAAAATGGTCAGTAATGGTTGATAATGGTCAATAATGGTTGGTAATAGGGGATCAGCCATATGGGTTTGTCCAAAAATGGTGTGCTCCAAAATGGCTGATTTCCCTATGAATAATGGCTCTTGTTTCATGGTTAGTAGTCGAACCACCAGTGAACCGGACAAAACCCACATTCTCCCGGTGGTTTTGAAGGCATGCCAACGATTTACGGAGTAATGAAGGGTTTAAGCTGCCCTGATTTCACACAACTAATAGAACTCAAATCCAAATTTCATTAGTTATGTAGTGAATTGGAGGTCTACAAATCGAACTACTACAAATTCAGTTATCAACTAATACAAATCTAACCCAAAATTTCAACATCTCATGTAGTAGACCTTCAAATTTCACCATCAACCACTGAGCCTTAGGCGCCCATCCAGTCGCTTGACCCATGCTCACTGAAGCCACTCATCCCTCGCGCCTGCAAGCATTGCTGGGCCAAGAACAAGGGCACCAAGGTGGATTTTCCGCTGCCAGTGGCCGCATCCACCATGACCACGCCTAGGACGAGCCGCAGTGACGATCCGACGGCCCGGGTGGATTCCTGGATGGGATCAACGGCAGGGGGGCCATTCATTTTTTGTCCACAAGAAAAATCAGGTGGTTTCCATACAAAATCTTTGGATCCTGGTTTTGCTTTGGGGGGCACACCATCGTTTGATGTATTCTATACAGTCATATGGTTTATGTTCTTAGATTGTATGTGATTGTATAATATGGCCCTTCCACAATGGAAAACTTCAAATTGTCCACTGACGACGCTGATATCACATGAATGAACCACACACACACATTTGCGACAAACCACCAGCTATATCTAAGGCAAACTAGTGGTGATCAATTGATTAGATTTACCATTACTGTCAATTTATGAGGATGCTACTACAACTGGCAGTGGGTCAAAACCCTGTACCCCTGCTTCCCCTATCATTAACCATTGTTTCCCTTGTTATTGGTGGTCATTATCCCCTATTATTGAATGGTTAATATTGACCCATAGCCAACTGTGTTGGGCTTGGGGAGCACCACTAAACACAACAAGGGATTTTGTTGCAAAAGCAGCAGGAAAATCCAGCTGATCTGCGGACTTCCCTTCGTAGCAGAACTTGTCAATTGGTTTGGTTGATGATAGTGAGATATAATGACAAATTTTGTCATAATTGTTTTATATATGATCATTATTTTATATCTCACTATTGTTAATGATCATATGGCCAATTTGGTCAATCGATATAATGACAACAATTTTAACGGTCAATCAACCTAATCAAGCAAATGCAACTATTAATTTCATTACCGATATAAAATAGATGGCAATAATTTCAATGCTCAATCCATCGATGGCAAATAGTGGCTCATTGACGGAAAATTAACAGCCATATGAAAGACTCAATGGCTAACAGCTGCTAATATGATTGTTAATAGTGCCCTTATTAATAGTGACTGTTATTATCATTTGCCATTAACAGCCATCGATCAATAGTGGCTCTAACCACCGATGAAAATGGCTCACAATCGGTGGCTGCTGTTAAGAGCCATCCATAGCTGTGAAGGATGCGCTTCGCTGCTGCTCCCAGTGGCGATTCTGTTCCACCTTGCTCTGCAGTTCCTTCCCGAACTGGTACATTGGCAGGTGTTCTCCCACCAGCAAGCCTGGCGTTGTGGCAAATGATTCAGTTGAAGTAGAATGATTAGATTGACTTCTGATGGATGAATCATTTGCCATTCAGGATTTGCTGGTGGAGTATGACGCCATTAATGTTAGTCGAAGTGATTTATGATGGATTGATCACCCATGATAAACCTCAATCAAACATACCATACGATGATCCGACTCCTCGCTGGCGCTTGTCTTGGAAACCTTCCTGAAAGCAGAAGCCTCATCAATTGCTGAACCTAACTCCTGGGGAAGCCAAAGACTCTCAAAGTGAGTGGTTAGCATCCCCAACAACCACAGTCAACTTGGGTTTGTTTTGGAATGTTTGAGAACACCAGCCCCAGCTGCTGATGATTGTTGGCCCATGTGGATCATGTGGCCTGAAAATGGGGGTGCCCCCAAATCATCCAATATCAATCATTTCTGGTAAGAAACCAACCATTGCAGCTGGTGTATTTTCTATCGTTGGTCATTATCCCCTTATAAATAACCATTTAAACCACTGATCATCCCTCACAAACCATCCATTTTGGGGGTTTCCCTAAAGCTGGTATATCTCCTACAAACCATCCATAACCTTCGGCTTATTTGACTATATTGTTAACCTTTGTTAACCTTATAATCCATAAACTTATAGCATTGTTAACCGCTTATAAACCACTGTTGACCACTTATAAACCATCCATAACCTTTGGGTTTTCCAAACTTTGAGAGAACATGTTCCATCCCGCCATGACTGCGCCTTTGTCCACGCAATGCTGTTTTTCCTCAGTGACCACGGCAGCTTCAACGTGTCATCATTGCCAGAGGGTGATGGGTAACACATGTGCGGTCGAGCAAACTGCATCCCTGATACATAATCAGATATAATAAGCATCCTTGGTGTTTCTGACCACAAGCCATGGAAGTTCATTCAAGGGTAGACATATTCCCTATGGAATATCAAAGACTAGATTGCAGAAGTTGGTATATATAAGTATATCACATGTGTGTAAAAAGTATAGTTACTACATATCTATCTATATATTATATATCTCTGTTTCTATGGCTTTACATCACCAAGTAGTCAAACATAGAACAGTATATATCTACATTGCATTTTGGCTGGTGAATACACAATGGAATATGATCGTCTCAGCACCACTCAATTCACAGATCATCTCGCTGATCAAATCTTGGGAAACAGGATTGCACCGCTGAAAGTTGATTGTTTGACTCATGATAATTGATCTGATGAGTTTGTTAATCGCTGGATTTTTTTGGGATAGTTGATGGTAGATCCAGTTGTCAATAAATTACCATCAGCGTAGCTACTAGCTGGTCATTTACCATCACATATTTTGAGAACCACCCTTGTAGCGATACTGGATCAATACTTCATTTTTCATCTATTGAGTATACTACCTGATCAAACTCAGTGCCTTTAAGATATAGCTATGACACCATAAGTGAGTATATTGCCAACAATAATGGTAAATAATCCTATACTTCATCAAACATGTCCGCACTGCTCGTGTTTGCACAACATCTCTGCCGGATCTTTACAGGGATTTGGTTGCCGAGATTGTTGGGTGATGATTGGCATACAGGCATATAAAAGATTATTAAAGTTGTATAAAGAGATAAACCAACTTGTATACCAGTAGCATCAGGGTGTGCAGAAACCTACCAGTAGGTACATTCCTGCAGGCGGTTTGAAATCCTGATTGGTTGACTCCCTAAACGCCCAACCAAGTGATTTGCCAAAACTGTCATCCACTATTAGCCATTTATAGTAACAACTCAGCCATCTTTGGGCTTCCCAGTGGCTTGAGAAACATCAAACTCAGCGATTTGCTCAACGGCATGACGGAATATCCACCTTTAAGCCAAGCTACTGTAAGGCAAATGACCTCTTCCTCGGCTGTGGCCAGAGTTGCCCCCAAGCTGATGTTGCCATGCGTTGAACATGCCAAGGTGGTCCCTCAAGCTATAGGGGGAACCTAAAAATGCTTGGTTTACTGCTATCAATGGTTAATAAACTGGATGATTCGTGGGGTCCCCATTTTGAGAAAGCACCACGTTGAGGTGCTTGTAATTTGATGTAGTTTGGATCTCGGGTGAGCCATTGACATTTTTCACCTGCTAATTGTGGACATTGGGAAAATCTTAAGAAATTGAACGACAGGTCCTGCGGTGATATGAACCTTCATTTTGGCTCGACGTCCCACAGATATTGCAAGTGCAAGCTGAGTGCAAGTACCAATTATTTGCTGATGTTAAGCTAACCATCACCATGATTCACAACCAGGTTTCACCATTCTTGACCACTGTTGAGTTGACTACTGACCCATCAATCAACCATTGATCAACACTAACCATCATGAACCAATAGACCGTGATTTAACCATTCTTAACCTAATGATTTCACCATTCTTCACCCCATGATTTCACCATTCTTGACTAAATTTCCCATCATTAACCAGTAATAAATAATCAGTAAGAAACCATGATTTCAAATTTTTCAAACATCAGTGACCACTAGTAAACCATGCTCACCATCATGAAACAAACCATGATGTCACCCTTCTTCATTTACAATTTCTTAAGCGAATTTCTGATCATTAACCATTACCAAACCAAATTTCAACCATTCTCAACCATCATATATAACCACTATCATCTCCACTGTTAGCCATGTTTTCCCCGAACTAATAAACCGCTATTAGCCATCATTAAGCATTATGAACCATGATTTCACTACTATTAAACCCGTGTTTTCCCCCCGGAACTTCTCGGAAATCTTCAACCATCATTTTAACCTCCAATAGCCACTGTTGACCATGTTTTCTGGTATACCACCATGAACCACTGTTATACCACCATTGACTATGATTTAACCACCACATTCCACTAAACTTCTCTGTTTAACCACAATTCCACCACCGATTTCTCCGAAGCTCCGCAGATGCCGCCTGCCGCAGCCCTGGGAACGGCAGCGATCCAATGGGTCGGCCCTTGGGCGTTGGCGGTGCCCGCCGCGGCGGCTCGGGGCGTTCCGGTGCAAGCCACGGTTCACCTTGGAACACGGGGGAGGGACCAGTCAAGGGTGAAGTTTGGATGAATCATTGTGGTTGATATCATTGGTTATTATAGTGATTAATGGATAATGGTTCATAGAAACAATAGTGGGTTGATATTGGTGAATCACTGATTGAATGGATCATTTGTTGTTATGGTGATTAACATTGGTTAATAGCCATTATGGTTGATAACATTCCTAATATCGTTTACAAATATGGTGATTGATTTTGAATCATTTACTAATATGGTGATTGATTTTTGAGAATGGTTAGTTATTGGATGTCATGGATTAACATATCTAATCATATAATGATTAACATTGGTTGCCACATTGCGCACGTCCGCCCCCCGCGCGAGCAGAGGCAGACTGTCATGGTAACTAACTGGGGATTGAATTGCCGAAGTATTGAGATAATAGTTCACCTGTGGACCTTCGTGAATTCAATCCCTTCCACTTGTGGGTGACTACACTCCAGACTGCTGATTGGGCATGAGTAAGAAAACAGCTGCAAAATACCAATGCTGCCAATGCTACTAAATAGAAAGCCTGCCCAATCTAGACTAGCCCGAAGATGTTCGCTGGGCCAGAATGTTTCTCCGCCAGCTATGATACCTTGATGGCCTTTGTTTGCGAGTATCTTCAGCAAGCAAAAGGATGCTATGTTGAAACACTGGGTCCTGTGCTGGGATACGTGGAACTGCAGTAAACTGTGTCTTTGTGCCATTTCTATTTGAATTAATGTACTGTACAACGATCTCAACCGTCTGCTGCTGACAAAGCATCTCAGGCCGTCTGTTGAAGCCATGTTTGTAGCATCCACTCCCCAAGCGATACAAGGAAGAAACGTGTCCATTGTACGTCGGAGGCAGCAACTGGGATTGAACCAAATACTCCAAGTGCCTTGCGCAATGCTGCAGAGAATTAGCCCATCGCGCCATATCACATTGTTCCCGACACCAAGCTGTGTGCAAATCTGCGTCTATCATTTCCCCATCCACCTGGATAGGAATTCCTTGTTGAGTCGTAAGCAAAAAGTTCACCGTTAATTCAAAAAGACTGATCCCGACCGGGGGTTGTCTGGTATCCGCTTCAGAAGGCCACTTCAAACTCAATAGCCATTTCAAGACAAGTTCACTAAAATGAGTGCCATATCGACTGACATGGACCGCCTCCCATTTGTCATCTGAAATTGCAAAATGAAGCGGTTGTTCTATACGCAAAACTGTGAAGTCCGTAGCATCTTGTACTGGGTTCCAGGAGTCAGAAACTTCCTCCTGTTGCAAAAGCTGCGCCCACATCTGAGATAAGGACGTACGAAGAAAAAATTCAGATTCTAAGAATGTTCGAGCTGCCTGGACCTCTTGTTGTCGTTTACGCAACTGTTGAAGATATGGCTGGAATAAATTATTCACTGCAAATTTGGCAACTCGATCAGCTGCCTCATTACCAAGTCTATGCAAAAATGGGTCTTGTGCATTAGACACATGCAGTTGATGAGAGCGAATTTTGGTGGTAGGCGTATGCAAACCTTTCCCCCAAATCAAGGTATGCCATCTCTGTAGCAAGTCAAAGTTGGACACACCATGCAACCTACTCAAATCCGGATGGGTGCGCAGTCGTCTGTGGGTTTTAAGCACATAGTCAGAGTCAGTGACAACTTCAAGATCGGCCTCTAACTCGTGTGCCAAGACAGCAGCCTGTAGCTCAGCCCTATTGATTGTCTGCTTTCCCTTAACATGCCCCAAAGCCAATGTCATAAACGATTCCTGAAGGAGTTGTTCACATTTGTGCTCGGATTCATAAACAAGGTCTCCCAAGTTGACATTCAAGCAAACAATGGAAAAGGCTGCCCATCTTTCACCTGGATGGGCAGGATCAACACAAGACCCATCTGTATACACATATTGCACAAACGACGGTGGTGTCAGGACCGTCGGGTCTGGCATGGAATGCTGAATAAAACGATTTGCTTCAAAATCGGGATCCCGGTATACGGCAGGCAAAAGCTGATGGATCGAATCATGCTCTTGCAATGCTTGAAAAGCTGTTGGATGCCAGTCTCTGGCCATGGATGTCGCGGGACACTCCAATAATTGATGTTCAATGGAATCTTGCTGATCACAAAAGGTGCAGGTACCATCCATATCGGAGACAAAATGTTTCTTCTGATGGTTTGTCATCGGGGTACCTGTAATCTGCAATGCTAGCACATGCTGATGTGATTCAGGTTGGGATTGAAAAACTGATACTGTATTAGAACGATCCACAACTGGACAGTTACGGAAACCTTTGCGATTGGTTGTACTAGTTGCGACCACCTCCATCCAAGACTCTTCAAGAGCCTGAAGGATGTCCTCAAGCGGGGAATGCAGAAGATGCAGTTGCAAAAAACCATCAACCAGGAGATATCCCTCCGAAGTTAATTGCCAACCAAGCCGTGACAGGTAGTTGGAAAGTGCAGCTGCTGGACCTGTAATCTGTACCGGTTTTTTATTTTGATGGGCAACTGTGTGCAAAAAAGAAGATTTCATGGGGTCATCTGCAATCCATAAAAAGCGGCGTGCTGCAATGACTGCCTGTTTGATGACCCATAGTTCAGGGTCGATCAAAAGCTTGTCCAAAAGCATGCATGTCAAAACAGGTTGTGAATTTTTGTGCTTTCCGAGTAATGTATCCGCTACTGCTGACCGTAATTCTTTGAAAAACTTCTGACCGCAGGCATACATGTGGGCACCGTGCAATGCTTTCATATAGCAAGCAGAAGTGATCAAATGAGCCTTATCCCGAATACTAATGGGAATCTTCTGTAGTTTTCTGAGTCTTTGAAGGGCAAGAACGTGTCGTTCCTTCTGTGGTCCTCTGAAAAGCCTACGATTATAATGCATAGCATGGCCAAGGTCTTTGGCTACCTTTACTTCGCAAAAAGCCACTTCATCATCAAGTGTCTGAAGCAATAACTGAAAACTATTTTTGTGGCTACTATGAGTTGCCCAACACCACGTTTTGGACCAATCCACGGTAAGCCGCATCGCGGTGGTAAACGTGGTGATGGCTTCCAAGGCAGAGGAATGCACGGTCGCATCATATGCATGATAGGACCAATTGTCTGCGAATAGATGTAAGCAACAATTAATGCTGGAAAAGTGATGGTACAATACATAATTGATACCGAGCATGCAGCACACACTCCAGTTGTCGCCTTCTGGAACCCCAGTTGTCACTGGGTTAGTTTCAAAGAGTTGGCCATCCACCTGCCAGTACCTAACGATACGATTAAGAGACAAGTACCAGGCCTCGACCCATGTCGGTGGGATTCCAAGTTTAAGAAGAATGAGTTTACAAGGAAATTTTGGCAACGTATTGAATGCCTTTCGCAAATCCAATGTCAAGCCTCCTATCTGAGGGGTCTCTTTCTTCAAGTTGGCAAGTTCAAGTTCATATTGGAGCTGATATTGGGCGGTTTCATATGACCTATTCGGCAAAAAGCCCGTGATGGCACGGGGAAAAGAATTGGCCAAACTGCAAGCACCTGGGTGGTGGTAACCTTAGACCATACTCTATAGAGTACACTCAAGATGGTGATTGGACGTGTGGAGTCCGCAGTGTATTTATTCGGTTTTTTGGCAAGGGCAATGGTTCGTGCTCTCATCAAATACGATGGAAGCCCCTGCGGCAAAACAAAACGGAAAGCATGCATGAGAGATTCAAGACAAAGTAAGGGTAATGCCTTAAGCTCATCCACTGACCAGCCACATGAGCCTCTCGCTGTTGCAGAATTCATACTTCGGACAGCAGTGCTCCAATCTTGCAAGGTGTCAAGATTGTCCGGGATTGGATCACTAGGGTCAATTTTTTGAAGAATATCTAGAAATGCAGGCCATTGGGTCTCATCCTCTAGGTCCTGCATCGCATCACGGTTCCAGAATTGAGTCCAATAGTGGTCCAATGACTGTGCAACTAGTTTTGGATCAATGAGCGTTCTGGATTGGGTAACAAACCCATCTGGCGGCACAAACTGCTCAGGGTCTTGGAGCATTAGCTCATATCTTCCTTCATCATAACTGATGGGCGTGGCAATTACATCCTGCACTTTACACATTTGTCCTAGGACTAAATCCGGACTAGAAACATTCAAAGTGATGAGGCCATGCATAGCGGGTTGAGCAGTTGTGTAAGGCAAAGAAAATTGAGTTTCTAAATGTTGAACCACACCTGTGGATTCTTTGAGTTTGGCAAAAGTGGCAGCCTTGTGGTATTTTTTCAAGTCCATCTGTTGCATGTACTTCACCAAATTTTTCCGATTACAATTGTGTTTGGTCTCCAAACCTCGTAGTAAAATGGTAAAAGGATCAATAATCAAGGTAAGCTCCAAACCTGTGGGAAATTGATGACAACAATACTTCAAGTGCAATGTGCGTCCCAACCACTGTAGAAAACCAGAGGAAAAGCCAGGAGCTTGACAAATGGCTTTCCATTCGCCGGTCATCTGAGCAAGTTGGACGGAAGTCGGCTCCAAATGTTTGTTTCGGAGTGCTCGCAACGATTGAATTCTTCTAAGCTGCTTGGTATACAAGCGAATTTTCATAGTAGGTTGATCAACCTGAGAAATATGGTGTCCTTTCCATCCTTTAGGCATTAAAGGTACAACCGGCTTCACTTGAAGTTTAATATCCCGGCGCCTGCCTTGACATGCAATTGGCAAACCCTTTGCAACAACATTGCTGGATGCATTACGAAGAGAAAAGCGCACAGCTTGTTCAACATGCTGCGACCAGAGTCGCAGAGGGTCCTCTGACTCTCGAAGAAGTTCGGGATCCAAAGAAAAGTGTCGTTCAATGCTCTCTGTGGTAGGCTCATAAGAGATCCATGGTTGGGGTAGATTCCAAAACTGCCTAATGGGTAATTCTCCAGTAAGCTCCAACGAAACAATTAACGGGTTATGCCCGGCCAACTGTTTGGTATCATCTACCCTGACATCCTGAATGGCTTGATACAGCATAGGCGAGAAAATTGCAATGTCATTTTTCGTGGAATTGCGAAAAGTGAATGGCATATCCCCATACTTTTCTTGATAAAAATCCTCAGCAGTTCTGCATCCCATGGTACGGAGCACTTCAAATGTCTCCAGTTTGGAGGGGTGATGGTTGAAATCTCCTCCAATGACAAAAGGAAGATTATTGGTTAATGGCAATTTATGGCAATAATGATTGGTTCAATTTATTAGTCAATATCATTAATATCATTGGTTATGAGAATGATAAATGGATAACGGTTCATAGAAACAATAGTGGGTTGATATTGGTGAATCACTGATTGAATGGATCATTGGTTGATGTGGTGATTCATGATCAATTTTGACTCATATAGTGATTAATCTATAGTGATTGATTGCTGATTAATGGTTAATTATTTGATATCATTGGTTAGCATAGTGACTAAACTAATATAGCTAATAGTAATGATAATGATTGGTTAATGTACGCTAATTACTGATTGATTAATTAATCATTGGCTAACATAGTGATTTCGCAGTGGACAATGACTATCAATTTCTGTTAATCACCACTGGCCATGATTGACGATTGACTACCAAAACATACTAAAACTACCTTTTGTCATTGGTGGTAAATCATTAGCCATGGACAACAACCCAAACTGGTGATTAATGATCGATACGGGTGAATCAATGCTTTGATCCGTACTTGCCATTAACTGAATGAATCTTTCGAACATCCATCGACTGATGAAGGTCTAATTCTCAATCCATCTTCGGTGGATCAAATGCAGAATCATGAAGGGCCTCTGGAATCCGATTAATAGTTTCGATCAGTTTCTGGAATCAACCATCAACTATCAACCATCAAACCATCATGGAATCAATCTTCAGTGCTTACTTTTTCGATCAACCCATACTCTGCGAAAGGTCCAATTAGAGATCCTTGGGCCGAAGAGTCGCCTTGCCTAGCCCAGACTTTGATAAATCATTGGACGGCCAAAGTCCAGGGGTGTCCTGCAGTTTGGAATGCATTGCCCAGAGGGTAGGCAGAATTCATGGAGCTTGATGCACTTATGCTACGACTATTCCCTTACCATGGAACCCAGCAGTATCAGCCATGTTTTTCACCAAAATTTCTGGCCCAAATTGTGGCACCGTCCCACAGAACCACCAGTGTCCACTTCATTTTATAGGTTCGACACTTGATCCACAAACAAAAAACCAATTAATTGTAGTTAATGTTTTGTTTTTGATGGTTCGTCTGGCAGGCAGCCTCTTTGATAAACCGAGACAGGTAGTGTAGAACTTCTGTTGTTGAGGATTGAATTCAAAAACAACTGCAAACAATCATGATGGACCATTCAACCATATGTTTCACTCAGAACATTGTAGCTATCATCACCAGTAAATTAATAATCACCATGAACCATCATAAATCAATCATACGCCCTGGTTGTCACCCCAAATAAACATCAACCAGTTGAAGGAGAGTCGCAAGGTCCATACCCCTTCGGAGAAACACCGCTTACACCAATCAATCTCCGCCACAGCATCTTGGGACCCCAAAAACCTCAACCGCTTCCGTCTCTACGGCGCTGTGGCCTGGACCTGAAGGACCTGCTCGAGCAACCACCGCAGGCCCCAGATCGCTCCCAGGCACGGTCCAGGTCCTCATCCTCCGGCGGTGGAGTCACCTGTCTCGGGAGGAACTCCTTGGAGCGGAGCCGCAGTCCTCCCACGTGTCAGCCGCGTACACCGTTCATCACCGAAACGGAACTGTCAGAGTGGAGCCATTCTGGTTGTAGGATTAATGTTGGTTTCTGATTAGTGTAACCCCCCCTAAAGTAATGAAAATAGGCATGAAACCAACAGGTAGATACTAATCAGAAACCAACATTACGATGGAGTACTAGTAGAGGTGAGCCAACATAGAACAATTCAGATGTGATCGGTGGTGTACGTAACACTACCAACATAACCAATTTGATTCAGTGTGAACCGCTTCGATTTCTGGTTGTTACCAAGAGTATTCAGGTGAGCTAAGCAGTATCAACCGGCCAATCGACAGAAATGGTTTGACCCATTGATGGTACTGGACTTTCGCTGATCGGTTCCCAGAGCGTAGTCGGCAAGCACATGTGTGCAAATGTAGGAAACCAAACACTTGGGTGTATATATACAGATATGTATATATATATATATTTCAGTTGATCCAATGGTTTCTGCACCCGTTTCAAAAAACTCCAGTCCCAGATGTTGTTGCTAGAGGGCCAGTTGACTTCCCTGTAATGTCACTAGCTGCCATGCGCAACCAGTTGCAGCAATAACCAAACGTCAATGACATCAGCCACAACAACAAGCAACATCACCACCACCACCACCACCATCATCATCATCATCATCATCGTCAACAACAAGCTGCGAAACCATCAATTCACCACTATATAGTTATGTAACTTTTGTGGTCATCATGTCACAGCTAAGCTGCGAGCAACAGGCTGACCAAGTGCCAGTTCCGAGGCTCGGAAACCGCCGGTTGAAGCCATTGGTGTTGGCTGTTGGGCGGCGCTGCGGCCCGAGGAACTTCGGCCAAGAAGGAGCGGGGCGCGCTGGGCGCCTGCCATGGGTCACCTGGGGACGGGGGAGGTCGAGCCATGGCCATGGCCATGTCATCCAACCATTAAACCGTGGTGGATCATGTTGATGGATTCATGGATTTGGTGGATGATGTTCATGGACATGGTGGATATGGTGAACATGGTGGATGATGTTCATATATGATAAACTCAATTGTCAATCAATTAATAATGATGGTGAAGCGATGTTAATGGTTGAAGATGGCGAACCACGATTCTCATGATAAACCATCCGTTCAGTAACAGCCATGGGTGATGAACTGTGCTGGTTGATCATGAGCTTGACCAAAGATTGTATGGTGGTTTCTCATAATAGGGGACCCTTCAAAATGGTTGATTTACGTTTAATATTGACTGATGATGGATGATTTGGGGTTACCCCTATTTCGAGAAACCACCATATAGGTTTATGATTGATAGATATGGATGATTTATTGATCAATTGATGAATTGCGAACCCTGATGAATCCTAAACCAACCACTTTCCTCTTGGGTAACCACGGTTGACCATCAAATCACCAACATTCCGCATCCTTGCACAGCACTTAATAAATCATCAAGAAACACAATGAATGAGTAATGGCGTTGACAATCATTCGACAATCAGTCATCATGGTAAAACATGGATAACATATGATAACATGCTTAAACAATAGGACCATAGGGCTTGCAAATCGTGGTGAACCACCCCGTTGCCTACACGATGAGTCTCTGGGACATCCATCACCAGGATGCCACGACTTACACAATGTGCAGTGAAGATTGTTGGCCAGCAAAAGGCCCGGCCCATACTACAGCTGTCCAAAAAAATGTTACTAAATCAGCATGTAGTATGGGCCGTTCCCAAAAAAATGCCGCTCAAAGCAACTTGAACAATGTCACTAAATCAGCTGATTTGGGAACTTGAAACAATCAGCTGAAATCAGGCGAAAACATCACGTGAAATCAGCTTTACAGCAATGTTTTCACGTTCCTAAATCAGCTGATCAGCTGCCCAAAGAAAGCACAGCCATTGTGGAAAACATGCCACAATTTGGAGCAGCCGAGAACACGAGCAACAGGCTTCGTCCTACTTGGGTTTCTTGGGCTAGACATCCTTGGGCCAAGTGAGCCACCCTTTCGACTAGGAGTTCCCTGGCACATGCATCTGGTGGTGCCTAAGCTTGGGACAAATGGAGACAGCATGCTGAGTTGATCCATTGATTGATTACAGTTCTGATAATGATGGCTAACTGGGCTAGTGACTACAAATGGTTCACTAGGCCAGTGACTACTGATGGCTAAATAGGCTAGTGACTCCTGACTTCTGATGAGTGATCCATGTTTAACGAATGACGATAGATGACTAATGATGATCAAACAGAAAAACCAGGGCACTACCAACCCTTACAACTCTGAAATCACCTTTAGAGCGTCATCAACACGACTTGAGCTCTCAAGCCAAGCAACAAGAACCACCCATATGACCCGAGAGAAAACTAGTGCTGAGGCCGTGAATGGCCGACCAGAGCTCCATACAAAGTAGACCCCCAAGATATAAGTTATGCTATAACCATCGTAAGCTATGTTATAACATAGCGTAACATAATTAATAACTTGGTTAACTCTTTGTAAAGTGATAACTGAGTTAGCGATTTATAATTAAATAGTAATTTCAAGTCGAAACAAGTTATGAAAGTTAGCAAAGTTAACCTTAGTTTTCGTTGGTTTTTGATGATTTGATGTGCTGTTTCGTTTTGCACTGGTTTTGGTGTTCAAGCAATGGGTGATATTACTTGTTCATACTTGTGATGGTTTATTTATAGGTTCTGAGTAAAGAGATCCAGGTGTTTGCGTTGTAGAGTTGGTGATATTTTTGGAGGTTATAGTGATCTCATTGTAAGATGTGGCCATTCTCCCGTTCTGCCAAGCAGTCAGGAGTCACTAATTTGTTTGGGCCGTTTTGGCTGGATTGAATTCCTTGCACCAGCCTTCATGCCCTTGCGCTCTCGTTGCATGGCATACGGCCCGTTTCTTTTTTCTTGGCCTGCGCCCTCGCAAAGCGATGGGTTGCAGCCTCAGAGGGTTTTTTTTTGGTAGCCTTAGGCTTTTTTTCCCTCTGCTGTTCACCTTTCACCGCGCCCAGTCAAGGGACTGGTGGCCCCAGAGAGGATTCAGATGTCAAGATATGTCAAGTTTTTTCTTGAAGTGGCCATTCTGATATGATCATATGTTCATCCATGCCATAATAGTCTTTACTTTCTGTTGCGTGATTGTTGAAAGGGAATGGCAATGTAAGGCTTTGTTGTGAGACTGCAGTCCGGAAAAAAAGGCAACAGCTGGAGCCAAGTTTGACCACCAAAAACTATTGTAAAACTTAAAATCTTTCCAAAAATGGCATAACACATTTGTATTATTTGATTGATGTGGGTCTTTTAGGGAAAACTAAAGACATAAGACGTATGTGTCATGTTCTTTTTGGGGGAAACAAATGACATAACATATATGTATTTTTTTGTGTTTTTTTTGTTTTTTTTTGTGTTTTGCTCTTTTTGGTTAACAAGCAAGGAACCACATAACACATATGTGCTATACCATTTTTTTCAGGGGAAACCATAAAATACAGATGTACTACATTAATTTTTGAGGGAAAAATTACATAACACATATGTGGTTTACATTTTCTTAGGGAAAACGATGCATAACACAAATGTGTTTTGTCCAATTCGGTGAAGCACCAAAAACAGCTTATGAAATTTGATACCTTTGGATCGCTCATAGCATTGTCTGCAGAGATTTTTGCAGAGTTTTGTCCAGTGCTTGTTTGTTTACGCATCAGCTTGTGAGCTGGCGACAAAAAAAAAAATCCTTGACCATTTTCAAGGCAACCAAACGCAAAATGATGCTGAAATGGTCCCACCTGTGTTGCCCAAGCATCTGTAGCTGGTGGCAAAAACCACCGAAGGTGATGTTTTGCTCCTTTGGTGAAGAGAAAAAAGAATCCCTTTCAGTTTCATACCGTAAGTCGACGCCAGTTGATGGTATCAATGGTTATCATCTAAAACGTACTAAAACACATTCAAAAATACATCACATAAAGTTACCAAAATTATAACTTAAGTTATAAAGTAGCTAAAGTTAACTTTGATAGCTTAGATATAACTCCGATAACTTATGTTATAACTATCAAAACTTAGTTATAACTTAGGGGTCTACTTTGTAAGAACCTGCTTCTGCAGCGGTAGTCACAAATGCCCTCCTCCTCATCGTCATCATCAGACGGAGGTGGAGTCATTTGTCTCTGAAACCCGGAATCCTCAGGGAAAAGCGCTGATGAGCATTGCAATCAGCTATGGAAAAGTTTAGCGCCAACAAAACTGGAAAAGGTCACTGATTCCCCGATGTCCAGGAGCAATGACGCAAGAGCAACAAATGGTTCACTTAATAAATCGAAAAAAAACAAGCAAACACTCAACATCGCTCAACCAAACAAATGTAAATCAATGAAACACCAACAAAGTAATCAATGAACCGAACGTTCAAAAGCTGGACTTACGAACGTTCAACGGCTGGACTTATTGACAGCTACATTGACAACAAAAATTTCATTCGTGTACCATCCCCAAATCAAATGCTTGGGTTGGCCTGACGGAGGTTCTACGGGACTATGGAATACCACGGGTGATCTGGGACTGGATGGGATAGTCCAGCAATGGTGCTAGCGCTAAAGATAATGGTTTGCCCTGTGGCTAGGGGTACCGGACGCGATTGAACAATCATCAATCCTCAGAGGACATATCACACCCCCTGTTGCCTACCATAGATCGACCGGTTTGCCAGACCCCCGGCAACTATCAACAGTGCAGAATGTGAAAGGTTGAAAAGCTTTGACATCTTATCATATCTTTTGAAGAACAAATAAATTCATTGAGGCAAGCAAATAGCAAAAATAACCATAATCATCCTCATCTTTGAGGACGTGAAATAATTAGCAACATAATCATGATCCAAACAAATGTAGTATTGCGGTGTGGGTTCATGCGCAAATCCTGTATCATTCTGAAACGCACCAATTTCATCCTGCTCAAATGTGCCATCTTACTGGTGGAGTAGCCATCTCTACACCAATTTCAAATTGCACAAGGTGCCAAAGAGTCTCTGTGTCATTTGTGCGTTACCCAACTTCCAACCATCAACGGAGGATGATTCCTCTATGAAGAATTCTCTTTCATTTTCCCCGGTTGCATGTGGCTTCCCCACCAAAAATGCCAAAGCAATGTCCAGGCAATCGACTGATGACCTCGTGGTACCCAGTCACAGGTGCCACCCACCCGGTGGAACCAACCGTGGCGCCTGAGGTGGTGACGTGGCGATGCGGGCGTCCTGCGCAGTCCTCATCCGTTCCTCTTGGTGGCCCTGGTGCCGCACCAGGATGCTCCCCATCCCAAGTTGATGCAGAACCCTATGCTTTCACGTACCGTTGTAGCAGGTAACATGCTTCCACTTTATAATAGCTAACCACCCCCAAACAAAAATGGGAGACACCATGAGACACCAACTAACTGGTTCATTACTGTAACTGGAAGAAGCATAGGGGAGGAGAGGGAAACAAACCACCGATCCAGTGGAAGTTCGTTGACAGAATCATCTTGATGATCGACACCTGTGTGGGTAGGGGCCAATACCGGCCAACAAATGGGTAGATGGACATCCCAATAGAGACAAATCTGGTGATTGAGAGGATGTAAACCAGGAGCATAGAGTATCACCCACAGTCGTATCGAAGAACACCCACAGCATCGGAAGCAGAAACTTGGTATCGGATGAATCGCGTCTGAATATGAAGCAACGGGCCACCAGAATGAGATTCCGCAAAGATGTGCAGTTTGGCTTAGTAGAAATCGCCAACAATACGGGATTACCTGCACCTAAAGCACCTGGATTCCATGGCATCATCCACCTTGAGACCCCAATCTTTTGGCCTTGGCATCGCAGGTGAGCGCGGTCATATAGGGCACACTTTGCCGAAGAGGTGATGGGGGTGCGCGCTGGATGCACTTTTCAGGAAACCAGCCCTGATACTCTGCAGAACAGGACCTCAGCTGCAATGCACGTGCTCAAAATAGCTTTTCAATGGTGTATTGTATCATACTCATGATTTATCCGAAAAAAAACATGTCTACGTAAAATGAAATGTTAAAAATAACATGTATACAAAAACACTATATACGTTCTGTATACAGAGATCTACTGACATATAGAGGTTTCAAAACGAAGATACCGTATGGTACTGTAGCAACATGATATCACTCAAACCTGTGGCCCTCGGTAATCCTAGTGCAGACCGGGTACTCCCAAGAGGCTCACAACAAGAGCGCCTGTGAACAAGAACTAAGCGGGGATGGTTCAAAACAACTATATTTTCGCAGGTTTGTTAACAACTACCTGAGGTTTGCTTAAAAAATGCCTGGATGGGAGTTGGCTTTAAAACAAACCAGGGGATTGTTTAACAAAGGTGGATTGGTAAACGCACGGGATTTATTTAAGTTAATCGATTAACCTGAGTGGCTTTGGAAACTGTTTATTTGACAACAATGGCTGCTTCATGGAGGTGCTTAGATCGGTGTTCGACATACCAAAAAGGAACAATTGTTGTGTTCAACAAATGGGCTCTCCGTAAATCAGCCGCCCTAAAACGCCCTGCGATTCAGAGCTTGCATCAGGCATCAGGCGGTAGAAAGGGTAGAAAATATTAAACCGACTTCAGGATGGCTGCTGTAGTTATACCATTGGATGGTGGAGGTCTTCCAGATGCCCTGGACATCCACAAATCCGTTGGTGACATATGATCCATGGTAGGCCTGGTAGGCCGCTTACCAGTGGATGATAGAACCGGGATATGTCAACTTGAATGGTGAGGTCGTCCGTGACATCCGAAATTCGAAAGGCTGCTAGCTCTACAACCCCAAGCTGTGGGCTGTATGCCGAGTGTCGGAGCCATGGGATTTCCTGTTGGTCGATTTTTCAAAAATGCTCTGGTGCTGCCAACCATAGCTTGAACAACAGCCATAGGCATTGCACTACATTACATTACTACGGGACCTATAATTAGCACCAGTCCTGGCATCTTATAAACCCTTATGGTCTATGGTTGAGTGACTTGGAGCTGCTGTTGAAAAACCCCGCCCCACAAGATTGCAGTTCCCTGAAGACTGGCACTGTCAAACGAAGCAACAATAATCTGAAACATCCTGAAACTATTTGGGCTTTTGTTGGGCAAAGCCTGTCACCATCTTCCTTTAAAGTTTCGTTCCATACCATGATTCAAGTAAGTACCTATGAATCAACCACTGTTTCTAGCCATCAATCACCGATTCTCAACCACTATTCACCACAGCTGTAACCATCACCAACAATACAAACACTTCAAACACTGTTAATGTTGGTTTCTGATTAGTGTAACCCCCCCTAAAGTAATGAAAATAGGCATGAAACCAACAGATAGATACTAATCAGAAACCAACACTACAAACACCATCTCAACGTCAGCATCACAGTAACACCCGCGAGGTGAGACGAGGTACTTATATCCATAGAGCCAGCCCTGCTCAGGACCTCCTGTTCCAACGTATTGCACGACGACCACCTGTCCCTCCTTTAGAACCTGCAGATCGCGATCTCGGCACCAGGTGGGGGTTTCTTAAAATAGGGGACCCCTAGAAATGGCTGGTTTATTACTATAAATGACTAGTAATGGATGATTTAGGGGTACCCCTATTTTGAGAAACACCCATGTGGAATTCAAATAATCTGGCGCTCAAATTTTCTTGGAGAAACCACTGGTTGGACATCTCCTGAGTACTATGACTACCTGTTCTGATCTGTGGCAATGTTGAACCAGCAAGGCCCAAAGCCTGGTCCTCCATTTGTTCATGATCACTAGGGAAAATCAAAAATGGCCAAAACCACCAGCCAGAAATGTTCTTTCAAAAACAATCCACACGGCTAACAAACAAGAATGACACCCAAACGGTGAGTACCATTCTCATGGCGCAATTTTAGAGCAATTCCTTGCATTGGTTGTACGACATGCACGCCTTGGAGTTACCCTGGTGCAGTCTGCGGCTTGCAAGTGAGCCTCTTATGCTTCTGACCGTCGTACCCAAACAAGGCATCCAACATTGAAAAAGACATGTCACGACTTCCCTCTGCCCTTCTTTCTGCAGTTGCATTCCAGATCCATGCTTCCAGAATCTTCCAGACACCACGGGGTGCAAATCTTTGAAGCTGCGGGATTCCACAATGGACGCACGTTGAAACGTGCAAAAATTTGCGGCAAGATCAGCCAAGTGACCAGGAATCCGTCCTCCTCATCGTTCTGATATGGCAGTGTCACGTAGTGTTTTTGCACCGTTCGTGGCACGTAGCCAGTGGAACCTTCAAGGGCGCTCATGGCAGATCAGCCATACGGTTCAATCCGAGCTGTTGCACCGCTCGCTTGAACCACGATGGCTGCAGGTTTCGGCTGCTGGGTGCTGTTGGTCTGGTTGGAAGGGGGGTCCGGACAGCCAGGGGATGGGTCATTGAAACCTGGAACTGCAGCAAAATTGTCCTAAGATGTCCTAAGATTTTGATGCAAATGAACTTTCACTCGAGACATTGGCAGCTTTGTTGCTTGGTTCACTTGGCTAGTTGACTAAGACTGAGATTCTTGCAGAAGAACCCAGCCAGTGGCTGAACAAATTTATACAACAACAAACTCCCCCCCAAAAAATAAAACAAGTAGATACAAAAACTAAACTCGTCAATGGCTGGGTGCTTGTCACGATTGCATAGATCCACTGTGATGGTTAGATATTCCCAGCGACTGATGAGGCAAGTTCATGACCTACCAGTGACAATCAGTAAACCAGGGTCGTTGTAGCGACTTCATTGGCCGCATACCTAATGAAAGAGGATCAGTTGGGATTGCTCTTGGAAACCGATACGGGTGGTCCTATTCATTTCAGGCAAAACCTGATGATCTAGGACTTCCCCGGGCATCATGGAAGTCAATGGAACTTGCTCTATGAAGGAACCATTTGCAAATCAATGCGTTTTAGTTGATCGGTTCAATCTCAAAGTAACCCATTTCAGAAACATCAACTGTATATCAACCTACTTTTACATCCCCCAACGATTGAATATTCACCATATTCACCTGTAAAATCAAACAATTAGTCATGAATATTCACCATATTCACCTATAAAATCAAACAATTTGCCGTTTAGCATCAGCCTTGTACCACCTTCAACCACTGCTACTCATCGCCGCCACACAGGCGCCCACGTGAAGTCGCTGACGGCTTGGAGTTTCAATTTCAAGCCCGGACCCTCGAGATCCTGACGCCGGTGTGAACAAGGCATCCGACGAACAACAAGGTACTGGTGATTCGTTACGGCTCTGTATATATCGCACATAAACGACACATCAGTTACTATGACATTGTGATGTGATGGGTAAATGTTGCGCATCACAGTGACATGTTTTGCTTTGACATTCAGGCGTAAGAGGGCGTAATTAAGTGAAACTAGGTCGTGACGTTCAACAAGGAAAAGGTTGTGTCACTAGGTTCGGCTGCACACTTGCAGTCACTTTCGTTCTTCCATTATTCAAACGATGAACAGCACACATCCATCAACTGGAGCAGGGGGCCTCCGACATAGCTGGACTGTGGTAATCAACAGAGCCAAGAACATGGGAGAAAAGCAACCATTTTCATATGGAAAAACGGGAGGCTTCGGGCAGAGTATTTGGACAAAGCAAACATCAATTATGACTGGCCAGCTTGGATAAAACTATGCTGCAAACCATATGGCTTTTCAGTTTCGAATCGTGTGAGATAGTGCGGATAAACAAGAATACCAACAAGAGCAACAGCAACAACACCAAGCACCAACAGCACCAACAGCACCAACAGCACTAACATCCAACGAAGAAAACACAGGCGAACACCAACAACTCAACTGCTCATCTGCGAAAAACCTTGGGTGCACCGGTCCTTCTGGGTAACTTTGAAGGTGAGCACATCTCCAAAACGCCAGGGGCAGTCCTGCCCACAGCTGGTGATGAGCGGCGCCGCTTCTAGAGCTTACTGGTTGACATGTCCTGCTGGTGACTAAGATAAAAGATGTTCAAACATGGGTTCATAGTGATTGCTTGTATTGATGGTCACAACTCGACGAACTTCATCCGATATCTCAAGATTGGGATGCTTCAATTCTGATGACCTCAGGTATTTTTTCATTTCAGAGCATGAAAGGGGTCTATCCAGATAACCTCAGGACAGAAAAAAAAAAACATTACCAGTGGTTCCGGGTGAATTTCGGAGAACCCATGACACGTATCGACAGAATCGCTGCCAGCTGTGCAGGTGTCGCCCATGGGATCAGGGATCAACCGCCGGACAATACTGGCTTATAATGGTTTGTACTGCATAGGTGAATACCAGCTTATATAATTAGTAATGGTTAGTACTGCTTATCTGATTAGTGATGGATATCTGATTGGTGGTTTCAACCCCCCTGAAAAACATGAGTCAACCAACCATTTGATGAAAAAATGCTAAAGAAAAAAAGGTGACGCAAAACACCAACCAGTTCTATGCTGGTTTGCCCCCAACCATCCCAGGCTGAACTCGAAACGCTGCGCCCGCTGACGACTTGTACCCTGCTGCTGTCCTTAGAGGCTTCTCTGGAGGAAACGCCTGGAACCGGTGATGCGCACGGCCATGCCACAAGTAATGCTAAGTTCCAGTGGGAATGCCATGGTGTAGACAGTATAAGCCATGTAGTCCATGTAGTGCTTTATAGTGAGTTGGCTTATAACAGTGTATAACAGTATAGTTGGCTCATACAGGATGTTTTATACAGTATAGTTAAGCTACTAGAAGGATACCGAGTTTCAGTGCTTTTGATAGTGTACGGTTGGTCGTTACTTGCCTCATCCCGAAGATATGTTTGTCAATCAACCATACCAAGTATGGGGGAAAAGAAAATATTTAAAGACACTCATCAATTATATGATGTCTTTTATAGTCATCAGGATATATCATCAATTACTGGTTGATGATTTTATTTGAATGAGCCAACAACCAACAGGGAAGTACACATAGACAAACCAATAACCAACGATCAACAAGTTGACAGCAGTTGATAGATACCTGAAACTTACCATGGGTCCTTGTGTGTCGCAGTCCAGGCTTCAACGTAACAGCCATGGCATGGCATTTTTGCGATGGGCATTGGCAACCCACGGCAACCCACGGCAACCAAACCTACAGAGATCTACAGAGACCCAGCGGCGCCGGGAAGGTCGCTTCCAGGGTTGGAATAGTTGACCCATCAGGAAATATCACAAACCCAACGATTCGGACTTTTGTTGATGTCGAAGGCCCCCCCTTTTGGGCCAATGAAAAACGCTGATTGGCCAACCGTGCACTCGCCCGGTGGCCTTCCTCATAATCGCCCAGTTCAGTCTCCTGCCAAGCTCAGTGGCGACCAACACCACCATGCCGTGTCGGAGGAAGTCTCACATGGCAACCGATTTCAAGACTCGCTCCGTCACATGATGGTTTCTCAAAAGAGGGACCCCCAAAAATGATCCGTTTTTACTAGAAATGGGAGATTTGGGGGTTCCCTGTTTTGACAAACACCCAGAAGTTGAAACAAAAGTCTCCAATGAATTTTGAAGCATTGCTTTGCAGACCACATGAGAACTGGATGGCAACAGCGAATTCAGGTAGCAAATCTACAGCCTGCAACACGGCATCAACCTGGAGAACCAAGTAGCCACCATCAATGCCTGTACCATTCCCCTTGCAACACGTGATAATCATAGAAGAGGTTGATCCCTTTCAAACCTTAAGTCATACCTCGGTAGTCTAGCAAGAGTAGAGGATGGAGTAATTACTGAACGAACTGGTGTCCCTGCATGCAGGTCGAAAACCAATTGGAGTCATAATCACACGAGAAATACATAGTCAACATACTCATACTCAATCAAGTAGTAGTCAGAATCAATCAAATACATGTACTCATCAGATTCGATCATGCATTAGAGATTCACCATGTACCACCACTAATTGTAGATCCATTCGTTCAGAATTTGTTCATAAAGCCCTATATGTGATGGCCAATCACCAGCTATTGGCTATAAGATGGTACGTACTTTATTGACAGCTGGATCTACCATCAACCATCCATTCACCACCATTCATGGCTTTGAACCAGCTGAATCTACCATCACTGCTTGGTTGTTTCAACCCCTCGGCAGAATATAGTCATGACAGAAAATAAAACATGTTTAGAACGGCAAACTAGATTGTCTTTCATGAACCATACAGTAATAGCTGGATCACTCCTCGAATGGACTGGTTTATCAAGCTGTTGAACACTTTATAATCATCCATGAAGAATCTTTTAAACAGTAGTGTTAGACCATCCGTTCACCATCCATTTGCCTAGTTTACATGCTACTATGATCCACTATTAACCAGCTCGTTAACCATCAACCAAGTGGTACGTGCCACGATTATCCACTATATCTCATCCATTAACCATCACAGCTGGAATGTATAGCAGATGCTATATAGTGGATTATCCATTAACCATCAATCATAGCTAATAACTTGGCTAATGGATAATAACCAAGTTTACGTGCCAGCTTAACCATCATGAACCCAGTTTAGATGCCACTCCTGTCCACTGTTATCCAGTACTATCCACTATTATCCACTACTATCCACCATTAGCCAGCTTCTTAACCACCCATCAACCATCCAATAACAGCCAGCTGCATCACTCCCCACTTCAAGGCGTTGCTGCTTCCGCAGCGCCTTCCGAACGTCGCCGATGGACGCCTGTTGATCAGCATGGTGGGCGCTGATCAACCGTCCAGGAATACCAACAGCTGATAAGGATGGGTTATAATGGTGGTCAATGATGGTTTATGACGGTGACTGTTGATTTATGGTGCTTAACAATTAGTTCGCAACTGTGAGACCTGATGGTGGTTTATGATGGTTCATGGTTATGATTTGATGGTGGTTTTTGTGTGCTGCATTTATGTTGCTACAAGCAACCACCGTTGAGCACCATTGATCACCATTAATTAAGCACCATGATTCATGGTGATTAGGCCTTGGTGATTGATGGTGCTTGGCGGTTACAAATCACCAGTGTCAAGGAATCACTCACCCAAAGTAAGGCATCAATGGATTCAGAAGTGGCACAAGCGGTTGATGTTTTGATGTTTTTAACCCAACCGACCCAAATACTGCTGTTTATCCCCTGTTATTAACCTTGGCAATTATTAACCATTGTCAACCATTTTAAACCCGTATCAACCACTATTAACCTTATCAACCACCATTGCCCACGGTTTCGTTGTTTCGCTCAGTTTCTCTCATCTGTTTCGGCCACGGCACAGCTGTGTGCTTCGAACTGCTTGGTGATTGCCACATTCCAAAAAATTGTGAGCCAACCAGCCATCACAACTAAAGCTGGGACATATGTAGCTGGTGGTTATATACACATTTCTTGATAAGTTGGGTCACTTTATACTAGTTGTTCAACCATTGATGTTCAACTTGCTGACATACAACAAAAGCACAAAGGAGTAACAAAAGCACAAAGGAGTCCTTCAACTGTTGGTCAGTATCGCCTCTGAACCACCACAATTTAACCATTGTTGGGTAGCATCCCCTATTTATCACAATGTCCATCAAACTTTCATCAAACCACAAACTAGAAAGAACCATTTGAAATCAATCAATCAATCAACCAACCAACCAACCAATCAATCAATCAACCAACAAACCAATCAATCAATCAACCAATGATCAATTACAATCAATCAATTTTCCATGATCAATCTCATGATGATTCCTTGGTGGTTCATTGGTGCTTCATTGCTGGTTCCAACCGGTCATTCCACCGGATCAGCCGCGCAGCTCAGCCTCCAGGGCCGGTCGTTGCTGCGAAACGTAGCCGGGCTTCGACAACCTGGGCCGCATGGAGACCCTGCCCCCTCCACCAGGGCCAGCAGCCATCCACCAGCAGCCATCCACCAGCCATGGACAGCCATCATTCACGACTTATAAGCTCTGAACACCTGTAAGCTTGGTCGTTCAACCATCATTTCGACCAGGTTTTTAGTCATCATGGCTATGGCCAGTTCTATTTGCCATCAACGATCCAGCATTATCAGCTGTTGTTGGCCATTTTTGACCACCGTTATTGCAGTAACCAGCTGATCAATCAGTCTTTTCAAGCATCATTTACCGGTGATACATCTGTGGTTGGGGCCCCACGATGCTATGACATGGGATGGTCCGTGAATACTGAACCAGCACGCATTGCGGCACCTTGTCTCTCAACAGTTGAACAGTTCCCCCAAGACAATGCTTCGCTTGGTAGAACTTTGGACCCTCAAATTTGGCATCGCTTAGCGAGACCCTATTGTGTTTGAGATAATTCGACATTCGCTGATCTCAGAAGGCACTATCCGTAGTTGTCCCACCTTCATGACTTTTGGATGCCATGAAGGTAGGTATGATGAAAACATCTGATTGGTTTAGTGAAACCTCTAATCAGCACTGAAAACCTCTCATAATGAAAGCTGCTGCGATCTTCTTGGTATAGTGAAAACCTCAAATTACCGGGTCTTGTCGCCACAAAGTTTTTGCACCTCAAAGCTCCATTGCTGCCCCAAAGACTTGCCATGTATGGCAACCCAGTTTAGGCATCAAAAAAATCAAAGATTGCTGGGTAGCAAAAAAAAACATGAGTTGATCCTCTAGAACGAAAATCAATGTCTATCATGAATCATAACCACTTGGTAGCCATAACCATTAGGCAGAATTAATCTCACTAGTCAAGGCAGCCATAACCACTGGCCCGTCAGCCCCAGTTTGGACAGTCAGGGGCCTTGAACGGCTCTCCAGATTTCCCTCCAGTACTGGTTCTTGTTGAACTAGCAAGAAATTCAGAGATCAAAAGCAACAATAAGTGCAAGAGACAAGAGGTAATCATGCTTCATGATCTTGCTTAGAGGTGATGATGCACCATGCTCCATGATGGTTGCAGCTTGCTACCCCAACCAGTCACCCACCTTGACATTTGCGGCAGCTCTTTTTTTCTATCGGCAGATCTCCACTGACTCATCCCGCACCCATCCAACCCGCTGGTGGCCGCATGGGCGGAGGATACGGGGCATGCGCTGGTGGCGGATAGGGCGCCCAATGAGGAGGTGGCAGATGCGGCGGTGGATGGTGATGTGGATCCCATGCCGGTGGAGGACCACGTCCTCTCCTCAGCCGGCACCAACCCACAGAAATGGTCATGTTGTAGTGGGTGAAACCGTCAACTTTGGGGGATGGTAGTGGTGCATCATCTATATTGGATACAAATTGTATATGAGCTGGCGTCAAAATTTCTTTTGTTTGGCTGTATTCACAGATCTTTTTGAACGTCCCCTATCGTTCTTCGAGTAAAATCAACAAAACATATCTCCATGTAACGCTTACTTTAAACACAATTATCAATAATTTTTGTCTCTGGCTCATATAGAGTCAACCATATAGGGTGAGCCAAAAGGAAACATCTTAACCTTTCGCAGCGCTTTGCGAATAGCTAGCGCCGCGGTCATAAGAATTCCGCAGCACAAACATCCACAAACATCACAATAGAATCTCACAAACTCAGCAGCCACTGACAGCCAGTATTACTATCATTCAATCCCCAACCAATTCAGCTCCATGGATCCATCAGCCCCAACTATTACTACTAGAATTCAGCCAACAGCCACCATCAATCACAGCCCCAGCTTCCACGGATCTCGATCGCGCTGATCGCGGTCGTCCCGCTCCTCCCGCGGTTCGCTACCACGCCTGCGGCCCTTGCGGCGCCGGTTGCCACCCTTCCGGCGGCTGCGGTCACTCCGGGACCGCGACCGCGCGTTGCGGTTGCCCCGGTAGCTGGCAGACCGAGCTCGCCGGGAGGGGCTGCGGTTCCGTTCCGGCGGCTTGGGGATGCTCTTGTGCACCTCGATGGCATCTGGCAGCTTCCCATTCTCCACGATGTCATCCACAGCTCGTTTCACCAACTCCTGCTGCTCCTGACTCACCAAATCTCCGTCGCCCACCTTGCAGTTCACTACGAGGTGTAGAGGCTCTGGCTCTTTGGACCCTGGAGCCCCAACACCACGGAGATGCAAACGGCAGTTGGCCTTTTTCATGATGCCGCGGACATTGGATGCGCCTGGACCCAAAATGGCCAGGTACGCATTGCGCCGCTTGTCGTCTTCGGTTTCACCTTCAAACCTTGGATGATTCGCGTGTGCTTTGGGGCAAAATTGAAACTTTAAACTGAACTCATTGTCCATCTGCATGTGGAAAGGATCAGCTTCGTCTTCAGGATGGTAGTAGAAGAGATCATTTTAGTATCAGTAACCATCAAGGGGTTAACATAGGTCAACATTTATTTCAATTTGCACATTGGTCTTACCTATCGGTACACCTCACAAACACTTCGAGTTTGACTCACCTTCCCAAGTTGAACACTTCGTCAACCTTCAAGGGGTACGTTTTCCATAAAACCAGGCACGTCAAACCGCGGCAATTCCTAGGACGCCACTTCAGAGGCTTGCAAGCTGGCCAAGGACACTACCGCAACCACCACCACAACAACAACACCAAACTGTGTTGAAACCTCAAGATATGGGTTTGTCCATAACTGGTGGTACCTACTAACCATCCAATAATAGCCATCATCAATAACCACCAGTGACGACTGTGGGTACACCATGGCGACAAACCTCAGCATCAACTCCCAGACACTTGTCGATGGGGATGAAAACCCTGCAGACCAAGTCTTTTGGATCCGGCGGTTTCTGTTCCTCCTTTGACTCATCGCGAAAGTGACGGATCTCTGCTTGTGAGTGTGCATAGGGACAATCATCGCCTGAAGGCGGTGCACTCCAACAGTTGCAATGGCCACATCGTTGGCAAATGTGGTAACCAACAAGCAAGAACAAGTTGGCTCAGGATGTGATTGCGAAGCAGTCGCACTTCAACGTTTCTTCTTACCATCCATGGTACCATCAATCCAAACAGTGATGATCATCAAGTAAAACAGAACACACCATAATCAAACACCATAATCAAACACCATAATCAAACACCATAAACAAACACCATAATCAAACACCATAATCACCATCATTCTCATCAATCCACCATATTCAAAATCAACATGGAACACACACACAATCAAAATCAACAAAATCCAAATCAAACTCCAAAATCCTTGCGCCATGTGACCCCTTGGACATGGCAGGTTCTTGTAGACCTCATAGCAGGGCCGCGTCTTAAAGCGCTCCGGCGCGCGATGAAAGTCGTCCACCTCCGGGGTGGTGGGGGCGTTCTCGCCCCACCGCAGACGCAGCTTCCGGTTCTTGATCTCGATGCCTGGGCAGTTGCGGCGAATGGGGGGTCGTGGGCCGCAAAAACCGAGGTTTTGAGCCAAGTAAGGGATTGAATACTCAGGGCGGAACATCCCTACCCTTACCATCCCCAACTCGGTTTCATAAGGGGTTAGGGATGGTAACGGGAAAGGGAAGGGTTTGAATACTCAAGAGATAAAGGGGAATGGTTGCTTTCGGGCTGCTAGCCACGTTGAGGATTGACATTAAATACCCAGAACTACTAAATGCAAAACCATCAGCTGCAATCAATAGCCATCAGCGACTATCAATAAATAGGAACTGTAACGCGGGGCCCCTGTGAGATGTCTTACAATGTTGTTGTAGAGTTCATCTACCTGCATGGTAGTTTCTTGAAATAGACTTACCCCCACATCATCCAATATTTACCATTAATCGACAGGAACAAACAAGCTGTTTTGGGGGGTCAGCTATACTGAAAACACCTATATGATATGCGTATTCACAGTGACTCGTTGCTACCTATTTACCAGCCCAACTACCATCAACTACCATGAACTACCCTCAATAACCATGAACAACCATCAATTACCATCAATCACTATAAAGTACTATCATCTATCATAAATGACGATCAACTACCAACCATGAACTATCATGAATTACAATCAATTAACATATTTGCAATCAACAACCAGCAATTACCCTCCATTGCGATCCATTGAGACCAAGTATCATAAATTACCATCAGTTACCATCCATTGACATCCATTACCATCAATAAGCACCAATTACCATCAACAATTGTTAACTTCCATCAATTGACCTCAATTACCATGAACTACCATCCATTGCCATCGATAAACCTCAGTAACCATCAACTGCTAAGTACCATCAATTACCGTTGATTACCATCCATAAAAATGAGGGACCCATAATTTTGCTATCGATAAGTATCAACTACAATCAACAATTATCAACTATCATCAACAACCATCAACTACTGACGGACAAGGACCATCAACGACCACTGATGACCATCAACTAGTGGTTTCAACCCCATGACAATATCAGTCAACCAACCATTTGTTAAACACTACCAGGGAAAATAAAACATGTTTGAAGCCACCAACCGGTTTACCACTTCAACTTCCAACGTTTCCGCTTTCCGCCATGTGGCCGTCCACTTTCTTGATGGCTTCAAGGGCACCTTTCCCGAATGATGCTTGTGGTAGCCATGCTGAGTGAAACCCCAAGCAATCGATGATGATGATGATGATGATGATGATGATGATGATGATGATGATGATGATGATGATGATGAATCACTATTAATGATGGTTCATTGGTGTTAATGATGCTAAATGGTGGTTAACAATGTGCTTAAATGGTGGTTGTGATGGTGCGACTCATCCCCGAGATACCATGTCCCATCTCAATGTGAGTCGCATCGGAGGATAGTTATGAAGTCATGACCTGTCCACATGTTTGTTCAACAAGCCGAGTCCAGGCTTCGAACTATGGTGGTTTCTGAATGGTTTTATGTAGGATTGTAATTAGCGGTTAATAGTAGGGGATAATTGCCAAGAACAATGGTTAAACAGCTATACTATTTGTTTGGTGATTTCTCAAAATCGTAAACCCCCAAAGTTATGGTTGGTTTGCTACTATAAATAGATGATAAACTGGATGATTTGAGGATACCGCTGTTTTGAGAAACGCCCACATGAAGCCAGGGACTGAAAAAGTCAATACGACCAACTGGAATTTTTGGACAAGCTTCATCACACTTTTTAAAGGTACTGAAAAACTCAACCAAAACATCCAAACATATTATCATAGCTGGTAAACACCCATTTGGGATCCAATCAGTAGACCCAAAAACGTCCAATTCCATGCACTTCCCCCCAACACCAAGCATCCGATCTCACCATCCCAGCCATGGGGGGTTCCCACCCATCCCATGGCATCATCCCATGGTGGCTACCCACCCAGCCCCCCCCCAGCCACCGCCCCCTGGGCACCTTCGGGCGTCTTGAACTCCGCGAAGCCAAAGCCGCGGCTCACGCCGTCCTTCTGCACCGACAGGCGCCAGGAGACCATGCCGTCGATCTCACCAAAGAGCTCACGGACCTGGGGGAGCTGCTGGGGGAGAAGCTGCCTGGGGGGGGGCCTGGTGGGGGTTGGTGCATGGGTGGCCCGGTTGGTGGGTGACCCGGTGGATCCTGTGGTTGGGATGGTGCTCCAGTTGGCGATCTGAGTTGGATGCAACTGGTTTGTGATGTATATCTTGGTCCGCACTTGCGTGAAGTGATTATCTGTGTTGAGGCAACTTTGTCGGCATATAGATGGTATATCATACAGTGTGTGAAGTTTCGAGGATGCAAACTATCCAGCCTTCATCCAATTTTGGATGGTGATCGGCCGAAATGAAGTGCCCGGCCACATCAATTCTACTTGATCACATCTTTACAGAGGAAGTTATTCTACTGGTGTGGTGCCAATTACAACTATAGTGCACTGCCCAGATTGGACGCTTTACCATCTTGGCTGCTTGGTGCTTCCAACCCCCATGAAAAATATGAGTCAACCAACCATCTGTTAATCAATACATTTGGGAAATAAAAAATGTTTACAACCACCAGCCATCTGGTGTATTCCATGCTTTGCTTTTAAGTACCACCAGTGCAACATCACCCAATCAGCTCCAGCCTCCTCTTCGGTGGTATCGAAGGAGATGTTTCCCACGAAGACTGGCCACACATCCTTCCGCCTGGGTGGATCCTTCCGCTTCTCGATGGCCTTGTCGGGCCCCGGTGGTCTCACCAAGACCAAGGGCGGCAAGTGCCCCAGAGGTGGCAGCAGCCCTGGGATGGGCGGCAGTCCTGTCATGCCCGGTGGTAAGGTGGCGCCCGGTGGCAACGCGCCAGGTGGCAAGCCCGGTGGCAGGCCAGGCATGCCTGGGAGCAGCAACGGTAGGCCGGGCATCCCGGGGCCTGGCATGCTGGGAGGTGGTGGCAATGGCAGCCCCAGGTTGGAGGCTGGACCTGTGAAGGGTGGTCTCAAGCCAGGCACGCCAGGTACGCCAGGTACCCCAGGACCCATGGGAGGTGCCAAGGGGTTCGGGGGAGGCGGTGGGCTCCCCAGCTCCATGGCAGGCGGCCCGGGCAGCGGTGCATCACTCATGGCTGCCCACGCGCCGCTGGCGCGGGCCCTTGGATCTTTAGCTGGAGCCAAAGGCGGTGGAGGACGCTGGACATGAATCACTCAGCGGAATCATCCAGTGGCAATGACTAGTGCGTCAATCAGCATGATAACAACTAACCGGAGGAACCGTGGTTAAGTGGAACTTCTTCACATCCCGTCTTAGTTCGGATTCTGTGCACTGATCGCTTCCACTGTTCATAAACCACTCAGTGTCCATGGGCAGATTGAGAACATTGAACCAAGAAAACACTTGCCTTCCTATTACCTGTCATGGTTTCACACATGGGAATGGCTAAACTCGCTTGGTACTCGCGAGAAATCATCTTACTTGATGGAATGCTAAGTATGGTTAATTACACAATGTTGCAAACAAACCTTAGGCTATATCGACAGTAAAATTATATCTCAACGAACGAGGATTTTATCTCCAAGCACTTTAACATGTGCATGTTCAAATGAGGACACCAACAGAGCAAATACGTCCCAAAGGAACAAACCCCATAGAGTCCATGAGCAGCTGAACATCCATCTAGACCAGTCTATTTTGTGTGTGTGACCTTCACCATTGCTTCAAGGGTTTGCCCGTTGCTCCTATGTTTGTTGATGGGTACATAACTAACAAAACTTGAATCGGGTTCAATGACAACTGACAGTTGAACGCATACGAGATACACAGTGGTACCCCCATGTACCCCCCTCATGTAGCTAGGTTGTTTTACGACTTGGTAGCAGTGGTAGATAGAGTTTGTGATTGCAACCAGCTGGCATAACTCCGGCGGGGATCGCAAATTGCAACCAGAATCTAGCTGTAAAAGATGCAAATCCTTTTGTTTCGAAATACACCGTCCTTGATGTGATATCCAATACCAACAAATGTAAGGACTGTGTATTTCAATATTGGTATCAAGGATATTCCATATCCTCCCTGTGAGATCCAATACACCGTCGACTTCTTGGATATCAATATCTTCATGTTACTAGCTATTGGTTGACTACAACCCCACTTAAAGGTGTGCACCATGGTAGGTTAATAGAAGTTGGTGAGCTTGACTCATCCCATCCACCCATAGCGTTTCGTAGCGGTCCTTGTAAGCTTCTAAAACCACTACATGGAGATCAACAAAGTATCACTATGTGGTCTATGGAGAGCACCCAACATAAGTGTCACCGTGATTGAGTTTGCTTTCGGGTGAAAAACTGCCAATGAACAATACATCTATTCATTATTAGTCAGGAGCCCGTGGAAACTTACCAACTACTAGTCAAAATGTGAGTCAAAATAAGTATCCATCTGCATAGTCCAGAAACGTGGGTAGGCCCGAAACGCGTGGTTTCCCTATATTGTAAAAAAACATGTAAAAACGTATATGTCTAGCGATTTGGGGTGAACACTCTGCATCATGGTGTGCTTCATACCATTCCCAGCGCATGGCTCCACCACAACAAACTGCAATCAAAAATTCCCATTGTAGTTCAGCATGGGTATGGTTCAACCAATACATTGACCTATGGGTACGTTATGGTACGTTAACCCCCGCGAAGATAGGATCAAACGGGGGTTGTTGTTGCTGTTGTTGCTGCTCTTGCTGCTGTTGCTGCTGTTGCTGCTGTTGCTGTTGCTGTTGTTGTTGCTGTTGCTGTTGCTGTTGCTGTTGCTGTTGCTGTTGCTGTTGTTGTTGTTGTTGTTGTTGTTGTTGTTGTTGTTGTTGTTGTTGTTGTTGTTGCTGTTGTTGTTTTTGCTTTGAGCATTCTGAGTAACTTCAGCCACTGAAAAAACGTTTGAACCCACGTAACAATCCTAAATAATCTATAGAAAACAAGGTAAAATATGGTTAAAGTCTGGTAAAATCACCGAAATCCCCTTATAAAACAAGGTATCACCACCTACCCGGGCATCGGCGCGCTTTCGCCGCCACGGGTGCGCCGGGCCCCCGAACCCCGGCGCCGAGGCTGCCACGACTCGCACCGAAAGCCTGAGCCAACTGACCAAGGCATCGGTGTAATGATTTGGCCATGGGCCATGGGTCAGTGTTAATCAACCAATGGTTACCACCAGTAATAGGGATTAATAGGGATTAATAGGGGGTATAAGTTGTAGTTGGCCATTGGTTACAACCATTAGTAGGGGGTATAACTATAACCAATAGGGGGTATAACCAGAATAACTATAGGGGGTATAACTATAACCAATGACCAACTAGGGGATATACCTATGGGTTATATGAATTACAACAATGGAACAGGCTATAACTATAACCATTCTGGGTTACAACAATAGAATAGGCTCAAACTATAATCAATCAACAATAATAGGGGGTATACCAGCGGTTTTTTGGCTAGCTGGGTCAATATTATTAACCATATGATATGGTTAGGAATAGGGGATTATAACAAGCAACTATAGGGGATATACCAGTTATAATAAGTAACCATAGTGGGGGATATACCAGCGGTTTTTTTGGCGAGTTGGGTCAATATTATCAACCAACATCAACCAACTGATGGGGGATAAACACCAACAAACATAGGAAAAACAATGATTAATGGTGGCGGAACCAGGGGTACATGGTTTTGAGCCATAGCCGTTTACAGGATTGCATTGAATTATGACACAAAATTAGTAACAGTAGTAAAACATATAAATAATGTAACCAGTCGTAAAACATAGATTGCATTATGATATATATATATAGTCATCAATTCGGAGGATCATGGACTATGGGTGAGGATTATGGATTACTACAGTTTTTGATTATAAATAAAATAGGAAATCACTTAGTGGGATTCTGGCGCATCATATCCATTGTGGATTGAAGAGATCAGTTGACTACTGAACGATGATTAAAGATTCTGGGTTAGACAATCAAATGCTTTTGAAACATCTGTCCAAGCACCATCATCAACATCAAAACCATTCTAAACCATCATTAACCACCATGACATCAATGATTCAATTAAAATTTAATTCATTGAAAACATCAGACTATCATAGATTATCTTAGAGTGTAGATGTAGAAATGTGTTAAACAATCGTCATTCACCACAGCCTAAACGCTTAAACAACGCCACATGATTTAGCAACTCTCAACATTAACATGATGAATGAATCTACCAGCTGATTGACCAATGGTTTTCATACTGCTTCGCAATAAACATATCATCAGCAAATGGCAAATAATGTTAATAATCAGCAATAGTAGTGAATACCGATTAATACTGTTTAATTAATGAATACTGGTTCATAAATTGTGGTTTCATCAACAAACAATGTGATCTTTGCACAACAATCAATTAAAGAATATTCATGATTGCTTTGCGTCAGATGCCAGCAGAAAAGGCCTCTGAAAGCGGTGCTTCCCAAAACTAAACGTACGTTCCAACAATCGCTGACTTGTCATGGCGTTGGTGCAGTGCCCAAGAAATGATAAGCGTACTGATTCTACTAGCCATGATCAAGGTAAAGGATCTGCTGGGCAAAAAGTGAGCTGTTCCCTTCCTTGGCCATCCAAGCTTGCTGACATCCCACGAAATTACTGCTGGGATCCATCGCCTTTGACTGAACAGGGGCTTGGACTTTGGAGATCGTGGGGAGCCTACAGATTTTCCACGAAACAGGTGTCTGGTAGTGGAATCAGATTGCCATGAACTCGGTTTGGCAGGTAACAAGTGTACGACATAAGCCTACCCTTGCATGAAGATGTATCCACTGCTTACCCAACCCAAATTACCACACGATTATACCATATACGATCATACATGGGTTATACATCATGGTCGCTCACATCACAGTTCCCACACTGCCAGGCCACTGCCGCCCACGGTGGACCACCCCACTGGAAACATGAGCGGGTGGCTGAATGAGCACATGACAAAAAATGGACTTGACATATACACAAGCACTCATGCTCGATGAGTCTCTCTTAAGTGCATGCATGTAATCATATCAATATACTCATAACTATACATGCCTAGTGGTAAATCAATCTATCCACAAATCTGATTTGGAACATCTATATTTATATGCACATAATTGTGTAAATTGGGAGATCCCTCCTCATAAACCATCCACCTTTGAAAGGAGATCACCCGCTACAGTGGAGGGACCTGAAGCTGCTGGTGTCGTTGGTCCGTTTGAACCTGGAGCCGTGGGGGCGGGGTCCATGGTGGGAAACGGCATGTTCAGTGGCTATAGCATAGGGGAATGATATGGGTAGGCAGGGGTAGGCCATATGCATGGTATGTGAGGGCGTATATGTCTAGATCTGCTTATGCATTATGTTCTTCAACGTTCTACAGCATGTGATGTGATAAGAGCCATTGGGCCACGTAAACATGCAACCAATCATTGCGACGAGCAGTTGGTAGATGGTTCGTAACCATGCTTATTTGCCATCTACAAATGGTATGACCCTCTTATGGCACTCTAACATTCAAACGGCCAATGATTATTGATACTTCGGTCCTCGTCAACTCACCCCAAGGCCCATCAGAGGAGTCGATAATTCATCAGCTGGTGCGCAATTGATTGTCATCTACAAACGAGTGATTGTAAAGTCATGATCTTTGATTGGTTTAAGTCTATATGTTGATGATGGTTGGATTTTTGGAATACTCGCAGGTATGTAACATCAACAATAACAAAGAAGTATAATCATGATAATCTGTGCCTTTGCTTTGTTTACTGTTTCTCAACAAAAAGATGATGGTCGTTGATAATTATTGTTGACTGTACCCTGGGATTCCACCACCATTAAAAGTGGTTGATCTCTGTTGGTACGTTCAACCCCTAGTTAAACAACGCTTGTTGCGGAACACAGGTTGTTGCTGTAGAAGCCATGCAAAAGAATGGCACCGTTGGAATCGCAGGGAACCAGTATTCCCTACTATTCTCTATAAAATGCCTCCTATGTTCATAAGGGGTTTAACCATTGATTCCCTATCTGTATCACTCCCTACAAAATCCCTATAGTATCATTCCTTCCAAAAAAAACCCTCAAAAACCTCAAGAGTTGCAAGGGAATCCCAGGGTCTACCATCAATCCACTCCTGCATCAAACTCATCAACTCACACCTTGGTAACTTGATCTCGTCCCAAGTTTGCCTGGCCCCGCAGGCGATCCGGGGCAGGTGCAGCAAGGATCTTTAAGAGTGATGAGTATGGTGGTCAATTGATGATCATACTCTAGGAGTTAGTGATATATTGAGCCGAGAGTAGTGATCCTTAGAGTTGATGATCAGTGATGAGGTAGGTTGGTGATATATTGAGCCTAGAGTAGTGGATCCTTGCCCTACCAGAGTGGTACCAGGATCCTTAAGAGTGACTAGTAGTGGCGCCACCTGGTGAATAGTGATCAAGCTCACTCAAGTTCACCAGCACAATCAAATTCAGCTTGTCAATAGTGATGAAGACTCAGTGATGCGGGAGAACGGTAAGGACAAGTTCCATTTGTTTCCAATCCCTCTTGGTAGTGGCAGCTGTTGAAATATCTCAAACCCCTGATATCACATCCGAATATTGACGAAAGTGAGCAGGTTCACGAAGAAGCGGGTGCTTGGCTGTTCAAGCAAAAGGCCCCAACAATGGCAGCTGTGGCATCTCAACTTGGGGTCCGCCATAGGTGTGTGCTAATAACTCTGGAGTTGCAGGTATCTCGCACTGGCGTCCGGCTTTATCTGTCAAAAGAACTGCATTTTGTTGAGCAGCATCAATGCTAGTTAAACACGGCGAAAGGAGTGAGGGACATGTCGCCACAGCTTTGTGGTTTGATACGATAGCGACCAATCACGTTGTGAAACAGGGAATCTATATGCATCTGGGTGTAACTCTACTGAAACTTGGAACCTCACAGAGCTTGGATTCGCAGCAAAAAGATTCCGACAGCCTCATCAACAAGCCCCCACCGAAGGCAGCTGCCATGTTCAACATCTTGCGCCTCATTCAGAGCCAGCACAGGACCACAGCCGTGGAGTTTCACCAGAGTTTTGGGTCACACCGTCGCAACTCAACGGTGTGATTCGAATCCTGGTGCCTCATGATATACTTCATGACTACATTGATTAATGTTGGTGAATCATAATTACTATATTAGTCTGAAAATGGTCATCATGACTCCTGTGTGATGAATCAAATAATATTCTAGTCATTCATCGTAATTTCGCTAATCAATCATGATTTCCGGTAAATCAGTACATGAATTGTGTCAATGCTTGATGCTGGTGGATCATCATTAGACAATAGTCGTGGTCCCACCGTCCCAGCCATGTCTTTGTTCGATCCGAATGGGTCACAGATCGTGAGGAACAATCCCAAAGCAGCTTGATCCTTTCGCTGGCCAAGACATTTCCAAAGTGCGCTGTCTGTCTTCTGCAACTGGGTCTTTCTCATGCCATACCCCACAAAATGCAGGGATGGATGATAGTTTGTTGTGAGAAACGGTTGTAGAAAGGATGATAAGTGGGGGGACCCCAATTTTCAGAAACCACCAACTGATGATAAGGCTCTGACTTGCGGAGCGAAGCTGTATCAACAGAAATGGCTGAGACGGGATGCTAGTCATATGGTTGAAAAACACAAATCCATCACTGAAACTAGAAGGCAAAAAGGCTCTTCGATTCCATCACGTCCGACTCAACAACTCTACTCACTTGTGTTCCCAGAACAAAGGAGATGATATTCCAACATACTCCAACCATTCTTGTTGGTTTCCCCTAATATTCTCACCTACAAGGCCTAGTCAACCAACCGCTTGTGGGTAGCAGTCACACCAACCAAGGCCAGCCTTGGCAGTCTCGCCGGTGGCCAGCACAGTTGGGCAATGCTGAGAGGTGTAGAGGACTGATCTACCATGAGCCAAGAAATGGTTGGTTTATGTTGGTTTATTACTAAACATATCTAAAAATGTGCGTTTCTTAATGTTTGGGGTACCCCCAAATCATGGAGTAGTGACCATTTCTAGCAATAAACCCAATATGTGGGTTCGATTTTTTGGAAACTGCCATATGACTGATCTACCATTAGCATCCATTAAGCGTTGAGCCATGAACCAATGATCATCAATTATTAGTTATCTAAGCTTGGGAAATGACTACAAATACCTAATGATAGTTGATTACTAGTGATCAATGCCGATAATGGTTTGCTGGTCAATGATAGATGACTAGGGTGATTGGTTCAAGTCAATATTACAGTGACGAACAATCCACAAACAAGAACTTGGTTGGGTGACAGCATAGTGACCGCAAAGCGGATCAACGCTCCTAAATATTACTATCTCTAGGGGATGCTGGGGGTACCACCATGTATAGTCGCACCGATTTTCTGATGCAAACTAGTTCTCCATTATTGTCAAATCGACAGACACTTCTTGGTCTTCTGCACAAGCTTCAACCTTAGTTGTGAGTCACCCCAACTGGCAAGTAGAGAACATCCTGAACTGTCGAAGGTGCTTTCTAGCCAAGTGGGCCCTTGAGACAAGCTGGTTTTCAGGTGACTCATGTGGTATCTGCATGGTGGCAATCTGTTGTAGTTCAGGTAGATGGGGAAGCAGCTGCTCTGAAACCAGCGTTTCATCTAGGATATGATGCTATCATGGAAAAAAGAGTATGACAAGGTCCGGAGAATTTCCTACTGTTCTTTATGCTTGTTTGTAAACTCTCATAGTTTCTCTCTGGCCAATGACTTTGTCCCTCTCCCTGAAGCCACAAATCGGCGGACTGCCACTGCGCCGAGACTGATTCACCTGAGGCCACATCTATATACGAGGCTTTGGGCATAAAAGGATTGACAATTTGTGGCTGGGTGCGTGTCCCAAGAAATGACCCCTTATAACTTCTGGCCAAGGAAAACCATGGTATTTCTGTCCGGAAACTCTGAGTTCCCCATCCATTACATTGCTGATCATTTTCCAGCCGGGTGCTGAAACTTGGTACTTGAAGGGGTTCGTTGAGCTGAGAACATCACACTACCCTGCGCTTTGTAATTGTCATCTTTGTTGTGACAAAGGTTTGGTTCGACTGCATCTGTGATGCTATAGCTGATCAACGTACATCGAAACCGCTGGTCAATGACTTGGGCTGTCCGTGTTCGGTGAGAGGTCCTGTCCAATTTGGGTCACCACCAAATACAAAAACATAAAATGCCTTGTCAAATGTGTAGTGCTTTGTAATTGGCTTGTAATAGTTGTTGATGGTTGTTGATGAGCCACTAGTTGAATGAGTAAAAAGCATAACAAAACATTACAAGCATCCAAAAGGTGATTGATCACCTCATAACCATTACTAACCATGGCTTTGATGAATACCATCGCAGCCACAGGTTTTGAGCATCGAAATGTTGCATTTCAAGAGTGCCCAAATGATTATTTCCACATCTAAAAGTGATCCAGCAGCATGTGTGGTGATTGGAGTCTATCACCTTTGGCACCAATTTTTTCAGGATGCATATTCATAAATTGTTGCTTTACAATGGATACTTAGACTGTTGGTTTGCAATGGATACTTCCACTAGTTTCAGTATCTTTACAGTATTCATAAGGTTTTCGAGGGAATAGACTTTAATCAATCTACGACTCCAAGAACAAATACAGTTTTTTTTATGGTTATCCCCGTATAGTTGGACACTATCCCCTAATCCAGGAAGCTGATATCTTTGGTTGTATTACATCTCCTGAATATTGGTGTTTATATCTATCTAATCTAATTATCTTAATCATGTGTGATTCTTGCCGTAGATCCCAACCAAGTTTTAAGTGATACTTGCTGCTTTGTAGCCGTCATTCTTGGTGAAACAACACTGATGTGTTCTTTTGTTGCCTGTATCATTATCAGTTACGTCTATCACCCTTCTTGTGATGGTTATTACTGAAATGGTCATTGTATCAGTAGTTGGTTGTATCACTATCAGTTACATCTATCACCCAATAACCACTAACAACGTCTAACAATGGTCAAGTTTTGTAGATCCCAAGCCCTAGTGACTTAGTGGTCATTGTTCTACTTGTTCCCAGCTTCTCCACGCTTGGAAGTTCCTGCTTCCAGCGCTTGGCTGGGCCTTCCGCCGGTCTACTGCAACAAAACACCTGAGGGCTCGCTGGGAGACAAGTCACCCATGCAGCGAGTCCTACACCTGGGGGATATGCCTTGATTGATGGCCAAAACCCTGTCCAAAAAGACAAATTGGCCAGTGACAGCGAGTTTAAACATAATTTATGTGACTCTTCCAACAGTGCTTGGGGCAGTTTTTGCGCAATCTCTGGATGCCAGTTTGGGCTGCGGTGGGTCCTGCGCGGGTCGGCCAGCAAACCTACAGGATGACGGGAAGGATGACTGGAAGGCTGGCCGGTCCTGGCAAATTCTGATTGATAGAAAGAAAACAAGCCAACTTAAGAGTGGGGACACAACCAAAGAGTAAAGAAGAAGGGTGAGAAAATCCTGCTGTTGATGATCCATGTTGATAGAAGTAACACAAGGTTCACGGAATTATCATGGCATTACATTCCCGCTGCTTATTTTCTCGTGCTTTTACAGGTCAAACTACATCCCATGTCAAACAAAGATAGCTTCATGTTCTCATGCAGCACCGCATGTGCAATCACCCGCGATCAAGCGCATCTATTCCAGGGATGTCCATATATGTAGCTGCATCATACCTGTATGTATACCTAAATTGTGCAAAGCTTGGAGAACAAATATCAAGCTCCGACATGCTACCTTGACTGCATCTCCTTTGTCCACGTCAGAGTGTTTATCAAGGGAAAACTTCACTGACAAAGAAAATGGTATGCCGTCTAAACATAACTAATCTATCATCTCGTATTCCACATGTATCTTTGATCCGTGCACTGTGTTGTTAACTATTTGGGGGGTTCTCAAAATAGGGAGCCCCAAAAATGGCTGGTTTATTACTATCAATGATTAATAATGGATGATTTGGGGGTCCCCTATTTTGAGAAACCACCATTTACACCAGGCCATGGTCTGAAAGATCCATTCATCCACTGCAAAAGCTCTGAGTTCCCAGGCGACCGATCCACACGTGCCACTTTCAAGAGGCTTGGACGCCTGCCCCCGCGGCAGCCCCAACAAAGCCATGACGCTTGGCCAACCCCCAGGGACTGGTTGCGCAGGGATGAGTTCTTCACCAAAGTAACTGCTGCCTCAAAATTCTCTGGTGTACCATCAGGAGCCATACTATGCTTTAGTATTGCTGGTGATAATCCCCCTGTTTTTTGGTCAATATTGACCCAGCTCGCCACATCCGGCGGTTTACCGCAAAAAAAAAGGGACTCCTTCGGGCTTGGGCTGGGACACACGACTCGGAGGACATTGAACTTGAGTATTCCTGATCCACTAAAATCAAAATACCTGGTGCTGGTATGAAGATCTCAATCAACAATGTGAAGCCTGCAGAATGTGGAATACATATCGTCCTATGGTGAATCATTAATGATCAACCATTCTTCAACCAAGGTTAGCAATCCTTGTTCGAATCATTAACCAATGAATCAACCTCACACAATGAACCAATTCGTACCTGCGCGACTGTGAATCAACCAGCACTCAACCATTGATGCGCCATGATCAACCCCATTTTTTCAAAGCCATCTTCCCCTGCTGCCCAGTGGCGAATGCACTTGTTCCAGCCCGCGCATAGGGTACCTCCAGGATGGTGACCATCCAACATAATGACTGCAAGCAATGGGGATTGTTGTGACCGTATGGTTGGGCCACTCCGGGCAGCTCCAAATCGCTCCCCCTTTAAAGGGCCATAGGGATACCAGCCAGTATGACCATCAAAACTCTAAACCATCACATCATTGGAGTTTTGATGAACGAAGTCTGTGGGTTTTGCGTATCGTTTTGCAAACAAGTGAGAACAAGCCGACAAGACGACGCGCATCATAAGCAGTAAGGATCAAATATGTCTGAATTTCGCAACTGTCAAATCACCCGTGCACTTGAAGCCATGATGGTTGCTTGGCATTGACCCATCCCCATCTCTTGACCAACCAACCCACTAGCTATAGTTGGTATATCCCTACTATTGTTGCTTATCAAGGCTTCTGAACCAACCAAGTTGGAGCCCTGGCAAGTAAAGCAAATTGGCAGCCCTCACCTTGCTCCACCAATAGAGCAGAAACCTGGGAATGAGCCACCAAAAGCCTACATTAGTTGCATGTCATAATAGAAAACATAGCAAACAATGATAAAATGATAGGGGACCCTAAAATTTGTTGATTTATCACTACAAATGACTGAGAAAGGATGATTTGGGAGGTGCCCCGAGCTATGAGGAAACCACCATGTCTCCATACAGGAATGTCTATACTGGTGTTACATATAACTTTCAATCTCCTTTATTCCCTGGTGTTCGAAGGGAACTAGTCCAGGAACAACCCAAGGACAGTATAACCCAAGCTTCCAAGGGAACCCCAGGATTCACCGGCATAACCCAACCAAAGGACACCAGTCCGCTAGGCCCTATGCAAACAGCTGGTGGCGCACACGTAGAAACATGACCTCAGTGCTGCACAGGCTTTTGTTGCCGCTGTGCGGGTATGAAGACTGGCGTGAAGCCGCGATTCCCTCGACAGGAACCGCCATCATCTGACAACAGTTTTGCAAACGTTCATCACCACTACTTGGCAAGACCCCTTCTTTCTTGAAGGAATATGGTCTAGAAAAAGTGATGCCATGGCAAGGACACTTCGGTCAAAAAGACAGCATCTTGAATGGGTGAACTATTGCTGACCTGGGGATCCATGTTAAGTCACAGTTGTGATTTATTCCGTCCGGCTGGCTGGTGTGCAAAACTATGTTGCTATTTTCTGATGAGAGAGCAGGATTCTGTGTTCACCACGCATTGGAATCCATTGTGAACAGGTGGGCTGTCCCAAATGGCACTTAACAGCCAACCAAAATTCAAGTTTAGTTATCACATCACATCTATATAAGCATGTGTAATCGTGTATACCGCATACTTTAAAAAATATATGTCTGCAAACACAGAGCTGGAATGAACCGGATTTTTTCAATTGGTCCACAATTAGTCCAGCCAACATGCTTGCTACATTCCTCTTGTAGCTAAGCGTATATGGTTGTGGGTCAAAACCCTGGACCCCTGGTTCCCCCACTATTCGCCATTGTTTTCCCTATTATGGTTGGTTATTATCACTAGAAAATTGGTTGATTAATAATATTGACCCACAGCCATATGTTCTTAATGTTTATCTACCATTTGATGAACGGCCGCTCCTGGCCCATCGCTCCCACCAGCCGTCCTGTGACCAGCAATGTGCATCCATTTGCAACAAAAAAAATGTGAGATCCTACCAGCCAACCAATAATCCAACCAATCATGCCTGGTTGCTTACTTGGCTGCTTGCTTCCTTGGTTGCTTGCCTGGTTGGCTGCTTGGTTGCAGCTGGCTGCGGCTGGTTGCTGGGCTGCTTGCCACCCACCCCGCCGCACA
>VSDK01027735.1:349149-406035 GCA_009767595.1 Symbiodinium kawagutii | reverse complement strand
GCTGAACCGAACTCTTTGCGCTGGTCCATGTAAATATGTAAATATGAAATATAGATAATGCCTACTGGTACACATTGGTTGATAATGCTTAACGAAGGCCGATTGGTTTTTGGTGGTTGATGGTCAATGGTGAGCAATTGGCATGGACAGTGATGAATACCAGCCGAGCCGCAATGAAATCAATCGATCCCCCGATGCTTGGAGATAGCACTAGTAGCAAGTTTGAAGCCCCAGATACGGTGGATTCTCATTTTAGAGCGTTTTATAGCTAGTAATGGTCAACATGAGATGATTTGGGGGTTCCCCGAGCTATTGAGAAACACCCATATCAAAAAATGATTCCCTCATTTCAAGCACCACCAATGGCGCGCCACCGAGCTTCGAAATGTCGCGGAGTGGTAAGATCTGGCTGAGCACAGGTAACACGGCCGAGCCATCATCGCTTCCGCGCCCGCGACCAACCACCAGGTACAAGGGCCTGGAAACGAGGTCAACCATGGGCTGGGTGGGTAGGTGGCTAATGGCGAACGGTACACTTGGAGACACAAACTTTGGTTGCTTCAGGTGGTTTGAAGCAAAATGAAGCATTTCCTTCAAAAAAATGGATGCCACCTTTCTATCAATGTTTCATCCTAAGGAAATGCTTCATTTTATATATATATATATATACTGTATTTATATCAGCAAACTCTTTGTACTGAAGTGTTTTAGAAACTCCGAGGCAGGATGTTCTCAAAGCACATAGAAGAGCGCAGGTCGCCATCAAGACAACAAAGCAAGGGCCAACGGTCAGAAGCCGTCATCTCCCGGGTTGAAAGTGTCATCAATTCGGAGAACTGCTTTAATCAATCTGCAAATATTGCTAGATCCCGCTAGTCTGCTGGTATTGGTGCTGCTCTCAACTATGGAATCGATATCAAATCGTATGTAGCTTGAACCCTTGACATGCCAACCTGACCTCCCAAGCCCCTCCCACGCGACATGCCTATGCGCTACCGCGGCATGGCTGAGCAATGCATAGCTGCTGGCCACATATGCAACTTCCAGGGTGAAGCCATGAAGGTCCAGCACCCACCTGGCTCCAAGCATGTGATTCACAACCAAATATGATTGACAAAAAACCAGGGTTGATAATGGTCAATGATACTGGTCAATAGTCGGTGATGATGTACGATGATGGATGGTCTATGATGGTCTATGGTGGTTCGTAATGGTTCTAATGGCGCTTCATGATGGTACACCAATACATGTTTCCAACCAGCAGTCAGACCTGGTTCGCCGGTTTATCTAGTGCGAACCGCCACTCATGTTGATTATTATTGCACAGTCACTGGTACATGTGTTGAATGCTGTTGACCAGTAAAATGACTCATTTCAACAGGTGTGCAGCGTCAATAGCTGCTTTCAACTAACAATGGGCATCAATTGTGGGCAAGAAAGTCCGAAGAAAGGCTGTGGCGCAACTTATGAACTTCATTGATGGGAAATTCTACAGGAACCCTCCTTGGTAGCTTGGTGGTTAAAACAAATCTTTCCGAGGCTTTCCTGTAGGTTTTTTCATGAACCAACCCAGTCAGTGATGCATTCAATCTTTCTCCTGACCCCTGCCACGCTTTGTCAAATCCAAGGGTCTCTGACTCCCACGGTTCAATCATGCCACTGTCCTGGCTGCTGCTGGTGGACTAGTGGTTAATGGTGGTCAATGGTGATTCATGGGTAAAACTAGTGGTTGATAATGATTAATTAATCAACCAACAATGGGTACTTCATGATGCTTGACTGATGTAGGTCCATAATGGTCAGTCATTAATGGTCAATTGCGTCATTACCAATGGTCAAACAAGGTTGGAGAAAAAGCGTTAAATAATTCCTGGCTGGGCTGCTGAACATGAGGATCAAACACCGCACCACTTTGGGGGTGCAACCTTTGAGCGCCCCAAGGTGGAGTGATGGGACTAGCGCAGCGAGTGTGGTGTAGCTCCTGTCTGCTGATTGGGCAAAGGTAATTCCCATAGCAGATCCGAAAACATTCCTATAATGAGAGCGACAGATTCATGACATGTAGGTCTATGTTGTATATATAGGCTTGTCCCAACCCTTGGAACTACACTTCAACTTCCAACTACCTTTCCAGTAGACCTGCTACGTCATGCTGTTGCGTCGACTTGCTCTCGTCTCCTGCGTCACGGATGGGTTGGGGTGGGGTGGGGGGGTGGGGGGGCATGTTAACGTTCGTGTGTACTTGGGGGGTGGGGGGGGGTGCGGGGGGGGGGGGGCATGTTAACGTTCGTGTGTACTTGCATCATGAAGTGGATGCTACGTCACCTACGTCTGGGCCTCCTTCTGTCTTACGTCTGCTATGTCAAAGCCTCATGTAAAGGTTCAGTGGATGCACGCGTGGCTCAAAGCCAATGGCATCACTGGATAGGAAACAAGGACCTTTGGAAACAGCAGGGCGAAGTCCTGAAACTGGTGCGAGACTTCCAGCTGCTCTGACAGAAACACAGGTGGCTACCACTGCAGCACGCCAAGACTAACAATGATTACGATGAGGACGATGATGACGATGATGATGATGATGATGACGATGATGATGATGATGATGATGATGATGATGATGATGATGATGATGATGATGATGATGATGATGATGATGACGTGGAATGAATCCGCGACAAAATTTCGTCATGGAATAGATAGTTCTCGCCATAGGAATTGCGGTTTCCGCAGTTCCAAGGCCTCGGACGAGGCTATATATACATATCGACGTCGGATCAGGGCAGTTCGAACATTGTTTTAATACAACCACAGTCGTTGGGTCAGAACAAATTATTGTGCAGAGAATTCTCTTTGAGAGCAGTGACACTATACGAATGATAAAGGCATATCATTTGTCAAAATTGAAAACACGTGCATCATTTCTGAACCAAAATCTGTACGAGCACCATGCGGGACTGCGCGCGAGGACATGAACTGGCGCAAGTGTATGTTCCATGATGTTCCATGTCATCCCGAACATTCATTTGTTCCCACACTTGAAGAAAACAATCAGAATCATAATGTGTAGATACCAAGTATAACACCATCCTACCGACAGCAACAGCTTGCAAGATGTGCCCATCCTCCATCATCCCATAGATTTGCAGAGCGGTTTCGAATTTCCCGGTTCGCACCAACAAGCGGATACAACCCAAATACAGCGCAAGGTCAGCACCATCCGCCCACCTGAAGCTGGCAATCCCAGGAAAGCGGTGAAGAGACTCAGACATGAAATCGGTGTTGAAGTCTGCCGGAAAACCACATACACACATCACCAAGACTCAGGAAGCATCGTTGAATAAAAGCAAAACACAACCAGACATATGGATCAGCATCAGCGAAAACATGTTCTGCACGTGCATGTAGCGCCCAGCTCCATAGTGCGACTAACACTTGAGATGTTTGGGGGCTTGGCGGCTGATACCATGGCGAGCCGAACCATCACCGGCGCAGTTGGGCAGGCCAGTGCAGGTTGCCCCCCCCCAGTCCGTCTGGATCAAAACCCGGGTCCTGCTGGTGAAGATCCCATGAGTTGCACCAGTTACTCGTCCAACTGTTGGGATGTTCACCCACCCTGGGACTTGCTATGACCCCATTCCCAAGTGGATACCTGGTACACATCAGCATGCAACATGTTCACAAGCACATGTCAAAAAATCGAGGTTGAGCTCTTTGACAATAGATTCTGCTACTAGGATCTACTGGGTGTTGCACATAGCTGGAGTCGTCCATAAATGATGCCCACAAACAGCTACCATGCCTTGGGTTCCCATAGCTGCTTGACTTCCCATCGCTGCCCTGGGATCCCATGGCTTCCCCCTAAGGCATCCTGCTGCCCAGGCGCAGCAACTGCAGAGCTTTCTGCCACTTCGATGCATCTTCCAAGGCGTCCAGCGCAGTGAGGCGTAGCAGGGCGTTGGGTGGCCCATCTGCAGCAAGGGGCAAGGTGGGGCTGCCATAGGAAGGGACCTAGGGATGGTTTGGATGTTTCCCAGATCATAGGGGTGCCTTCACTTATCATCCTTTCTTAGTCGATAAAGCTCATTGAAAACCCAAACTTGGAGGCCGGAACATTGGAGCAGCATCTTGCTATCAAGTGACAGCCATCAAGGTGACCATGTCTACTGGACTTGAAAAGCTTCGTATTGCTCCTGCTCTTGAGGACACCTTTCCCCTGCCATCAATTGGTTAGAACCGCTCGGAAGGCCGCGTTTGGCTGCGAGCCGAGCAGTTGCTACTGTGGATTCTGCGGATGACGATCATCATGTTACCGAGCAGCATTGAACGATTGATAGACTTAGTAGACCTGATTATGTACCCATGATCAACCAATGGTAAAGAATCAGGTCTATCGAAACAAATTGATAGACTTGATTGACTATGATCAACCAATGGTCTATCAATGGTAAATAATTCAGGTCTATCTATCAATGCTTTAATGCTGCTGAATCATGGATCATCAAAGATGACCCTTCGCCATTATCAAAGAATCTTTGAAAATCATCATCAACAACCATTTCATATAATCAACAACCAAGATCAACCATTACCAACAACCATTTCGTATCATCAACAACCAAAATCAACCACTATCAACCGTTCTCACCGTCACAAGTTTAGGAGCGGCACCTTCCTCTAAAGCCTCGAAGAAGCAGAGCGCACGTTGCCACTGCTTCTGTGCCGTGAGGGCGGTAAGAACCGACATGTAGCCTCAGGCAGGGGAACTTGTTATAGCTTGGTTGATAATTGTGGGTGAAGCTGGCAAATGACGGTCAATCTCCTGGTTAACCATGGTTACCGGCAAATGATGGTCGATTTGCTGGTTAATCATGGTTAGTAAGGGTTGGTAATGTTTACTAATGGTTTATAGCATCTATAATGATTAGATTCGCCATTTCACAGGAGATAGTTAGAATTTAGCATTATCTAGTGGTAGTTGGCCTACTTATGAAGCCAGTTATATAGCTAAGAGCTGGGGGCCCCACCTTGTACCTGAAGTGGAGAAATAGCTAGAGTCATGCCCGTTTACCATGCTAGCTGTGATCGAGCAAGGCATGTTTTCACCACTGCTCCTGCAGGTAGCAACTGGTGTGACCCCATCTCCTTTGTTTTGCAGACCAACTGACCTGCTGCTCCAATGAAGCGAACCGCCCTATTGGACCTGCCTACAATCCTGTAAAACTGCATCGCCGATCGCAACCTGATACAGGATTTCGTCCTGATCATCACAAAAGGTCAAACTTTGCAGGCTGCTGGGCAAGGTTATCTGATCCAGGCTTTGGTTAAATTCAAAGCCAAATGTCAGGCTCTGCAGGCTGCTTGGCAAGGCTACTTGATCCAGGCTTTGGTTGAATGCGAAGCCGAATGTCAAACTTTGCAGGTTGCTGGGCAAGTCTACCCGATCCAGGCTTTGGTTAAATTCGCCGCCAAATGTCAGACTTTGCAGGTTACTTGGCAAGGCTACTTGATCCAGGCTTTGGTTGAATGCGATGCCGAATGTCAAACTTTGTAGCTTGCTCGGCAAGTGTACTCGATCCATGCTTTGGTTAAATTCGAAGCCAAATGTCAGACTTTGCAAGTTGCTTGGCAAGGCTACCTGATCCAGGCTTTGGTTAAATCTGTCACCAAATGTCAATCGTTGCAGGCCGCTGGGCAAGGCTAGCTGGTCAATTCTTTTGTCAAAGTTGTCGCCTATTGTCAAACTTTGCAGGCTGATGGGCAAGGCTACCTCGTGCAGGTCTTGTTCAATATGTCGCCCAAATGTCAAACTTTGCAGACCACTTGGCAAGGCCACCTGATCCAGGAATGGGGTAAGATCGCAGCCAAACGTCAAATTCTGCAGGCTGCTCGGCATTGCTACCTGATCCAGGCTTTGGTTGAATGCGAAGCCGAATGTCAAATTTTGTAGCTTGCTCGGCATGGGTACTCGATCCAGGCTTTGGTTAAATGCATGGCCAAATGTCAAACTTTGCAAGTTGCTTGGCAAGGCTACCTGATCGAGGCTTTGGTTAAATTTGTCACCAAATCTCAAGCGTTGCAGGCTTGGCAAAGCATTCCCATTCAGGCTTTGATCGCCAAGCGTCAAACTGTGCAGGTTGCTTGGCAAGTCTACCTGATCCAGGCTTTGGTTAAATTCGCCGCCAAATGTGAGACTTTGCAGGTTGCTTGGCAAGGCTACTTGATCCAGGCTTTGGTTGAATGCGAAGCCGAATGTCAAACTTTGTAGCTTGCTCGGCAAGTGTACTCGATCCAGGCTTTGGTTAAATGCATGGCCAAATGTCAGACTTTGCAAGTTGCTTGGCAAGGCTACCTGATCCAGGCTTTGGTTAAATTTGTCACCAAATCTCAAGCGCTGCAGGCCGCTGGGCAAGGCTAGCTGATCCAGGCTTTGGTTAAACTTGTGGCCAAATGTTAAACTGTGTAGCTTGCTCGGCAAGTTTACCGAATCCAGGCTTTGGTTAAATTCGAAGCCAAATGTCAGACTTTGCAGGTTACTTGGCAAGGCTACTTGATCCAGGCTTTGGTTGAATGCGAAGCCAAATGTCAAACTTTGTAGTTTGCTCGGCAAGTGTACTCGATCCAGGCTTTGGTTAAATGCGTGGCTCAATGTCAAACTTTGCAAGTTGCTTGGCAAGGCTACCTGATCCAGGCTTTGGTGAACCCCGTGGCCAAAGGTCAACTTTTCAAGGCTTCGGGGAAGATGGTGCAATCCTTTGGTGATGCGTGTTGTGACTACTTGAGTTATCCCCTCCAATTCCATTCCGTCTTCGCAAATCGAGGTTCCTTTTAGGCAGCACAAGGCAGCAAGTAAGTTGGTTGGAACGTCTGTGCAGGATAGTCTCGCAGCCTTGCCCTTGATACCTTGCTCTTGCAAGGATTGGTGGAGCACCAGTGGTATTGCATTGTGGTGGAAGACGCGCTTGACACCCCTCTTCGGTGGAAGCTGTGTCAAAACCATGCTACGCACTTCCCTGCCCAGAGTGGAAGGAAGCAAAGTGAAGCGGCAAACTTCTTGACCGGACAAACTGTTCACTTGAAGGTCAACCATTTCGTCATGGCCGCCGCTCCTTGATGATGGCTCGCCACCAGGGGCTTCATGAGTGGTTTGCGACATTGCTGCGCTGAATCAAGGGACAGGATCCCCTCATACGAAAACTGATGAATATGATTCGAATAAATGAATTCACTAGATGACTAAATGACATGGTCACTCTCCAAAAATGGTTGGCTTATTGTTGTAAAAGGGTAAGAACTAGATGATTTGGGGGTACCCCTATTTGGAAAAACCAACAAATGACTAAATGACATGGTCACTGAACCGTTCAACTGCTGTATCATGTCTTACCTCCAAACCAACATATTTCACGCAGGGGGGTTCTGATCGCTGTCCGTCCAGCACATCCGGGTCCACGCCATCGAACAACCATTCGCGGCTAATACATCGGGATAGTCTAAAGCCAAATCTCTACAACATGGGATGTTAGTGGTTATTGATTACATCATTTATCTATCTCCATTATATCAGTTTATTACCGAATCATCCAGTCTACAATCCAGATTGTGGATGGAGATGATGAAGAGTGATGGATGTTACTTTATTGCAACTGCATCAAGTTCATGAGTTTCAATGGAGGATGGAGATGTCCGGTGCTCCGCTGGCGAGCAATTACCAAGGAGGCTGCGGAGCTGTCAAGAGTGAATCTGGACGTCAGCTCAAGTGTGAGGCCGGTCCCGAGTGACCATCAGACGAGTTCGAGAACAAGATGAGGCTATTGCTACAAGGGTTAATCCTGTTTTAAACATTGTATCTGAGTAGTTGGATAATAATTTGTAGTTAATAGTTAATACTAGTAAGTAACCAATTGTTGATCCTGTTTTAAGCATAGTATTGTTGGTTAACGGCTAATAGTGGTTAATACTAGGGGATAATAACCAACAATACATCTTTTTGCAGCTTCATACACCTTCGCACATCTTCATACTAATGGTCATTCTAACTGTTTGCAATTGTTTACACCTTCCCGCAGCCAAATGCAATGAATGGTAGACAGTTCATCATTGCAATGTGGTGCCCCTGATCAATCATAATTCTTCGGTGCGAAGGCCTATGCAAGACACCCAATAGCAGAACATGAATGGGGCTCCAAACAGTCAACCTTGTGTCTCCTTGGAGCAGCCTTTGCATTCTCAAGGACTGACTGCTAGGTCTCTCCCACAAGGGATCATAATTTCCAGTGCAGCACAGGGAGTTTCACCCATCGGCGATGTCAAGAAACCATGTACAGTATCATCCCTTGGTCAAAGCATTCTACAGCCAAGGATGATTTTTCGATTCTGGCAAACCACATAGCTGCAGATTCCCTGGCTATGGTTATCAACAAATTCTGCAACCAAGTACCGCCCTTGGTCAACCCAAATAACAACTGCACAATGCCCGATGCTTCCAGTTACCATGGAATAGTAGGTAACCACCCCCAATCACAACAATGGTGGAAACCATAACTGGTTACCTACGATTTCATGGTAACTGGAAGCATAGGGATATTAATGAAGATATGTCCCAAAAAATGATAGGTCTACTGCTATAGATGGTTGATAAACTGATATAAACTGGATGATTTGGGAAGTCCCCTATATGGTGGTTTCTTGAGTCACAGCGGTATCCCCAAATTATCCAGTTTATTCGCCATCTATAACAATGAACCATCCAAAACTTGGGGGTACCCCTGTGGCTTGAGATAAACTATGCCTGATAAACCCCTAATAGCCATGCATAGAAACAAACTACGCCTAATCAACCCGTAATAAACCCTAATAAACCCGAAATGAACCCCAATGAACCCCAATAAACTCTAAGAAAGCCTAACTAGTTTAATAAAGTCGCGAATAAAACCTCACCTCAAGGGGAGAATCCTCATGAATCCTAACTACCCTCTGGTAAACTAACATAGCAATGGAAAATCACCGTATTTTGTAGAGAAACCCTGGGAAACCATCAATGATTGGTGGATTTTCCATTGCCATGTTAGTTTACCAGAGTGTAACCCTAATGAAATTCTGCTTTTCTTGTCTTCTCCTGCCACCTCCAACCGGGAAAGTGCAACCCCGAGCCGCTGAAGTCCGTTGCTTCGAAGTGGTGCCGCCTGAGATCTCCCCCAGGGGTGGTGGGGGATTTGGATATTTTAAGTGGTTGAGTAGAAGGATTTTGAGATTTTAAGTGGTCAACAAAATATTTTGGTTACCCGACAATAGCTATTGATTTGAGATTTTAAGTGCTTAAGTAGAAGCTTGATATTGAGTTTACCCACCAGGGATGTTGATAATCTAAGTGGTAGCCACTGTACATTCCGTGGTACCTGACCCTTCCGAGTCCGCCCTAGTGATATTTCAAGTGGTCAAGTGGTTGTAAACTCCACCAGAAATCATCATGGATATACTTATGAAGTAGATTTAAGTACTTATAAACTCCATCATGGTGGATACTTAGCCATCAGTATCCATTCATATTCATGATTACACATCACTTTCAGTAGTATCAGTAAGAGTTCATGGGATTTTGCCATCGATATACTATCGGTAGGAGCTGATAGCATTTTGCCCTCCAATCCTTGGTGTTTTCTGAGGTGTTTCATGTGGGGGATTCATGGCCGTGCTGTACCATCAACCATGATCAACCAACCAGTCAACCAACCCATCAGGAGTAGGGATGATCCGCCTATAGATTGAAAGCCGTCACTTACCCAACAAAGCATACCCGTGATCAAAAATATCCCAAAGACATATCACAGTTGAATTAATTGATGTTGTTGTGTCTAAGTTATCATAGGATTACCGTGACTGGAATCATCGTCTCATCCAAAATTGTGTATATCACGCGTTTTTTCAGTGTGCAGAGATGTGTCGTCCATGGTATTGTAAAATTGACACAAAACTCCAAACAACAAATATTTAAACACAATGTTCAGTATGTTCAAATGCACTATGTCATTTCATGACTTGCAAACACACTTTCACACAAATGGAAGTGTAAGACATCGGCGCGATGCTTCCAAGCAAAGCACCATCTCAACAACGAACCATGGGTGTGAGGCATCAACGAGGATGCGAAAGTTTCGCAACAAAATGTCAAAGGCTGAAATTCTAAAGAACACAAAACGAACTCTAGCATCAGGTTCAAACGCTAAATTCTAGCGAATATCTTCCACAGGTGCATTTGTACTGACACAAAACCAGCGATGAACAGTGCCACGCTATCCTCGCAACGCTGCTTGGCACATGCCCTGTCAGACATGCGGGGGTTGTGCCCCGATGGTGAGCTGAAACGCGAGCCATGCAACGTGCTCATCTGGTCCAGCAGCACCAGCACCTGTGACACGACACGATGTGGATGATTTATGGTTGACGTTGTTTGATGTGGTTGATCTTAATTGATGGTATGTTAAATTAATGGTTGATGATGTTAGTTGATGTTATGCAATTAGATTAACTAATGATTGATGTGGATGATCCATGGTGAATTGATGATGAGTCAATGATTGATCACTGTTAACGACTGTCTACGAATATGAAACAATCAACCATAGCAAGATATAGAGGGTACCAACAATGAATGGTGTAACAAATCGAACTATGAGAATTCCTCTATGACAATGACCTCCATGGCTATGGATAGCCGCATCTTGGTGGGGTAGAGGTTAGCGTACTCGCCACAGAAGAGTTGTGATATATCTGCCTTGGATCACTGCCATGTCATACATGATTCACGAAAATGAAGAGGTAGTCCTTACCGCCAAAAACAAAAAAAACTCATAAGCTGCATGATCATGTGTGCTTCAATTTCCATTATTTCCTTGTTTACCCCTGGTTCCCCATCATTAACCATTGGTTTCCCTTTGAAATGGTTGGTTGTTATACCCCATGAAATTGGTTGGTTAACTGCTTGACCCATGGCCATAGCACCACGAGATGCCCTCAGCACGACCCACCATGGATCACCACGCCGTCGCCTGAGTCCACTGGGACACCGATGCAGCTGCCGCCAGGGCAGTGTCGAAGCTGGTCACGTCGGGTGCTGGGACCGCATGCAGCAGCCACAGGGCCTGCCACCACGTCAACGCCAGGCGGTTGGGCAGCTGGGTGCAGCCAGGGATAAGCTACTGTAGATAGGTAGAATAGATGTAGGTACATTGACAGGATTGACAAAGGCATGAATCGGATAGAAGGGATATAAGTAGGATGGTTCGGAGAGGAAAGGAAAATATGTACAGAGAGAAAGAGAGAGAGTCTGAGAGGGAGAAAAAAACAGATAGACAGACAAAGAAAACAGACTGATAGACATAGACATACAAAGAAAACAAACTGATAGACAAATAAATAATGAATAAAATTGAATTAAACAAAAACAACCAAGCAGATAAACAAACAAACATCGATTGAGACCAAATGAGACAAAAGAAGACAAAATAGGACGAGGTACGATAGGTGGATAGATTGCTACGCCAGATAAGATAAACACAGATTGAAATTAATAAAAACGGGTAACGACAACAGGCACATCGATTCAACCAACAAACCAAGCGTTCACCTGTCAAACAGACCCACTCTCCTCTGCTTTCACAATTCCCTTCCTATCAGTGCCCGAGGAACAACTGGTTACCAACCATCTAACCAACCATCTAAGCAACCAACTCAGCCCAACCCAACCCAACCAACCCATCACCAATGGCTTCACCCTTGTCCATCCCAGCACCTTCTCCCAAAGGAAGCTCTTACCCAGTGCTGCAATGGCACCATTGAAGCTGGTCGTGTCAGGCACCACGTGCAATTCTGAAGCCTTGGGAGGACACAGGGCCTGGTGGTCAGCAGGTCAGCAACCAACAAGTGGGGAGAACCCCACTGCCGCAACTAAGACCTGCAAGAAATCGCACCAGAAAAATCTGAGCCGCCATGATTTCACACTACTCCAAACTTGCCGAGAAATGGGATCTGCGAACGCCTGATACCCTGTCCGTGGTGATCCAGTGTAAAAATCGGCCTTTGAACCAAATCTGGCTGTGGACCAAAAGCCTGTTCTACCCCAGGTGATTATATGCCAAGACCTAAAACTAGCTGGATCTGGATCATAAGCCTTCGTTTATAAAACTCGCGAGTAGATTTCTTGAGCGGTAGCTATTGCCCCAGCAACCAGTGTTCCTCCTGCACTGACCTAACCATGCTTCTGTAGCTCTTGCAGGGCCCCGAGTTACTTGCCAAGACACTTGGGTCAGTAGAGACAAGGCATGCTCCCACTGTCGCCCCTTCTCACACGCACTGATACATGCGCCCAGCAGAATGGCATCGAGACGCTTTCCTGCGGGTCCAGGGCTCGGAACATGGAACTGAAGAGCACCTGCTTGGTCGGTGTAAGGGATGGATAATGAGTGGTTGATACCAGGTTGGTGGTAATTGATAATAAACCATGTAGTGGTAGTTTATAATATATTGTTGATTTATATGGTTGATACCAGTAGTGGTTATGTCAATAGTGGTAAACTAATAATCACTACTGATCGGTGGTTAGGGCCAAGCTATCCCGAAAATATTGGTTCATCAACCAACCATTCTTGAAATCTGGGGATACAATGCTTAAAACCACCCAACCAGGTGCACTCACCAGTCTTACACGGAGTTTGCTGTTTGGATCTAGCCCTTGCGCTTGATACTCCAGGTTGATTCACATCCATATGATGGTCCAGTACGCCCCCCATACCAACCAAACCTCTGGAGATGTTGAGAAGTTGAACCAGACACTAGGGACAACATGAGAAACGGCCGTGGCTGTGACATCATTGGCCTGGTCACACCAAGTGAACTCCGCGAGTGTATCATGACCAGTGACTTGGATAAACATCTCGTCGAGTGCGTGGTTGTTCCCAAGTTCATTGAATCCTTTACATGGCTTCTGTGGCTCTAGCGATATCACATTACTTGGATAATCCCAAGTTGATCATGGTAGCTACATATGTTATTCCAAAGTTCCTGCAATCATATGCAATCAATCAGTGAGATCACTTGGATAGTCCCAAGTTCCTAAGTGGATCATGGTAGCTACATATGTTATTCCAAAGTTCCTGCAATCATCTGCAATCAACAGACAGTGGGTGAAAACCCTGTACCCCGAGTTCCCCTATCCTTAACCATTGTTTTCCCTATGAAATTGTTGGTGATTCTCCCCCATTATTGGTTGGTTAACTGCTTGACCCATAGCCATGTGTAGCTGGTATATCCCCTACTATTGTTGCTTATTATCCCCTATTATCAACCATTAATATCTAGTTAAGCATTATTAACAATCAGCGAGACCCCAAGCTACTTCAACCACGGTTGATGGTCCCTTGCCACACCCAACCGGCTCCTCGTTTTCGTGCCTCACCTAGAAGTTGCAGCGCCCGCCTCAAGGATTCGACCCCACCCCACCGTGGCAACCGCATGACCCATGGAGGATGGGCTGTGACCAACGAAGAAGCTGTCTACCAGGCCCTCTAAACTGGCTACCCAGCATCAATATCTTCGCCACGACTTGCGGATTTGCTCATCTTGCCCCCCCTGATCTCAGGTCATTGACCAATCACAAAAAAAAACATCTCGCATCACCAGACGTGCCAGAAACTCTACAAGCAATGTGGTGAGATACGTCACTTGTTTTTGTGGAACAATTATTTGACACATGGCTTACCCAGGACTAAACCACCGTGCCTACATGGCGCAGGACTGCTTCCCAGCGCCACCAAGATACTGCCATTCCTGTCCCCGTTCACAAGCAGACACCGCCGCGCTGAAACTCACGACGTCGGGCGACAGCCTCCCAGGTTTTCCATGTCAAGTGGTGTCGGGTGCAGGTTGGCGCGGATGGAAGATGTCTAATATACTGTAGTAGAATTCCAAAATGCTAGATAATGAAAATTGATGAAATATACCGACATTGATTGATGGAGACTGTTTAATAGGCAAATGTGTGGCTGTATTTAGATATGTTTCCTCTCAAAGAGCTTTAAGCTCAACAACCTCAGCACGCAACTGCTTCTGGGATTGGAAGTCCATGGCACTGACAGCTTCAGTTTCGCATGAGGTTCACCAATGCTTGGGTACCCACCGACCCCCGGTCTACCATCTCAAACATCCTGTGGACTGGTCACTAGAACAAGCATCAAATCTTGAGGTACGCCATGAACTGGAGACACAAATTTACACGACGATTGGATACATTCCGCGTCATGAACTCTGTTTTATGCTGAAACCCATAGGCAGATTTAAGCGGCACCCTCACTCCACTGGTCTGCCGACCAAAACGATCAAACAATCCCATTGGCATTTGGCAAAACCATCTTTGATGATGACATATAAATGGTCAAAACGTTAACACCGGAGACTAACCAACCCTACCAACCCTACCAACCTTACCAACCTACCAACCCTACCAACCCACCTACCGACCCTACCAACCAACCCATTTTTGCCAAGGCCATTTCGGCCCTGGCGTTCCCGCCGTCCACCCATCCCCAGGCCCCTTGAAGGTCGCTCGATCCAGGTAGGCCAAGGCAGCTGCCCAGGCGAAGCCCTTGCCACAGCTGCTGATGACCTGAGCCATGAGATGTATGGAAGACCTACCTGGCTACCTATCCATCAATCTTATCCATTCGATATGCAAATCTGATCTTGACTGATCTAGTCGGATCTCATCTAATTTAATCTAATCTAATCTAATCTATCTATCTGGGTCTATCTGTATGGGACTTTCTCAAAGTGATCGACCTTCACAGCTCTGCATCGTGGTCGGTATGGGTTTTGCAGAAGTCGAACATGCAGTGCTTCATATCGCGGGGGCTCGTCAAAAAAAATGAAAAAAGTCGTCACATGTTCAACTTGACCGCCCAGCATATCATTTGGTAGACTGCATGCGGCGATTCTCACAATCATTACCTGATTTAAGAGTGTAGGCCCGCCATTACTGATCCGTCTGTTGCGGTGGGGACTGCAGCGTTGCTGGTGCGCAAATTCCTCAAATACATGGCCTTGGTAGCGACCTTTTCCCCGTGAGAGTCCTTCCACTAGATATAAGCCATCAGTCATTAGTCATTGAATAAAAAGCCATAGTAGCTGTGTTCATGCAGCCCGACGCTGATATTGAGCGCACGCTGCATGACCCAGGGACAGTATTGAAAGCCACCAAATCCAAAGCCAGTTTTCGACGCTCTGCTTCAGCACATAAAATCGCGGCCTGAGAGAAGGAAGATCCCAATGGGGAAAGCATGAGATTCTTGTCTTGAGTTGTGATGCTTCTATTGTTTGTGGTCTGTCCAAGTGCTCACATGATGAAATGTATGAGCTATTGCAAGTGTGTTACAAAACTTCACTTGAATGGTCATGGAGACACCGAAAGATCAGCAAAACTGACGCAACTTTACCATTGCATACCATGCAAAATGCAAAGTTCAAACTGTAATTGCACAAGTGTCCAGCACTTCAGGGATAAGTCGTTGGGCTTCCTGAACCACAGCAAACCTTGGGGCATATCGTGCTCCGAAACACGTGCAGGATACTTCGGTGGATTACCAAGCTCTTGAAAGGCTGCCATCTCACATGCGGGAGGGAAAACCGTCCACCTGCCGGACATTTCTGTTGATGTACGATGTCTACTATATTATGGAAACGCGAAGAAATGGGTGTTTCTCAAAATAGGGGTACCCCCAAATCATCCACTATTAACCATTTATAGTCTATAAACCAACCATTTTGGGGGTCCCCTATTTTGAGAAACCACCAAATGATCGGGTACCTGGAAATCAATGTGACAATTTCGATAGGGAAACCAGCTGCACCTCTCAGCTGGAACATAGGCATAAAAACCTGAGATGGTCAACTGAGTAACTGAGTAACTTACCTACAGAATACTGCGCTCTGGGGGTATCCTAGTCAGATTCATTCAGATCATCGACAAACGCCAAGAAAATGGGAATGTACCAGGTTCTCAGAGGCACACTTGCCATGCCCTCATCTCAAAATCATATAAGTAATCAAAAAGTTTCAAGCGATACATTGGTCACTGATGATCCTTGCCTTCTGGAAAGAACTGCTGAAAACTTGCAGCTTGAACACATGGGTCCCAACAGCAAAGTATTTGGCGTCTAGCTCAATCGCTCTGGGCAATGCTGCCCCTTTCCTTTGAATCCAAACTTGGCAAACAGACCATCAGCAAAATGCAACCAAATATGAAATAATGTCTATGGTCTTTAGATACATGTTGGTTCAACAAAAGCACATGCACAAATCCAAACGTCCATGTCCCACTGCAAAAAATTGAGAGGGTAGATCATCGCCTAAAAAAATGATTAACAACTAAGTTTGGAACTGTTCATACAAACTGCTAATAACAACTGTTAATCCCATCAACTCCAAAAATTGGCTAGTCCACCAACAGTTTCTCGCAACGCCCGACTGATCACCGAGCTTTGGACTGGTCGGTCGGGCCGCGCCTGTTCCCAACGACTGGCTTTTTCGCAGGCGCTCAATGCGCTGGTCAAAGCAATAAGGTCAGGTTCAAAGCCTCGGGCGCTGGAGATGGAAATAGGTGGCCGTTCTCGGCTGACGAGTTGAAGGTTTCAATAAAGACCTGAAAAAATTGGACAAATGGTGGTTTATAGGTCAATAAGAGGGAATTATAGTGGTTAAGAATAGGGATTCATGGGGGATAATCACCAACCATAATGGCTACGTAACTACTATATGGTGGTTTCTGATTGGTTTTATAAGGAATTGTAGTGGTTAATAGTAGGGGATAATCACCAAAAATAATGGTTAAATGACTACTAACGATATAGTGGTTTGAAGGAATTCCCAAGTTATGGTTGTTTTATTGCTGCAAATGATTAAGATTGGATGATAACTGGGGGTACCCCTATTTTCAGAAACACCTAAATCTACTCCATTCATCTCCTTTCTTGTTGTATGATCTTTTTAAACACATTTTCAGATGGGGATGGCATTGAGCCAGGTCGTCCCCATATTCCTTTGTTGATCAGTTGAAAAATACAGTTTTCCAGATGCCAAGGGGGTATGACAACTCATGAGCAACAACATCAGGCGCCATCTATAGTCTAAATTTCCTGGGTAGCAGTCACAGAATGGTTAACCAATTGGGTGACACTGTTTGCTGTTGAGTTCGAAAATGCTGGTGTTTGAATAGCATCAGCCATGAGCCACCAAGCACCAATGACTGCCGACAACCATCAAGAAGCACCATCCATAATCAATCATAGTAAAGTCAGGCTGATCATCTGGTGCAACTGATCAGGGAACATCATCAATGGCTGGTACAAGAAGCCAATCAGATCTGTTATATTTCATCTGGTTTCAGATCGGTTCTCGGATTTCCCGAGCATAACATACACCAGGCCAGCAGCTGTTCAGTCTTAGCTCGGTTGTAGTGATCAATGAGTTGTTACGGGGTGGCAACTGGAGAGCTGGTTCGCGGTTGATGGCAGTCACCAGAGTGCCATGTTGCAGTGCTTAAAAGGAACCCCTGTACTGCATGCTGACTGTCGGTATGAGTAGATAGCAACAATGATGTCTAGGGATCTGTAGCATCAACAGCTATAGGAAATTGTAGTTCAGTATATTTTGGATAGAGTCCTTCATAATCATCGCACAAATGATTTCAGAGGTCTTTTCACTCCTTGACAAGTTTTCTCTTGGGAATCTCAAGCTATTCACATAATTGGTGGTTTCTCAAAATACGGGTACCCAGAAATGGTTGGTTTATTACAAGCAAGTGACTATTATAGGATGATTTGGGGGGTCTCCTATTTTGAGAAACCACCAATTACCCCCCAAGTCCGCAACACCTCCCATACGAATCCGTGGCACCTGCATCCTCGCTGGTCAGTATTTGCATAGCCCTCTGCCAGGCAGATGCGGATGCACAAGCACCTCAGGAGCAATCAACAGCCAGCCGAGTCAGCGGAGTCTCCTGAGGCAACTTGGCCTTGGCATATCCAGCGGCTATGGCTGCCATCAAAGATCTGAGGTTTGATGAAAAAGCGCCAGCGGGGGGATGGCTATGTCGAAGGGGATGTCAAGGATAGCTCTATTGTCACTCCACCACGGTGTTTTCCTCAGGAAGTTTCAGGAAGCCCAATGATGTTGAGGCATTCACTAGGGTCACTACGAAAACACACAACTTGGGATGGTTGCCCAGCTATTGACACACAGTTCCGCACCCAAAAAAGGGCTGAACCGTAGCCATCCGTAGCCCCCCAAAGGATGACTGTCCAAAACCCCCCCGGACTCAACACAGCACCGCTACTCGAAGCCTCAACTCCAGTGGCTTCTCGCCCAGGTACTCAGAAGAGCACTGTAGGAATACTTGCAGGGACCCAACTGGCGCCTCACCACTGGCCATGATCTGGTCATGCCATGACCAAAAAATGATCAAAAAATGACCAAAAAATGACCAAAAAATGAGGATTTCCAGGCTCTGGCTCCCAGGGAATCTCATAAGGTCATGGATGGTCATGGATTCTTCCCACTCATCCGCTTCATCGATCCTGTTGATGCCGAAAATCGACGGTCTCAGTGTCCCTGCCTGTGACTATTCTGAATCCACCAACTGTGGATCCTTCCTGGTAGATCCAGCTATTTATGAACCTTCCTGGTAGTTGCTTACCATTTTGCGTAACTGACCTGGCCTTACCTCCCCTGAAAATCCACCACTGGAGCTTACCTCGTTCCAGCAGCTGTGGTGCCAAGCCACTTGGACATCTCCTCCAACAAGCAGTTTCCCTCTTGCCATCGCCGTTCCCGGCCGAAGGCGCGGATTGCTTGCGCAAAGTGCTTGGTTGTGAGCAGCGACCCCTGGCACCAAGCAGTGGGGTGTTTCTCAAGTCATAGGGGACCCCCCAAATCATCCATTGATTGCCATTTTTAGTAATGAACCAACCATTTTTTGGGTACCCCTATGAGTTGAGAAACCAGCCATTTGAGAGGAAGGAACCAGAAAAAATGGAGAACTCATTAATGAGAACTAACCAACTAGTAGTGAAACCGCTTCATAAGTCTTAATAATGGTAAGGCAAGCCCCATGCAAAGTAGCAATGGCTGCTTACCCTGCTCACTTGGGGCTAGATGTGGCCTTTGATGTTGGGTAATGATAATTGATACCATCAAGGATAGTATCTACTGATGGACAATGACAGTTGATTGTTGGAAAATGATAACTGATCACTAATGTATGTGGATCCTTGAGGATAAGGATGCGGATGGATAATACAAGTGCAGTCAGGTGTGCAAAAAGGAAGTAGGGATTACAAACCTAATATCACCATTCAAACAACAAGACACATACGGGTTTGTCCACAAATGGTGGTGCCCACTAACCATGAAATAAAAGTTACCTTTCATAGGGAAACTGCCATTCTTGGACAAACCCACATACTTCGATATGATAAACCTAGACCTAGGCCACCCTGGCATCGCAGTTTGGTTTTCCACATAGGGGATATCGAAATCAAAACTTCAGTCAATTTTCCAAACCAATAGATAGATTTAAATATGTCATCCAAATCATATCACCCACTCTTAATCATCATTAATATTCACAAGTTGTTTGTCACAGTATATCACGATCATATTTGTATAGAAACATTATGTGACCAAAATCCATAAAGAACCGTTACTCACCATTTGTTAGTCGGGTCCTGTCGATGCTTACGCACAACCATCATTTTGACATTTTGAGACAGTAATCAACCATCATTATCAACCATCATTAATTATCAACCATCACTATCAACCATCACTATCAACCATCATTGTCAACCACTACTATCAACCATCATTATCACCCATCAAATAACCCTTATCAGTCATGAACCAATTGGTTGATAATAATGGTTGAAAGGTGGAATTGATAATCCATCATCAATTTCCCCGCCAATATCAAGCATCAATTCACCAGTATGCTTTTGTTGTTGATATCCCCCATCAACCTTCCAACTTTCAACCATTTCTCAACCAACAACACAGAGTCAGCATCAACATCAAACAACTCTAACAATGAATTAGCCATCAATGGGCCATCCAAAAAATACCTGATCAACCAATTCATCTGAATCAACTGATCCAGACCAACTGATCTAACCATCATCAACTTACTTAAGCAACCAATGGAAATGCCACCCATTTCAGTCATGTTCAAGCATTATTATCCTATTCTTAAGCACCAATTTCACCATGAACTTCACCATTATCTGCTAACTCAACTCACAATCAGGAAAAACATCAATTTCAGCCATCATTATCAACGATCAACTAACCCTTCTCAACCATTGTCCATTGTTGTTGGTTATTCTCCCATTCTTAATCTATCAAACAACCACCCATTTCAACCATTTTCAACCATTTTCATCCCTTGTCAACCACCAGTTTCACCATCAACTCACCAAAAAACTGCCATTTCCCCAGGCATTTGACCCTGATATGCGGCATATCCCAGGCCCAACCACGGCCCAACCCTGGGCTCACCACGGCCCCACCCTGGGCCCACCTGGTTCCTCCAAAGTTGTTCCAAGGCTTTCGCCCGTTGGAAGGACGGAAGGCCAACACGCGACGATGGATTCAGCAGGTGCAGCGCTGCCAAAGCGGCGTTCCACTGCGCCGCCTCGCGACGTGAAACGCAACACAGCTGAAAGGATGCTGAAGGAATCAGGGCTTTCTCAGTCAGCATTTTTGATTGATGATCAATAATGTCGGTTTCTGATTAGTGTAACCCCCCATAAAGTAATGAAAATAGATGAAACCAACAGGTAGATACTAATCAGAAACCAACATTAGTATGAATAATGATGAATAGTATGGCTAGTACTAGGGTTAATAGACCATACTAATGATTAATAGTATGGTGAGTGATTCCAAGGTTTGTGATGACGACAATGGTTGTTGATGGTGTCATGATCATAGCAGAATATGGTGTTCATTGAATATTGCTCATGGTAAATGATAGGCAAGGGTTTCTAATGGTTCAGGACAATGCTTCAGGATGATGACGGATTGCTTTACGGTACGTGTAGCCGCTATAGCCAATGATTTATAGTACTTATAGTTGGTCATATAATGTTGATAATGGTAATGTTTTCTAATGAATGATAAATGGGGGTTTAAGATAGTGACAAGCCATTGTTTAACCATCATGAATGGCTATGCAAATGAATAATGTGTATGCCGTCATCATTCATCATAATCAATCATCATTGCTATAATGCATCACTATTCACTTTTGAATTGATTTATTATACCATTTGTTTTGCCTACTAATGACCATGATTTTCTTTTGATTACAACCAGCGTGTTACAATCTAGATATTGGTTCTATGAGTTTTATGTCAGTTCTATCCCAATCATTCTCGCTACCGACCAAACATCTCTGCTGATATCAGTGATGTTCACATATTATTGACATATACCTCAGAACAGGGGATCCCCCAAATCATCTTTTAGCCATTTATAACAAGAAACCACCATTTTTCGGGTCCCCCATTTTGAGAAACCCCCATATATTGACCTTATGGGTAGCCTATTCAAATATAGTGACCTTATGATTGCCTGTGAATCGCTGCGCTACGGGTCCATGTTGATGCCCTAGGTTGCCCCTGGGCCTGGGGCGGCCCCTGGTGCCTGTGCGCCCCTGGCAGCGCCCCTGGCAGCGAAACTGAAAGGCCGCGCAGAACGACGGACCGAGGTCATGGCTGGATGAATTTCGCGGAGAAGTTGTGGTTCAGCAATGGTTAGATAGATAATTGATTTAGAGATTAATGATGGTTAGTGATGGTTAGTGATAGATTCTGATGGTTAGAGATTAGTGATCGTTAATTAGGGATGGTTAGTGATGGTTAGATCCACTAATAGTTCGTGATCCACTAATGGGTTAGTGATTCAGTACATGGTTAATCAATGGTTATTGATGATAAATGGTTGGTTATCTTAGGATCCAGTCCAAGCATCACTAAGCCGTGTCCAATTGTTGTTCACCCTTCTCCACTTCAGCCTTTTTGAATGTACTAGAATCACACCCAAAATGGAAACATTCAATGGGTGCTAGCGACTCCACAAGCCCTATGTCAATCTTGTTGCTTCAGTTCTAGATCTTGGTGATAGCTATCCTCATTGGTAGCCCCAATCATGAGCTTTGGATTTGCCAAGAAGCCAAGCCGTTGACAGTTTTCGAATTCAAAGGTGCTGCAGAAGTCGCACATCTGAGCTCCATAAAAGATCCACTCCATCCCTTGTCGAATCCCCAACACATTTGGGTGGTTGATTCTTGCATGACCCATGGTCAGCTATAAGTATCAAGGTGGGATCATTTTCTCGTACCCAAGCACATCACATCAAACACCATCTGACCATGCTTGCTATGAAACTTGGGGTTCCCACTCAAATAGACCCCAGCCCAAAGCTAATAGCAGATTCAGCAACCGCAGTCCATTGGAGCCCAAACTCTGTTGCTTTGCCACTGCCACTCTTTTGGTTAACAGGCAGCTGTAGCAGCATCCACTTCACAGGTTATCTATTCATTGATCACAGGGATGATGATATGTAACTTTCAAAAATAGCACGTTGAACAGGTAAGTCAACCTCCGAATAGAAGGGCCGCCTTTCTTGGTTGGGTCCCTGTCCATCTTACTTTCTCAGAGATGTTCTGATTTTGGCCGCCCATTCGTGACTTGATGGGTTTATGCAAGTGGATCGTTTTAATGAAACCAATCACTTCAAACAATCCACAAGGTTTCTTCATAGAAATGTTCCTAAATAATGGTACCCTCACTTATCATCCCTGAAGTGGTCAGGTCTAGTCTGCGAAGCACCGGGGGCGGGTTGACAAAATTTCTGAAAATAATGCTAATCATTCTTATTATTCACAATGGGCTGCTTGTTTCTGCTTGCCATGCCCATGATGAATCATGATCAACCATCATCTCTTCGACTGGTGTCAGCAACCTTGGTAGAACTCTAAAACTCTAGGTAGTAGTAACCATAAGGGGCTTGCTAGGAACAGCCATGGTTATTCTCCAAAGCTAAACCAATATCTCAATCACTATCATCATTGAGTCACAGCTACCATGAAGCAACTATATAGCTTTACCACAGCCATGGCTATTGATCAGCCAGCTGATATGCAACATGATTAGCCATCGTTGCAACCCACAGCCTCACACAGGACACCACTTTTGACCGCAGAGGTCGGATCATTTCTGGAAGCATTGGCCTTCAGGCCATGCCCCACTCGGACCAGTCGCGGCGAAAACGGTCGAGTGAAACCGAAACCATCTGTGAGTTTCAGTTGGACGCAGCAAAATGGAGATGCATTGCTTCAGGATGGTGAATTGTGTCAAAAAGTCAAAACTCATTCTGGACCAGTCTCATGTAAAGGAACAAATTAAACACTCGTTGACTGTTCATTGACTCCTCTGGCTTTCCCCTCGCAAGGGTGGATAAGTACATATTCCTACAGGTCCTCCTTGTCCTAAATATTTCCGGGCAACGAGTGGTTTGCAATAGTCTATAATGAGGGTTGATGCTAGTTAGTGGTGGTTGGCACGCATAATTGACCAACAGAAACATTCCAAATCTGTCACTTACCAACCACTGGAAACCCCAACTACTCAACTTATGAATGCTGGCTAATAGAACGATCCTTTATTGGTTCATGATAAAACTGCACTGCGCTGCATGTGAACATCTGGACATAACAAAGCCGAGCTTGGCTTGTTGGTACCCGTGCTATTTCTCAATGACCGAATTCTTGCTCGTTTCCCAAGGAAGATGCTCATGACTTGGGCTGTGACATATGGGGGGTCCCACATTGACGACCCCCATTTGGGTGTTTCTCAGAATAGGAGACCCAAGTCATCCAATACTATTTATCAACAATTGAGAAGCCCTGGTTTGTTGACTTTTTGTTGGTAACCACGTAACTCCCCAGCGTTTCATGATGGTTGATGAGCGCCACCACCACCACAGAGCACCAAGCACCGCGAAATCAAGTATCACTACCCAGTAAAAGAGCCGCTTGAGTTTTGGGCATGACTCACTCACCATCGAAGGTCAATAATCATCATTCCAACATCATTCTCCATCATCACCCATCATTCAACATCAGTAACCACCCTTGACCACCATGACTAACCACCATAAAAATATCCACTACCCACCATGATATCCTACACTTTCCACGCCTCGCACTTCGCACTTCCACTTCACTGGAGCCACTCACAGGGAGCTTTGGAAACATTGGAGATGTTCCTGGGCAACAAATGGTTGGCTCATTGTCATATCTTCCCACTTCGCATGAATGGTACAAGAATGGTTGCTAATGGTCCATCATGATTGATCCTTCATAGTTCATGATGGTCCATCGTGATTGATTCTTAATGATTAACCATGGTCCATGTCCATCATGATTGATTCTTAATGATTCATGATGGTCCATCGTGATTGATTGTCGAAGGTTAGTTCCCAGTTTATTGTCAATGATCAATGATGGTTGATTGTCCATGGCCAAAAGAATCGGGTCAATAATCGCTGATATTCATAGTTCGTGGTGGTAGGCAAGAGTCCAGAGGTAGGTTTATCATGGTTTATCCTGGTCAAATCCAGGGAATCTAGTTGGTTCTACCAGTTCTCGGTACTTGTCCAGGGAATCCATTGCTGGCTGGTAAAACCCAGAGGTTTCTTGCTGATTTCACCTGGAACTCCTCCACGTTCCCCGTGCTACCAAGGTGCTGTCAGCGCTTTGTGACATAGAACATCGTTCCTGCGGCTCCCAGTAACCTCAAGGACAGCTGAGGGAGTGCTGATGTTGGCAAGTGCACTTCCAGTCGATACTTCATCAACAATCGAAAGGTAGGGGAAGTTCAAACAAATGATGATACCCATGATGATCTTGCTGTATCAATAAAACCGGCTGGTAACATAGCAATCAGTTCCTACCTGCTTCAGCTACAATCAACTCCGTGAAATCCGACAAACTCATCAGGTCCAGCGCAACCGCAACCATGCATCGAAAGGCGAGAATTCAGATCGCCGAGGGACAGTAGGCCGTTGGAAGTAAATGCCGAACCAAGACCAAGGTTTTCGGCCATCATGGCAGCAGTGAAAGAGCTCAACAACATGCCTGGGCGGTGTCCGGGCCAACGTCTGTATGTGCGTCCTGAAGTGTGCAGAGATCTATTCGTGGTGCCATTGCAAATGTATTTCTGGAATGTAATGCGATGTAGTGAAGTGAAGGGATATGTCATGTTATGTAATTGAGTGGTATGGAATGTAATTGTAATGTAATTGCAATGTAATTGCAACGTAATTGTAATTGTAATGGAAGTGTAATGCAATTGTAGTGGAATTGTAATGGAATTGCCATGTAATGTAACGTAATGTAATGTAGAGAGAGAGAAAGGGTGAGAGAGAGAGAGGTACAAATATAATCAAATATATCTGTATGGATGGATTGGATTGGATTGGATTCGATCGATCGATAGATAGGTAGTGTGGCAGCCCAACAGCCTGTGGCTCTTTGGAGGGCCATGTTTCTTCCACTCAGCGAAGATCGTCAAACATGAACAACTTGCCAAGAGTTCACCTTCCACTCACTGGTTCTAGAAGGGCTCAGATGATCATTGCTTTCGAAAAGCCTATGCTTCCAGTGACCATGAAACAGGGGCTGGTAGCCAGATCTGGCAGATCCACCATCGCTATTTGGGGTTGGTTACCTACCATAACAACCGGAAGCATCGGGGTCAGCTGATCCAACACGAGCTCTTCCTAGCGCCAACCCGCCACCGCCGCCTGTGTCTCCGAAGGTGGCCCACAAACTTGGAACTTTGGCTCGATCACGGGCCTGGCAAGGCAGCCAAGCCGTTGGGACAGGCGCTGTGTCGTCCCACCCAACCATGGTGGCCAGGTACACCATGGATGGCACTCCCGGAAGCTTAGCCATTGCATACACCAATCCCGGCAGCCGGTAGATGGTTTCTAGATAGCGTCCATGAGCCCTATGAAACCTCACCGTTGGCAAGTTGTCGATAGGAAATTGCATCATGGATATACGGCATGTACCAAGGATACTACCGAACTAATAATCAGTGAATCATCCCAATGAACTGATTATCTTTGGAGCTCGAACAAACCAGTATGTACGCTTTCGCCAGTCTGCACTGGGTAAGTGATGGTAAGTGAATACTTCCTTGCCACCAAAGATCAGGACGAGCGGACCATTGTTGTCCACTGTTACAGCCCGCCAACAGAATCGGCTGCTTTCCGCGTTAATTTCAGCAACCCCTTCCGCCTTCCGTCACGGGACAGCCCCTCCCCTCAAGAAGGTCAAAAATTTCTTGGGAATTCCTAAGTCTCAACCAGGATGTCTTGATGTTTCTTGAAGGACCGTATGACTCTTCCTGAGAGAACATAAGTATAGGGCATCCCGACTATTGCAGACATAACCAGCACCATGACTCATTGACCATCATGAACCCAACCCAGTACCAACCCATCCCCAATTAACCATGGCCAAGCAGCAAATCCAATCATCATCAACATCTCATTAGCCAGGTGAACCAGGGATTAACCATGATTAACCATCAGCTAAACCTTAGGAACAAGCCATCGAAACCCATGGAAAACCCTGCAAAACCATGGAAACGCCATGGAAACCCCCTGGAACCCCCCTGGAACCCCCCCTGGAACGCATGCGAAACAAACCCCATGTGAAACCCACGACCCCTCCACTCACCTTCCCTGCGGCACGACTCCAAGGTACAGGGGCCAGGTCCATAGCATGCATCTGTGCTTGACCCGTCATGCAGGCTCCGATCTGCAAAGCTGCCAGCACTGGCAGCCTGGGCCCCGCACAGCATGGGCCCTGGACCCTGGTGGAACCGTTGGGATCTCGAAACTGCCAACAGCATGGGTCCCCTTTGAAGCCACAAAGCCATGAATTTCTGTTGATAATTTCTGGACCCTTGCGCCTGTTGATTTTCCTGGATTGGTGATTCACAACCTGGATTGATAATTTAAAAGAATCAACTGTTGATAATCAGGATTGGTGGTTGATAAATTAAAGCCACAATCCAGGGTCGTCGTGTTGATGATTCAAAAGAGGGAAAGCTGTTGGTTTTCATCCGGATTGGCCCAACTCCGTTCTGTTCCGTTCTTATTTCAGTACTTAATGTTGGATACAGTATTACTTGCAGAAAGCTTGCCTCTACCACTCATTGTTGGTTGAAGGAGTTCTTGTCGACTTGTCCGTCACCTCTGATAGCTTCCACTTCCACTTGTTAATGGTTGCGCGAAGAGGATCATCACCGACCTGGCGGTGCTTTGCTTCATAGAGTCGCCAATCAACTGTGATACTGCTCATGCAACAGGCGGCAAGTGATTCAATATGTGGTCGGTTGGTATGTTTGCTCTTGTCTTGATATCTTCATTGCTGGTAGGTAATCTCCATTTGATGTTGCCAACCAATTTCAAAACACAACTGTTGCTACATCTCCACCTAGCAGTTACTTAGCGTTCCCATCAGTGTGTGATTACTCCAGCTACTAGTTGAATCGTCGGTGTTGCAGCTATTGTTTGGCTGTATAGCCACAGAAATTGGGGATAGCCACTACTTGTATGAATTAGTTGTAACAGCCGGTTGAAGGCGCTAGTTGCATGTTATCGCCACTGGCTGGTTGCAGGCACTAGTTTTGGCCATCAGCTACACCAACGCAGAATCTCACCCAGCTAACCAGCTTATTATCCCCAACCATTCCTTCATGGTGAACAGCGCTCGTGCACCAAGTAACAGTTCGGTCAAGGAAGTTACGTAGGGCACCAGCATCAAACTTGTGCCATACCTCGGTGGGCACAGCTGGTCAAGCTCCTCAGCTAGCGCTGAGTCAACCTGATTCGCAAACTCGGAGTTAGACTTGATCTTAAATGGCTCCTTATTGGTTTTAGCATATGTTTTAGTAGCATCAATTCGGCTATACTCAAAATATCTTAGAGGAATGAAACAAGGACCTCCACTAGGAATTCGCCGTCCCCAATCCATTTTTTGGCACCCCAAGGGTGGTCCCGGAAATACACATATCTAACATGGGCGGGGGCAAAGACCTGTTCTGCCAGTTGCTCAACATGAGCAAACAGCCTACAAACAGTACCCACAAATCTTCGCAAATTTCTTCATCAATGAAGGTCTGTTGATAAATGATGAACAAATGCTGGTAGATTATGATACATCATGGTCAATAATGATGGCTCAAACTTAAGGAAGGATCGCGATGATATAGAACGATCTCAGAGTTTTGGTCATCCGATGTAGGGAACAGGTGGCCTCCGATCCATAACTTTGTAAAGACATTTCCTCCTCCACATCGGAAGGGTCCATGGGTTTTCCCATGGTTTTCCCATAGGTTTTCCCATAGGTTTTCCCATAGGTTTTCCCGTTGGTTTCCCATTAGTTGTTTCATGGGTTTTCCCATCGTTTCCATTGGTTTCCCTTCCCAACCTCAAGCCCTCCCCGCCAAGATCGGCGCCAGGCCACACCACCGCTCCTGGGAGCACCACAGCCATTTTTCCGAAGCGATCGGCCCAGCGGGCCACCAGTGGAGTCACGCTTAGACTTACCTCGGCTGCACGGCGGCCTGGGGCCCACCTGCCCACCTGCTGGGTGGTGGATGTTCATCATGGGTGCAGCTTGGATGGCCATCTGGTTGCTGAGTCGTGGTGGATGTTGCAGGAAATCTGTGGCTGTTCTTGATAAGTTGACCAAACCTAGGGTGGATATGTTGATTATGAACGCTTATTGGTTGATGATGGCTGCTCACGGTTTAGCTTCAACAGCGGATAACAACAGACGATTCTCAACAACCAAAATGGATGGATGGTGCTGCTGGTTCGCTATAAGGTATTCTCTGGCCCCATGGTCATCACTGCGTGGGTACCAACCAGTGCAACTACCACCTAGTACATCAACTGGGCCCACTGGATCCCCACTTGTTGCCAATCAATGTTCTTCTACCATGCTACCAAAGTGAATAGAACTGACCATGGGTATGACCTTCCAAAGACCGCTGAAAATGGATGGGCGAACATCCAAGAGGATCTTGTTAGACATGTGAACAGCATGGTTGCCCATGTCATCATTGGCACCGCACTCAACAATCATCCTCTGAAAACAAGAGATACCAATGGAGTGAACGCTGCATTGACCCTGAATCTGCAAACAGTTTGGTGCTAGCGAATAGTGAGGTCAATGGTAGCAGCCACCATTTTTAGGCAGCGAACAACCATGGGAATAGGCCACTGGGGCTGACAATATCTGAATGCTCTGATACTGTTCAGCCGAAAGCTGAAAGACATCGAGTGTATTTAACTGATGGTTGATGGTAAATGAGTTCATGGCAAACAGTAAGATGACTGAATAGAGGTCATTGTTTGTTCTCAACTGATGGACTGTGTTTGCTTACAATTACCCATCATGCGTCAACTGATTATATGCTTGAAGATACACCATCATTGCTGTATGGCCAGAGCTGGTGGTTGCGGGTCTCCGCTTGCTTGATCATAGCCTGTCGCAACAGGGTTTTCAAAATCATTCGCACCCCTAGAAATCGGCCAAGAGGAAATCGTATAGTAGCGAGGTGGTATTGCCCCATACAACCAGTATAGTACGCAGAAATTGTGTCCCAAAAATGTCCAGATTTCGAACTAAACCAGGGGTTCTGGGTGTTGACATTGGGGAGATGACTGTACATGCCTTGTGGCGGGCATAACTCTAGTTTGATGGGATGCATCATAATTCTACATCGTAATCCTTATCAACTAATCGACAAGCCTTGATCAGTGAAGACCATTTCCGAACCCCTTTGATGATTCGATCTTCTGGTCGGTTGGTAGTGCAAGCAATGGATTTGACTTGTCACAATCCTACAACATCCCACCATGAGATTTCATGATCCCCAGCAGAGCGGTCGAATTTTCTGGCACAACCAGGACCGGCGAAGAAGTTCAGTGACATGTAAGCCAAAGCAACCAACCCAAACAACCGGAAACCCATTAAAAAGTGATATGCGGAAAGGCACACCTTTTCCCAAGGGCGACCTGCTGTGTAGGCAGAAGTCATTACGTGGCGTCATTGGGAAAGCCCTTGGTGGTTGGGATTTGGATGAATGGCTGGGACGCAGCTGAAGCACAATGGCATTGGCTGTGGACAAACCTCCTACCAGCGCCGGTGACAAGGCCAGGTCCACGTAAACCAGCGGAATCAACGCAGTTGCCTCAGTTCAGAAGTGTCAACAAACCATGGGAGGTGATTTATATGGTGAAAAAACCTGGAGGCAAACGAAGCATGGGAGCTTATAGCCATTTATGGTAAAAACTGGAGGTCATTTATATTTACCATATGTATCCATATGTGACTATGGGAGTTCATTTGTGTGATATCGATTCAAGCATTTCGTCGGAGGTAGCAGGTATACTTATATAGCTGATAGCAGTGTCACAGTGATAAACAATCCTATGCTTCCAGCTACCAGTATAGTAGGTAACCAACCCCAAACAACGATGGTAGAAACTAGCTGGTTACCTACTACAATGGTAACTTGAAGCATAGGGCAACATAAACCTAGTCCAGCAGGTAGAAGAGATTTTCGTGCCAGGGTGGGGAAACTGATAGTGTGGCACCCAGCAGTATTACAATGGTAACTTGAAGCATAGGGCAACATAAACCTAGTCCAGCAGGTAGAAGAGATTTTCGTGCCAGGGTGGGGAAACTGATAGTGTGGCACCCAAAAAAAAAAAAAAGCCATATCTCACATGATGGGAACGTTCTCTCAAGAAAATGATGGCCGATGTCGCGTAAATACGCTGATGTCGCTGAAAGATGAAAACTGGACACCAAGTAACCAAGATGAGATCTTGGAACCATGAGAAGCAACGACCTGAGCCAGAAACTGCACAGCCACGCACGTTTCCGTGATCGCTTGCTGCTGAGGATCGCCCCAAAACGCTGCGTTGTAGCACCATCCGAAGGACAGAATTTCCCGGAACGGCTTCAGGGCCAAGATGGGCGACCACGAGCGCAAGGTGTCGCTCACCCCTGAGAGCGCTGGAGCGGACAAGAATTCCCAAAGTGACTACAAGGGACAACAACAACAACAACAACAACAACAACAACAACAACAACAACAACCAACAACCAACAACCAACAACCAACAACCAACAACCAACAACCAACAACCAACAACCAACAACCAACAACCAACAACCAACAACCAACAACCCACCCAACAACCAACAACCACCCCCCAACCACCAACCACCAACAACCAACCACCAACCACCAACCACCAACCACCAACCACCAACAACAACCAACAACAACAACAACAACAACAACAACAGGACCAGCAACAACAACAACAACAGCAGCAACAACAACGACAACAACAGCAACAACAACGACAACAACAGCAACAGCAACAGGAACAGGAGCAGCAACAGGGACAGGCGCAGGAACAGCAGCAACAACAACAACAACAACAACAACAACAACAGCAGCAGGAAGAGGAACAGGAGCAGGAACAGGAGCAGGAACAGGAGCAGGAACAGGAGCAGGAACAGGAGCAGGAACAACACTGGAGGAACGACAGGAACAGAAACGCGAACAAGAAGAACAGCTGAAGAGCAGCAGCAGCAGCAGCCTTTACAACAACAATCAAGAAAAGCCAGATAAACAGCAACAATTCCAACAATGCAATCAACAACAATCAATCACAACCCTTTCGGCAGCTGTTTCTGTAGTCCGTCCATTGATAGAGGACCCTCAACAAAAACGGTCTGCCGCTGCTAGTCTCACTTCATTGATTCTTGAGATAGCATCAGTGAACCGAGCCATGATTAATAACAGTTCAAACAACTCTTCCAAGCTCGCTGTGGCTAGTTCACCAATAGCTACCTTCGGAATTCAAAAAGCTTGTGAACACTTAACTTAACGGTTTCTTAATAAGTCAATTAAGAATTGCCCTTTGCACGCCAAGCCTTTGAATCACTTAAGCGAATGGAAGCCCACTCAAACCATTCAGCGGCCGGGTATTGAAGCCAACGAATCCAACGTGAATGGTCCATGAAAAGCTGGTGCCCGCAAATACCGCTAGCTTAGCTAGCGATCATTTTGAGTGGCGAAACCAGCATCCTTTCGGGCGAACCGCTTTATGCATACAGTTTATCAGGATGCATAGTATATACACAGTGAACCGCTTGTTGGCCCGAACAATTGGTTGGTCATCATCATCATCAATAAGCATCATATTTCCTACTATTGTTGGTTATTATACCCTATAGTTATCCATTAATCAACCATTGGTTGGTCATCCTGAATTTTCATCGATCCCCAGCCGCGCGCCTCCCACGGCCGACCCCCCCTTCCCGTGTCCTCGTAGGCGCTCGTTGGGCCGCCGGCGATGCGTCTCGGGAAGCAATGCAAAGACACAGCCGGCGGTGAGGAAGGAGGAGGCACCGACGCCGAGACTCATCAGCTCCAAACCGATGTTCTCCAACAGGTAACCTGGCGGTGGTAGTTCCCCAGCCATTGATGGTGGTTAAATAGCCAATGAATCATGAAGGTGGTTAATAATGGTTGATCTGCAGATCCGATCCAGATTGCTGGCAGATCTGCAGATCAGATCCATAGAGTTGTTGTTCATCTATGGAGGTAACAACAACTAGAGGTAACCTATGGTTAATAGATCAGATCCTTACAGATCCTATGGTTGATCCCTAGAGGTAACCCATGGTTCACGCGTAGGATCGATAAATCCATATTTGGTTGATGGTAAATGATGATAAGTCACCAGCCCGTTAAGGCAAACTATAGTCGGGCGGTTCATCAATACGGATCTAACGCGTGAACCTCCGTGGGCTGAATTTGTTTCTCAACTGGCTAGGTCACCTCCAAAGTGCGGTTGTCCATTTCGAAACGCTGGCGGTTGATGGCTGAATTTGAGTGAAAACAAAGATCTGGGCCAAAATTCAAGAAGCATGAAAATGGCCTCATCAGAATTTTGGCTGGCTTTGGAACCATAAATCAACCCTGAGGTTTGGTTAACCAAAACCATATAAGAATTGAAGTTTGAATGGCTTTGGTTTGCGGTTGGAACAAATTTAAGAAGCAGATTCATTATAAGAACCTGGCAAGGTTTCTGGGGACCCAATTCCGCAGGCCTGGGTCCAAGCCGGATTCTCGGATTTACATCATCGGACAACCAGTTTAGTTGGTGAAAACTGCCAATAAAATTGACTGTGGGAGAATTCTATTTACCATGAACCAACTGTTTGACATGGTAAATAGGATTATCCAACACTTGGTAGTAACCATTATCTACCATGAACCCCTTTCGCAACCATTATTCGGGAAAGCTCAGAAAACATTGCGAAACTTCGAGCGCTTTCAAGTTTGCTGCAAACTATTTGGATCGATCAACGGTCTGCCTGTGCGACCAAACTGCCCGAAACGGTTACTTGGATTTCTACAAACAACCAGGGCAACAGGCAACCAATGTCCATCAATTACCTCTATGAAACAATGGACAACAAGGATAACATAGAATAACTATATGTTTTCCCAAAGTGATGAGAGGCAGCGCAGAACATGGCATCTGCGCCGTTCAAAAAAGACCACCCATGGCTCCCACAATTCGTCGTGTCCGTTGCCTCCAATGGCAGGTCCGATCAACAAACCAGCGGACATGCCCATTTGCATTGGAGCTCGTGTTCGTGCAGAGTTCAGCGGATGCGAGATGTCTGTGACATACATACCTGCAGGGTCGAAGCGGGTGCGTTGAACCTTCACTCTCAGATGCTTCCAGGTAGCGGTTGGAAAATTGGGGCTCATTTGGAGGGTTCGTGTCAGTTTCCAGTAAGGTAAACTGTTTGACCGTCTTTTGTGTTGATAAAGGCAACATTCAATTTGTTGATGTAGACCTGGTAAACTGATCATTGTTTGCACTCGAAAAGGTGAATCTCGCTAAAACATCTAAAACAACTCCAAGTCATGCTGAACAAACCATGGCATACGCCACAGCTTAAGACTGAGACTGTCCGCGCTGTTTCCCCTCCTGCTGATGTAAAGGTTGAAGCAACGCCTAAACCAACCGCCAGGCGCAAGATCATCAGATGTTCGTAACCAGAAGCGAAAGCCACGCCGGCTATTCCTTGGCCACAGTGGCTTGAGGCTTGCGGGTGAATCTTCTGATTTTCAGTGCTTATGTCCTTAAGGTTGGTGGCTGTAACAACAACAAAAAAAAACAAAACAAAAAACAACAACTAACAACCAACAACCACCAACCAACAACCAACAACCAACAACCAACAACCGACAAGCGACAAAAACAACAAGAACAACAACCAACAACCAACAGGTACTGAAATCGACGACATCAATGGTTTCACTGTTTGAGACGTTGAACTTGGATCAACATTTCTTGGTTCTATCACTTTTGGAACTGGACTCATGCAAAACCCAGCAGCTTTCCAGCCACCATACATGGTCCCCTGGTACTAAATTGGTGATCACAACCAACGATCAGTCATGGTAGGTACAGTGTACAGATTTTGGGTGTGTGACCTACTGACCAACCTACATATCCTGTTTTTGATATTTGCCTGAATATCAACCTTTATATCTTATGTATGAAACACACCACAAGTCCTTCCAATTCTTTGGCTCTGGGTCAAAACCCTGTACCCATGCTGAACATTCGATAAATGACAACTCTTTATTGGGATGTTCACCTACCATCTTTTGTTGTCGACAGTCTTGACTCATACCCTCGGGTAAACTAACCTGGCAATGGAAAATCCACCATCTATTGTTGGTTTCCCAGGGTTTTACTATAAAAATATGGTGAAAATCCATTGCCAGGTTGGTTTACCAGAGAGTATCCCTATCTGTGCCCCTATGTTTCCTGTGGCACATTCCCACTCAACGTGCGTGGCAAACTGTGACAGCAGTGACATCCCGGGGCTGTCGAGGACCTGGATGGAAAAAACACCAACAAGATCCACATCTTCTCTCAGCTCTTCCTGCAGAACAGAAATGCTACATGATCCAGCATAGATCAACCATAGATTCGCCATAGATCAACCATAGATGAACCATAGATCAACCATCCAAAGCATCATAAATGTCACAAATATATCGTTTGATTCGTTGATTGATCGGTGGAAGGATGGATCCGCGTGTTCATGAGAAAGTCAACCCTGGAGGGGCTCACATTGCCAGTCAGCCAAACGCGCCAGACCAGAGCTGACTGCACTCCCAGCACCAACCATGTTGAAGGCTTGGTGTGGTCAAGTTTCGCGTGGCCCCAAGTGTCAAAATCTCAGGCACCAGTTTCCACGCATGGGTGGCTTCAACATCACCCTTGGTTTAGTGGATGAACCGAAGAACTTCACCACAACTGAGTGGCTTGTCCAATGCCAAAACTTTGATGTTTAGTAGGTACTTGTATGTAGAAAACCCTGGGAAGCCATGGCAAACCAATCCCATCTAATTCCCAAAAACACTCAAAACCTGAGGCTTTAAGCCACCCAGACTAGCTTCATAAGCTGATGAACGGCTGAAGGTATTCAGATTCAACGAGCTGATGCTTAGTGATCCCCAGCCGACAACAGCTACATGGCAGCCGTCAAGTCGCCGGTTCCGATGGACAGCAAGCCGCCCACGAGCAAAGCTTTTCTGCCATAAGCTTCGGAGAAGATGGAAGATGGAATATTTCCACAAAGCCTGGGGCCCGAGCTGCCCAGGGGGGTCTTGAAATAGGAAACCCAATCATCCAATCGAAACCACTTAGCAAACCAGCCACTTAGGGAGTTCCCCTATTCAACAAGAAACCGTTGATGCACATGCAGAAGAATATCTATTGAGTCACCAATGGTGGATGAATGTGGATGTGGATGGTAATCTCAGGTTGAGACGGGCATAGTTGAGGATAGATACAACCTTGCAATTTGACATGACGATGTGATCTTTCGATCTGTGTTGTCTCGTGCAAGTTCGAAACTGGTATCCACAGTCAACCAAGTATGGAACAGTAAAATGACTTGTGTATAAAGCTGGCATTTTGTTTGATGTATTTACCTATTCTTGAGGTTTCATGTTCACTTGACCCGGCCTACAAGATATGTTAGGGTATGATCTGCAGTGTATCCTGCAACTGCTCACAAAAACCAACGCCCATATGGGCTTGCCCCAGATCACAACCACGATTATGCACTACCAACTATCAATTGACCAGTAGTTTGATGGCTATACTTGTTGGATGTTACTGAGGCTTGACTGATAGTTCTGAATCAAGTTTTAAAAAAGGTGCCTAGCAATGCACAAGGACTTCTGGGGTGAAATCGCCCGCATGACAGCAACAGCACCCCCAAGGCATAGGAGCAAAACCCTGTGCTGTTCTGGTTTGCTGCCTGCCCAATTTCCTTGACGGATCGAAACACGTAATCTCAGCGGTGGCAGAATCGCAGCAACGAACTGTCCGACCAACTGACCAACCAACCATCTCAAAGACACTTGATCAGTCTTGTTGCTCTGACGCCAAAACCTTCCAACACTAATCTGTTGGTCAAGCTGCTTCGCCACAGCAAAAGCAGTGGTCAAGGTCCCAAACTGCAGCTGCGACATGCCGAAATGTTGAATCAATGTTGGTCCCATCCTCAGCTTGGACCCCCGGGTAGGTCCGTGGAACGAAGGCTGAGCCATGCAGGTGGCGTTGTAAACGAGGTACACCTACCGACCGACATGGTTGTGCCCCTCAATCATGCAGTTTAGCAACCATTTTAGAACCATAAATCAACATTTTCGGGGGGAACATAGATATCTTCATGTATACCCCTATGCTTCCAGTTACCATGAAATCGTACGAAATCGTAGGTAACCAGCTTATTTCTACCATTGTTGTCTGGGGTTGGTTCCCTACCATAATGATAACTGGAAGCATAGGGCCCTATATCATGATTCTGTGGCATGCTCATGTGCGTGCCTGTGGGCAGCCTTGGAACACAAGCCTGTTGGAATCCTATGTGGGTGCACTGGCACGTAGTCGGGCTATGCTGGGGCCCTGATGGCCCTGGTCGGAGCTACAAACGCTGCTATTAAAGCGGTACCAGGAGACGTGGTGGATAGGGCACAGGCAGGGGGAGTATTTCTTAAGTTCTGCCACTTTCTCCAGTCGAAGAACTTAGAGAAAATGCTTGCTGGCTGACAATGCACTCACGAGGGGATAAAGTTAGAACCATGCACTTCCACCTGAACACAAATTATGGTCTGGACCACGCTGCAAGTGACAACCAAAACCGTCATGAAATCGAAGCCCAAGCATAATGAGGGGGTTCTTTGCCCTGCAACCTCTTCCAAGTCCATGCAGGGTGTGCACTTGAAGAATCTGACACACTGAAGAAAAATAATTACGTGCATGACAACACATTGAATTCACAAATATTGGAACTTTAAGCAGGCTCGCAACGATTTGATAATTTTCTGCGCTTTGTCCGTCAGAGCATACCACCAGAGTGCATCAAGCGTGGTTTTTGTAGGCATGATGGATTGCAAATCACTAGCACAGCGTGACTGCCAATCTTCCAAGCATGTGGCGAAAAAAATGACACTTGGTTTCCCTATGGAAGCAAAGGCCACAAGTGGTATAGTCTTATGTCATAAACTGGTGGGAAAAAACTCTTGATTGCACCGGCATAAACGCAACTCTTCAACAGCAAATGAATCTGTGTAGGGTGTACATGGTGGTTTCTCAAAATAGGGGTACCCCAAATTCATTTTGGGGTCATAACCCCAACCATTTTAGGGCTTCCGTATTTTGAGAAACCCCCATAATATGTGTAATCGATTCTGTGCCCCCCAAGGTTTCCCAATGAAAGCGTCAACGTTTGGCTGGGAGCACCCTGGAGAAAAAATGGCAGCCCCCCAATGTTGTGCCGATTCCAAGGCGCGGGAAAGTGACGGAAAATCCGCCGAAAGCAATACCTCGCACACGAAAGCAATAGGGACTGCATCTCCTAGATTGTGAATCATTGGTTGGTTCTAGTAGTGACATGTAGTGATCAAATGTGACCAGTGGTTATTTGAGGAAGCTCAGTTAGCATTTCCAAAGCATTCGGAGGTTGGTATCAACGTGGCAACAGCTGCACCAAGAATGCACGACTTCTTTGTGGAAAAAACGATTGGTTCCAACGGTTTGTTGACAGTTTCTTGTTTCCCACAACCCCCCCCAAGAAACCTAACCACAGAACCACTAAGACAAGGAACATCTGTGTTGAGCGGGATAAGCAAATGACTTTGTCCGGCCAAATGTGGTGTCACGGGGTTCCCTGAAGTTCTGCAAACATTGGCAAAGAACTCAGAAGTCCGGTCTCAGCCCTGTACAACAGTCCATGTCTCATGGTGGCCCCTACAACTTCTATCCAATAACTTGGGGATGCACCATCCACAATACCATTGCTAGAGTCCCAGCTGAGGGATGATCAGCTGACTCCAAAAACAGCCCCTGATGGTGTTCGCAGATTCGCAGACCTCAAAGTGGGACTCTGTACTCCGAGGGCTGCTCAGCTAAGCTAGGCTATCAACCGTTCAAGAGCTTCTCTGGTTGGTGGTTAACCCCTATGAAAAAATATGTTTGTCAACAAACCATTTGTTCAGAATTACATGGAGAAAATAACAAATGTTCCAGTTCCAAGTTTGACTCCAAGGGGGGGTATCTGTGCTTCACCAGACCCCATTTCTCAGGGAAGAACCCGCGGAATGATTCGAGAGCAAACTCTGCTGGGTCGATCAAACCATTGCAAAGGTAAACGCGGAATGATATGACCTAAAGGAAGGGCCTATCAAATCTATTCACCGCTGTTCGACATTAGCCGATTTTGAGCAACCCAGAATCAGTGCCCACAACAGCAGCATAGGTTTCTTCACTACAACGATGACGTATTCTGTACTCACCTGTACTCACCTGCTTACTTGCTTGCATACGTGTGCTTACTGGGTTATCTACTTGCTATCTTGTCCACTTACACTCTGGCAAACCTGGAAGTTGAAAAAATCCGATGATGGCTTTGCCTGTGAAAACTGGTGGCTATTCACCTCCAGGTGAGCTTGCCAGAGGGTATATTCACTTGGCAATGGGTACAACCTGTCCCAAAGAAGCAGTGTCACCATGACATTGCCACAGGTCGGTCCCTTGATCTGCTGCGAGATACCGATGGCCAAAGCTAGAGCATACCTGAGACGCCGCGACGCGAGGTCTGCGTGGATCTCGTGGGTCCTCCATGGATAGGCAACAAGTGATCCAGATGCGACAAGTTATCCGGATGCAACAAGTGATTCGGATGCAACAAGCGATCCAAATGCAAAGAGTACTAGTCATCACTAGTAATTACCATGATCAAAACTTCAAAAGGTATTTCCAACTAATGATCAATATGACAAGGAAAAGGTGGCGAGCTGCTGGGGTGATCCGGCTGAGAGCCAAGTGGCTGCCACCCCTATTGGAGGTAAGTTGACGATGGTTTGTCATGCTTGATTATGGGACCGTTGATTCTGATTGATCGTGATTGAAAGTGGTTGATAAGTGTTCATGATCAAGAATGATTCATGAATACTACAGTAAATGTTTCATACCGTTGAAAAACAACCACTCGGACTTCCATGACTTCCCACGTGGTAAAACAGATTTAATTGTTGGACAGCCCAATAGATCCAAAACCTGCAGCTACAGCCTGCCAAGGCTTGGAACCACGGTAAGCGCCACCTTGTTCCCTGCCCATGAAGCTCATTGAAGCTGCGGAGCAACGTCTTCATCCGAGACACGCCCGACGGTCCACGGGTGAAGCCATGGACAAGACGGCTTCTTCAAATTCTTTGAAGTTCAACGCCCCGTCCTTGCCACGATGGTACCTGTCACCACCAAGCCATGGTTCCCAGGGACAGGTTGCGGGCGAGAACAACCACCACAGGGCTGTTTCAGGTAGTTTCTGGGTGGACGAATTCAAGTCCTAGGCCTGTAATAAGTATATAACTAATCATTTTTATGAATGAATTTATTTTGCTATGCTATGTTGACTACATACCCATTTTGTCTTTGCCCCTGGCCCACAGCTTGGGGCTACAACTTCAGAATGCGGCTGTCTTCACACAACACGACGGCGCACGTGGCCAGGAGTGCGTCCACTGCACGGTCCAACTCTTCTTCGGTGGCATGATGACCTTTGACCTGCAATAGCTAGCAGGGGAGCAGGAGCTTTTCAAAGAGAAGCTTGTCAAGGAGAAACGGTGGATTTTCTGCTGGAAAACCATCCAATTTGTTGGCTAGGGTAATTAATGGGAAATTAATCTAGACCCAGGCAAGACGTGTCGGAAAACCACGCTACTCGTATGTAAATCAGGGATCTAAGCGACAGGAAGCAAGAACAAGTTGCGCTCAACCAATATCACAAGGGTGGTAAAAGCATGACAACAACGGTTCCCATATCGGTCGGTTAATGCTGGAAAATCATGAAGATCTCCAATAAAATCCTGATCATCATGCATGAAGATCTCCAAGCAATGTTGAAAATCACGAAGGTCATGTTGGATCATGACTATGATAGTCATCCAAGAGATTCTTGCTTGAAACAAAAGCCCCACGTGAACCAACAGGCTGCGGCTGCCGTGTTCCCCAGCAGGATGGCCTCTGCCATCAAGTATCGCAACTCAGAGGCACAGAGCGAGCCTGTCTCGTTGCTTCTCCCCGGAGTGAATCCGAGCTGCGGAGTGCTGCAATTGATCTGGTTGGTGGTTGAACCACCCCTATGAAAAATATCAGTCAACTAACCATGTGTTAGTCATTACTAGGGAAAATAAAACATGTTGATAACCACCGACCATACCCTTCTTCCGTACTCTGAAAAATAGAGGGAGGACGGCCTACATGGTATAACCACCAACCATTGATGATGGCATTGCATGACAAACATGGTGGATATGATGCGAAGAACTCATCTTGAGAAAAGGTTGAAGTCTGAGTCTGCCGGAGATCATGCCCTCTCTACCGGTCAAACGCGGTTCCGCTAGTGGATGCTCCACTACAGTAGCGGCCAAGCTTGCACCGATGCCGGAAATCAGCTGATAAAATAAGTCGTCGAGCACTTTGAAAAATCTACCATCATCTGTCATGAGCCATCATCAACCGCAATCTTAATCTTCATCACCATTCAAAAAGCATTTTGAGTGCGCCAGCAAAGTCTATCATTCTGGCTCTATTAAGGCCATGCCTTTGCAAATATCATAGTCCTTATCAGGTTCGAGACCAGTTATGACTTCACAAGGTCCCTAGTTACAAGTGTTACCTCCTGGCAGACCTGGCAACAAAAAATCCACCATTTGCAATTCATTTCTCAGGGTTTCCATTTTAAAAACATGGTGATTTTCCATTGCCAGGTTGGTTTAACGTCAAGCTAGTATTTACAAACCCCAAAAAAATAAAGCACGCCAAATCCCGGTTTGCAATAATAACCCCCCCGAAGAAAGTACACCAAAAATGTTGGCTTATTATTACCAGGTTAACATTACCAGAGAGTAAGCCTCGTAATGAAACATCAAACGGCTTCTGGATGCTTCGTCAAGGTCAGAGGGTCGCGCCTGATCGATCCACGTCTAGGCGTTCGAAGGCTTTTCTGAGCTCCTTCCGTGCGGCGCAAGCTCCGTAGCTGCAAAATGCCACACCAAAGGTGGTTTTTGGGGGTCAATGTACCAGTTTATTGACCACTTGTGTTTTTTCAGGTTCTTTTTGGGCTTTATTGACATACTGTGTTTATGAACCACTTGTGTTTTTTCATGTGTTTTTCGTTAATACCACTAGTAACGATTTCTGAACACAATGTGGTTCATTGACATGGTTAATAAAGCAAAGGTGGTTGTTTGGGGGTTCTGAACCACTCGTGTTGTATACCATGTCAATGAACCACTTAGTAGTTGGTTTCTGAAGTTTCTCCTGTATCGATGTGTAAAAGACTGGCATCTCTTGGGCACTTATGCGGCCGGGGACCTTGAATGAAATCCCTGTTGATGATGCAATGAGTAGCGATTCCTGGGCAGCCGTTTGTGGATCACTCCACTCTAGGCATAGAGTTCTTCACAGTCCCCCCGCGGGGTTGCTGCAAATATGGTGGAAGGATACATGATATCATGCTACTATGTAAAGGAATACTTTTGTTTGCTCTTATAGCTTGATCACGTTTGCAGCGTGACACGTCCCATCACTTTTTCCACACAGGGATTTGTTGCCTGAACGAGGCTCTCAAAAGATCCGCTCTATAAATTTTCTTGCTGCTAAATTGTTGACCAGGCGTGTTGGCTGAATCAACTATTGGCTGGATCAATCGACAGCTTTGGCTGGGCAAATGCATCCCTGGTTTCCTCCGGTCTGCATGGGTGGCTATGCAGCGGCTACAACAACACCATCATCGACCAGCAGTGGCCTATGATAGTCTTCGAGAAACATCACCACGTACAGTAAGCTGTCAGTGTTGCAACCAAGATCCAGTGATTGATTAATCCCTTCGCTTCTGCTGTTGATGACAATCGTGCTTTGTCAGTGTCAAGGGAGAAAACTAGCAGGCAGTTTTGCAACCAGTTCAACTGCGACAGCTTCGTTGCCACTGTTCTCCGTCAATCTTCAGCTGGTTTACCTGCTGGGGATGGGGCTCCATTTTCATGAAAAAGGGTTCCATGTGGTCGATGATGGTTCAGTGATGGTTGACAAAGCAAAGTTGCTCATGTTTAATTCTAATTTCACAGTGGTTGATGATCGCTACCCTATGGCAAACTAACCTGGAAGCTAAAAAACCCAGTCATAAATGATGGATTTTCCACTTCTAAGGTTTAGTTTACCGGAGTGCAAGTCGTGGTTCCATCGTGCTTCATCACCTGTAGCCTGCCACGGGCTTCTTCATTCCAGCCACAAACAACTGTTCTCCTCTGGCTGCGCGCTCGACACACGTAGCGCCTGGCATCCGGTGATAGCAACACGTGATATCCAACTGACCTAATCCAAAACATCATTGGATAATTAGATGTGTTGGTTGGTACATCCAATTAGATCTATTAATTGATATATCAACCATATGTGAATAGATGTGTTGGATTTGCAATACTTGTAACCATCATCACTTTGTTGGTGGGAAACCAATGGTTTGGAAGTACCACCATTGACAAACATGTACAAAGCGATCATCATCAAAGGTAGTGGTTCACTGTGGTTCACCTTAGGTGGGGTTGATTACATCAAGTGATTGTGAACATAAGCAAATATCAAATGGACACCATATGTCATCTGGTTCACGATGTGATCTTGATAGTTGGGAGCGTCCATAAATGGCACACCGTACCTTCTAAATCGTTAGCTTCTCCTTCAGCAATGACCAGTTTAAGGGGTTCTCAAAATAGGGGACCCCCAAAAAAATCCAGTAGTATCAACTATTCATAGTCATAAACTGGCCATTTTTGGGGGTACCCCCATGATGAGAAACTACCAGTTCACTGTGCGAACTGGGACGTAGAATAGCAGGACCAGCTGGACAACGGCTGGGCTGGGCTACAGGATCGGCGGAAGTGCCACGGGATCTCCGTCCAAAAAGTTTGACTTGAGAAACTAGGCAAAAGACTCATAGTCATAGTAGATCCCAAGGCATGTAGAAGCTAAGACTAGGATGGCTATTAGGTATTAGTCAATAGTCTAGGTAAAAGCATGTAGAAGCTAACACTCATAACTAATAACCATCCAACAAATAAGAACTAACAACCATTAACCATCACTGACTAATGACTGATAACCATGTAAAAACTGATAACCAATAACCATTGAAAAAGAATCTAACGACCATCGACCATCCAGAAATTGTTGACAACTGGCTCCAGCATTTTCAGCCACCTACACCTCGCCTAACAAGGCAAAAACAGATCTGCATCTTCAGCAGGTGCATCATCTAGACGCGTTGGATTTTGAAATGGACATGTTTGATTGCCAGGAGATTCACAAGGAAATCCAACATCCAACCATCCAACCACACCATTTCGCGCCGCATGGAAAACTGCACTTTGACAGGTGTACTATGTCATGTACAAATCCATATCTGTTTGTAGGCGACTGCCAACCTAGTCATGCTGAGTTTGTGGATCTGTTGGGTTTCAAGGCCCCGGTGATTGTCTACCACTCCATGTAGCCTTTCATAGAACCACCTGGTAGACGTGGGCAAATTGCGTCCTATAGCTTTTCTTTGGATCCTTTTTGAGTCGATTTGACTTGACCACGAAATTCATCTTGGGGAACAACGAAGCCATCCAGGCCCAACAAAACCAAGCTATTGTGCTCAGCGTCGCCTGTATGAAGCTTCTGGGAGGAATGATCAAAGCTAACTCCTGGAGAGATTGCAATGTGGACGGACGTGGAAGGGCAGACAACGCAGGCTCCAAGGCAGGGACGGATGATCAGTTGCAGTAATGACTTAAGTGACTCAAGTGGGTTACAATATGTTACAACCAACATAAATCAACATATCAATCAACGTCAATCAACATCAATCAGCATTTTTCATCATCAATCAACATCAATCAACCACTGTATCAGCTGCAAGTCATCGGTGACTCACTTTCTGCTGCCAGCTGCTAGATTCTCCAAGCACATTCCAGGAACAGCACCGTCAAGGCCAGGCATCGGGTCAGGTGACATGGGACATCCAACCATGGACAGCAACCAGCGGGATTCCCATCGCCATAAAGCAGCCCGGCTTATCCAAGCTACAGCTGAAGTTCACAATCAACAGATGGAAACTCAGTTGGATCACCAGTTGGATCACCAGTTGGATTGTGAACTCCATCCTCAGGCAGTTATTCAGTTGGATAGTAGATTTGCTTCTTCCCTGCGAATCGTGATCCCATCCCGAGCTGGCTTATTCCATGGTATGTCGGCCACGACGACAGCTGTTCTGATCTGCGACAGTGTACCTGGCGATCAACTCGTGAATGGCAGTAGACTCCGACCATCCCAAAATTTGGCATGTAGGGAAACAATCAATGTGATGAGTAGACTGAGTACACCATAGACCAGTACTCCACATACTGTTGGGAGTGCTCCATAGGGAAACTATAAGCTGTTGGCAGTGCTTCGATGAGCTTCGAGCATTTGAATTTTTCCACTGACGGTTTGGTTCTATCCCATTCTTCTTGCTTACACACCTGTAAGTCTTGATTCTCGCTCCCCCAAAGCTGACAATGATCATCCCCTCACCCCCCAATCGGCTCGTTGAGACCTTGGACCTTTGAGGGCAAGGCCAACACACCACAGCGGTCCTCTGTGCTCAAGCTCAGAGTTGGCTGTTCATCCTCAGTTGGTGCCTGTGCCATGGCTCAACAGGTCGCTCTGGGCTGGGTTCAGGTTGAACAGTTGAGTCCGGCTGTTCACACCTTCCTCGAAGCACAAACTCTGCGTTATCTTGGGATGTCCATGGTGTCACCAGTCAGTCCACTAGATGAGGTACAAGATGGTGATGCTACGAGCATCCTGGAGCAGCCAATGAGTATTTATATCTGCTTATGAGCCAACAGGAACTTGTGACTTGACCTAGAATCAGCTGTAGACTAGTGACATGGTTTCTACCATACAAGTGAGGGTTGGTGTGGAAAGCCAACATCTTATCAAACAACCCGATACAGTAGAATGTAACATATTGTAACTCAAAAATGATTGCCGACAGCGGTTTGTTGCTTATCCCCAAAGTGCCAGGCATCAACCAATGCACCATGTTAGACAACAAAGCCTAACATCTTTTGTAGACACATCGCTGAAGCTTGTATGATTGATGACAGTAGCTTTAAGGTGTCTGCACAGCAGCAGCAAAAAAATGATCATTGCAAAACCTCCATTGAACTGATATTGTTGGCAACATCCCCGTTGTCAAGCAGTTTATTTAGCCTAGCCAGTGAACAGTGCTTAATCACAAGAATATATTGATAAACTACCATGAATTTTGGGATAAATTGCTGGAAATCTCAAAAAAAATCGTAGTGTCGTTTCTTGAGAGCTGGCCATTTCAAAATTGCATAGTGATTCTCAGCCACAGTTTTGCCATTACCGTTTACCGACCACCGATTTATCATTTAGCCATCACACTTGACAGCATATGAACTGCCATCAACTCAGAGTGAAGCACGTATTGATCACTGTCACCCATTATTAACCACAATACACAATATCTTTGATTGAACATTCCTAAGCACTACTACTGTATCAACAATGATCGCCAACCATTTTGAACCATCATCACCATCCATGACTAAGCACTAGATATCAGCATCTAGCAATCACCTTAACCATCAATATAAACCATTATGACCCTAACCACCATCATGCATCTATGTTCAATCGCCATCATCATGAAGCATCCATGTTCAACCACCAGGATGATTAATCACTTCTCTTAACCATGCTAAACCCGCTAATCACTATCACTGAATTGTTTGTTGCCTTACCATTCTGTTGTACACCACTATCACTATCACCTAATTAACCTCTTAATCACTATCACCAAATCTATTATTCACCATCACTATCACTAAGTCTGGGTGTTTCTCAAAATTGCGGACCCTTAAAAAATGCATGGAGTTTATCATGAAAACCCTTCATATTGGATGATCCTGGGGATACAAACAGCAGCTTCAACCGACCAACCCGAGCTCTGCCTCGGCAGCAAAGCGCCGCCGCAGCGTGGCTTGGGCTTCTGCTGAGCGCAAGCAGTGCCAGGGCGGCCAGGGCGGGCGGTGCCGCCAGATCTGGATGGAGGTGGGGTGGAGTGGGTGGTTGGTGATAGGTATAGTGGCTCGGATAGTCATAGTAATGAATAGGGTACATAATAAGAATTTCCAATTCATAGGTTTAACATTCACATGCTTAAGAGAAGTGATTCATAACCCTGGTGGTTGATGAATGGTTGGTGATAGTGATGGTTCATGAATGTTACTGGCGGTTGGTTGAAGACGCTTAAGGATGGTTAGGTTGAGAATGGTTGACTAAGATAGGGATCGAACCCATAATAATCATGAAGTATCAGTTGGTCGAGGTGGAAAATAAGGCTTAACAGTGGTTGGTGACGGGCTGGTCATGGGTGGGTGTTTCCAAGATTAGTAAATCCTCTTCTACAGCATTAGAGGTTTGGTTGGGAAACCATCACTTTAGTGGGAGATGACAGCTCTATGTAATTGCTGAGGGCAATGCTGATGGTAAGTACCGCATAGTAGTGGTAGTTGTGATATCAAGCAATAGGGGTTATCGTGGTGATATCACGACAGGGTGTTGTGGCTTGGAAACACAATGTGTAGCACGCCAGCCAGTGGCATGATTTGCATAGCGGATCTTGCATCCTGAAAAAATAGGAAATGTCTAAAGGTTTGGTTGACCAGTAACCCCAATGCTTAAGAAATTCTACAAAGGCAAGACTGGTCACCCAGTCTCCGAACTGGGGTGTGTCCAGTCATGGGCGGAAAGAACAGCCTGGTTTCTGCTGGTCACTTGGCTGATTGCACAACTCATAAGCCATCAAAATAAAAATTGGCAGATCAAAACACTTCCCCCTACATCATTTTCAGCAAACAAACCAATCAAACCATCAAGTTTGGAGTTGCTGCACCTTTCAAGGACCATGACCCACAGGATCCCTAGGATCTCCTTGGGACTAGCAAAACGCCTCCCTGGCAGCGTCCACACCTGCCGATTGGCCAACAGCAGCCGCCCGCAGCGCGCATGAAACATGGCGCGGGTGCGAGCTGCAAGCTGTTGAGATGACTACACAGTGGAGCTGTTCATCATGGTGTTGTGAGTGGTCAAGAATTAATAGATAATGATAAGATTGAGATAATGGTAGTAAATAGTGGATATTAGATTCATAATGGTAATTGTGTGAAAAGGTGGTTGATCAATGTTGATGATGAGCTATGGTAAGTGTACTGCAATTACCATATTGGAGGGAGATCTCATTAATTCGTGATGAAAACTGACATTGCTAAACAACGCATTACAATGACAAAAATTATAATGGCATTAGGATGTATCAAGTAACAATGACTGATATCACTGCTGGTGTGTAATCAATGAAACTTCTTCCAAGGTTGGGTATAGCTACGGACCCGCCAAGCACCAAGCATGCCAAACCAGTACTAAGCAGCGGAATTAGAGGCTCACATCATCCATCAGTGTCTGATTGGCCATGCGTCCAAAGAAGCATCATGTGGGGTCAGTTGAAGCTGAACCCCGTGCATGAACAGAATCACAATCATATCAATCTGCAACTCCTGATGATGCCGTGGCTCAATGTGCCTCCTATCTGCTGGCGAATCTCCCGCTGAGACGCTTCAAACGGAATGCGGGTCGCTGTCTGCCGTGATTTCTAGGCCTGGGCTGTTCAATTCAGACACCTATAGAACTCCAAACCAAAAGTACCGGGTTGTCTGTCTGCGTGGGCGAAACACATGGGGATTGATGAGGCCGCCCCCTGCTCAGCAAAGACACCTATGACCTCCCAATCCCAGCAGCTGTTTCTTCTGCCAGCGTCATGCCTTCACCGCTGGTCACTGACAGGTCGAACTTGAAACTCAGCAGCTGAAGCTCCAAGTCACCGGCATCATCCAGTCATCTTCCATAGGTTCACCCGGCATCGTCGACGCGGCGGACCACCGCCCGGACGATGCCGGGTGAAGCAGCGGTCGCAGGGGCAGTGTGCACACCCGCGGGATGTCGGGCCCACCGGGTCCAGCCGTAGTTCCGATTGACACGATGGAAAAGTTCTCGAAGCACTTGACTCAGCTGGTGAACCCGCCATCGTCCAAGCTGCGTCCGCCGTTAGGACGATGCCGGGCTCACCACCCTCTTCGAGACTGCCTGGAGCTGTTTAGCTGCGATGTGGTTGGACTTGGTTGGAGATGGTTGGAGGTTGTTGGAAGTGTCCGAAAGAAGATACCTAGTTTATAGGAACAGCCAACTTCACTTACGCTTAAAACATCCTGCACTCAAGAAGGACACGGGCCCTTTGTCTGACCCAGAAACGGGGTGACTATCATGATTGTACACCTGGTAAAGCCAGATGTGTGGTGTATCAGCATGATTGCCTCCTGGATGCTGTTTTATGGCAGCATGTTGGCCTATGAAAGTTATAACAAATAGCATAGAGATTCTCGACCTTCCGAAGAATATGTTGCCCTTGGACAATCTTTGGAAAAAGATTGGCAACTGCACCAAACAAGGATGCGTCATAATTCCTACCTCTCTTCAAAAAAACATTCTACACACATGCAGCTCCATGCAAAATCAGATTCTTGACAATCTGTCTCTGAAAATCTATCGTTCATGATGTTTCACTACCGCAGTTCCAAGTCATTAACAGCAGCAAATCTATGTGCACCGGGCATGGGTCAAGACTATGGGCGGATATGTTCATACTAAACATGACTAACTACCATCTGGCTATAGGGATACCCCTGGCCCCAAATCGCCCCCTCCAAACCAACAGCCAGCTAAATACCATCCATTTTGACAGGCCGTCTGTGGAGATGATTAACACACCCACTCGACTTGTTGCATACAATCCATAGGCATCGGAAACTCCAAGTGATGCTCCACGCACAGCCCTTGGCGCCAGACAGCAAAGGATAGGTACTTAGAAGGGGTAAAGGCGGGGGGGGTTCATTTACTTAAAAAATGATTTAGGGGTATCCCTATGACTTGAGAAACACCCAAATCATCCCAAATCAAAATCAGTTGAACCATGCACTTCCCCGAAATTGTGCAAGCGCTGATAGGTGGGCAATACGCATCACCATCGTCGTTGGCCAAGCCCTGTTCCTGATGATTATATAGGCACCAGAGCCAGCAATTCACCAAGAGTTGGCTTCGTTTCGTGGCTTTAACATCTGGAACGCACTTTTATGATCTTGATTTGATGGGTGATCCCTCATAAACCACCCCCAATCTTACCATAAAAGCTGGCGGTGGCGGTTCCCCTAGGAAAATCAATGATGGTAGGATATCACACCAGGAGACCATCTTGCCAGCATGCTCCGCTCAGATTTTGCAGCTTTCTCTGCAATCATGCTGGTGAAACAACTCTCCGGAAATCTGGAGGTCTCAAGTCCATGCAGGTCTCAGAATTCAAAAAAAAGCACCGTCTGCTGCAGTGCATTTGTGTCTGCTGAGGGGTTCATTTGCAGCCAGGCCAGATCAAACGCTTCGATTGAGCGCTGACCCAAATTGAATCTTTCACAAGCCAGTGAATGGTAGGTCCCCCTATATTTGATGGTAAATCCCTAGCTACTCATGGGAAAAGAAATGATAGCAAGTATCGTCAAGGTTTCTTGTGAAAGAATGCTTTCTCACTGGAGTCATCTGCCGAAAAGACCCAGGAGACCAATTCGTTGAAGCTGATACGACTGTCACAATTCCTCGGTCCAGCCCCATCAAGTCCTGTTGAACCCCATCTACGTGTCCAGGCAATGCATTGAAAGGATCTATGGGCCATATTCAATGAGTGATTCATTAAGCAGAAATGCCACGGTCAATCGAAATAGAAATAGTCATACTGATGGTCGATTCCGGGTGGATGATCAATGAGTGGTGACCCATATATTTCTTCAAAGAAATCTCAGCCATGAAGAGCCGGAAAGACATCATCCTTTCTCAAATAAAACCAACCAAATGGCTATGGGTCAATATTAACCAACCAACTAATGGGGGATACTTACCAACCACAAAAGAGAAAACAAGGGTTAATGAGCGGGAAACCACTGGTACGGGGTGAACTGACCCACAGCCAAATCCGAGCTTCTTATCAACCTTCTTGAAGATGGCTTCGATTTGACTGTCTTTCATGCTGGGTTTACCAGCTCTCAGCAAAGTCTTCACTTCCTGGGAAGCAAGTCTTCGATGCGCAAGTGCAAAAAGCCACAAATGTCGACATCAAGCAGTGAACCAAGCAGGCAAAAATAAGACTCGAACATGTAGTTCATATATTTACGCATGCATGCATACATCTATTTTTTCAATTGAAGAAACTATGTAAGAATATGTAGTAGATGTATACACATTACGCAAGGTTACTAGTTACTGGTGATGCGAGCAATCGACATACATTCCATGACCAGCGATCCAACCAGTTTCCAAGAATCATTTCCTGTGTCGCCAATGTGCTGAAGATCATTACAAAATGTGTTTCAGAAAGAAGAACTGAATACATTCCAGTTTTGGGGATAGTATTGACCCATAGTTTCTGCAACCCTTGGACTCCATACATTACATGCATGGTGGCTTTTCCAAATAGGGACCCCGCCAAATCATCTAGTTGATTAACCATTTATATATATTTATATAGTAATAAAAACCAACCATAACTTTGGAGGGTATCCACATTTTAAGAAGCCGGCATATAGTAGTCGTTCAACCAGTATTGTTGATCATCTTCTACTGTGACACCAATTGTTAACCACTACAATCCCTGTGTTTTACTATTGTTCATGGCTATAACCCCTACAAAGTATTTAAATAAACCTTCAAACCATGATTGGTGGATTATGAATGCATTATCCCACTATTTGCCACTTCAATCCCCTATTCCAAACCACCACATGACCAAAAAAAGAATTGTTAATGGCTTATACCACCATTAACTACTATGACTATGACCTCCATCATTGATTAACCCCTATGAGCCCATAATCGATTTACTACCCATTATCATCTATCAATAACTATTATCCATATCAATATCATAATAGTAACAATTCACATAAACATGAATACATGTAATCTTCAATCAATCAACCATGAACCACTATAGTCCGACTATAACTTGGGGCTTAAGAAACCACCATGACCCCCGCAAAAAAACAACCACTAATATATCATTAATACAAACATTCTACATACAATATCACGAATCTGCAATATCATTAACCATATTCATCCCTGCAGAAAATAACCGCTATAATCCAACTATAACTTGACTTCAAACCCCTCAGTTTCTCTATCAAAAAACTACAACTTCTCAAAAACCACCAAAAACCCCAAACGCGGACCTTGCCATTGCCATGCGCGGACCTTGCCATTGCCGTCTGCTGCTGAGTTTGGCTCAAAAATGGCTGGTTATAATCCCCCGATAAAATGGCTGGTTATTATCCCCCAGTATTGTTGGTTCATATTGACCCATAGCTTTGTCAACACTAAGTCATCATCCGAGTTTCGCTCAAAAATGGCCGGTTATTATACCCATAGCCAAATGTCAACATTGACTAAGTCATCATCCGAGTTTCGCTCATGTCCAGCTTGCCATCGGAGTTCAAATCGAACTCCGCGAAGCTGCGACGCAACTGATCCGTGCTGGGCTTGCTCAGCGCCGCCGCCAGCCGTTCCCGGCGCTTCCGCGCAGCTTGGGCCTCGGGATTTTCCTCCTGCGACGTAGCGCCGGTCCCGTGGTGAAAAGTGAGATTTCCAGGGTGAATGATGGGTGATGAATGGTTTGTTTATATTGGTTGATTCATGGTTAAATCAATGGTTGGTTGGTGGTTAAATAGTGGGTTAGTGGTTCAATAGTGGCTTATGAATGGTCAATGGTGGTTAATTCATGCTGAATTGATGGTTGTTTGCTGGTCAATTAGTGTGCAAATAGTTTTTTGTTGATGGTTAATGATGGCTCATTGATGGCCAATGATCTTTGATTGATGCTTACTGATGGTTAGTAGGTGGTGAATCAATGGTTGGTTTGCAGTTGATGGGTATGAATGATGGTTGATCATAATTTAGTGATGCTTTCATGATGGTTAATGAATGGATGGTGGCTAATTAATGGCAAAATAGTGGTTTATGATGGTCAATCGATGGTTAAGCACCATCATCCGTCATCAATCATTATAAACCACACAGTAACCATCACTAATCGTCAGTGGACCAGAAAACTTGCTATTAAGTAACCCTCATTTCTATAATATAATCTAACAATCAATCAACCATCATGTGCCATCAATCAACCATTGACCATCACAAAGCATCACTATGAGTTGTCTATCATTGTTTGCAATCCTTCATCAACCATCAATTAACGATCAATTAAGCATCATTAATCGTTAGTTGGCCACCATTTAACCAATTAGTTTATCATTTTACAAATATCATCACTGAAACCGAACTGATCATCAACCATCACCACAACTCAGTCTCCGAGCTCATCCACCACCATCATCCTACCCTCTGGCAGTTCCTAACCGGGTTGCACTCCAAATCACCAAGCAAAACCAGCATCAACGGTGGATTTTCCACAGTGGATCCCCGGGGTGGCTCCCGAAGCGGTCCTTTTTGTCGTCGGCTTCGGTGCTCTCGGCTTTGAGGTCCCGTGTATCCTTCTCCTTGGAGCGGAAAAGTGCCGGAAGTTTCGAAAAGTTGCGACAAAGGAGCTTCATGGTGATTAGTGGTGAGTAGTGGTGACTAGTGGTGATTGATGGTTTGATAATGGTTATCAATAGTGGTGAATTAGTGGCTACATACTGGTTAAGTAGTGGTTACTGATTCACTGATGGTTCTTTAGTGGTTGATTCGTGGTCAAATCAATGGTTGATGGGTGGTTAAAAAGTGGTTAAATCAATAGTTAATGATAATCAATGTTTTTTTAATGCTTTTTGTTGCCAGAGAATAACAGACAGTACATCTATATATATTTATCGATACTGGTTGATTATGGTCAATAGTGGCTACCGGTGACCCAGCTTCTTATGCTAAATCATGATGCTTATGTTAGCTATTGTGAGCTCATGGGCTAATTATGTTCTCTAATAGCAGTAAGTTCAGCAGTTTTAAGCAGCAAGCAAAATTGCCCAACACCATGGGTAACTACAATGATTATTAACTGGGTGACCACTCGCAATTTGGGTTTGGAAAATCATGCGAAACCACGCACAAGTGAAAATGCAAAGTAACTGGCTAATAGCCTTAAATAGATCTAAAAAAGCACAACGCTTTGTAAAAAACCAAACGTGGGCCAATGATGGCTCAACCAGAGTGGATCAGCAAAAATTGGGGGTCACCGCGTGAGTAAGCCATGATTTGTTGATGAAAAAGTGACCCCTTTTGATTGGTCGAACCCAGCACACCAGTTTCGAGTTCTGGAAGGCAAAAGCCATAAACCAAGCCATTAACCAACTACATGGCTATGGGTCAATATCAACCATCAATATACAATCATAGGTAAAACAGAGCTTAATCATGGCATACACCAGGAGTACAAGGTTTTGACCCAGAGCCAAATCTCGTTTGGGCTAAAGGCTTGTGAGGAAATGATCAGTCGCCTCCAGTAGTCATAGGATTTGAGCAATGCCCAGCTGCCCAGGTTCCACGGTTCCCCAGTTTGTGCCAAGTCGCAAGCCTTGAGTGCTCCCCGAACCAGCCAAGGACAGGTTCCTTCTTCCTTTCCGTGGTATAATCCATGCTCTCTGGTAGACCAGCCATGGCTACAGGGGCGGCTGGTGATACCTGCTGTTGCTTGATCATATAGTTTTCAAGGCCCATGTCTTTGGGGCGCTGCCAGAGAGCCACAATTGATTGTACAAGTTTAGCTACTACATTTCGGGTAGCTCCATTTGTGAATGAAGTTTGTCTTGATTATTGTTTCAGATGGCTGAAAGGTCTTTCCAGGTGGCATGACTTTGGGCTTTCTCGTGCAGTATCCATGTCTTCTCGGTGTAAGCTTCCGATATGCAGGTTCCCATGGCAAGATTTATTTCGGACGCCTTCGGAAGCTCGAAGGAAAGGAGGCGGTTTCATCAGGAAGAAAACATGGCGGATCGGCTGCACCAAAACCTATTGCGGAGTGGTTCTACTGACTAATCCTCTACCCCAGTTGCAGGAAGGGTCAATGAATTATGGCACTTTGAAAAATAATCTTATTCTACTGGAACCCAATGATTTTCAGAAAATGTTCGGAATATCTTGGGGTGCTACCCTTTCCTAATAGCCAAAGAACCAACAGCCAAGAAGATTTCCAATAGGCTAACCCCAAACTAATAGCCAACCTGCCATATGAACTAGCCAATGAACTAATAGCCAACCTGGCATATAAACTAGCCAATAAACTAATAGCGAACCTGACATATAAACTAGCCAATGAACTAATAGACAACCTGCCATATACTAGCCAATGAACTAATAGCCAACCTGACATATAAACTTGCCAATAAACTAATAGCCAACCTGACATATAAACTAATAGCCAATAAACGAATAGCCAACCTGACAAATAAACTAATGGCCAATAATTAAACTAATAGCCAGCCCAAAAAAACCTAATAGCCAATCCAAATCATTCCTATTGGCCAAAACTCTTCCCATCAGCCCTCGGATCTGCCACGGAGCCTCAGGGACGCCAAGCTGAACAAGCTGCGGTTCAACCTCGATGGCAGATTGATGGATGGGCGGATGGAAAGATACTATATATAATTAGGTAGATAGATAGATAGGTAGAACCTAGGATTAGATGTAAGACAGCTAGATATGGGTAGATGGATGGCAGATTGATTAATTGTAGATAGCTAGATTAGGTAGACAGACAGATGGATGCTCAAATGGATGGATAAATAGATAGGTCGCTAGATCGATAAACAGATCGACAGGAGGTAGACAGATATTACGCGAAAAAGAAACGAACAGATTCCAGCTGCCCGTCGCTCTTTTGTGGATCTTTTTCCTTCAGTCACTACCAAAATATCGGCGTTGCTGAGCTGCCACCATTGCCGGCTATGGGACCTATCTATTTTGGGGGGGAACATTGGCACCAACTGACAGGGACCCAGGCTACGTCTTCGTGAGTTTTCGAAGTTTGGCATCGTTTTATTGATCCATCCAAAGTGCTACCCCTCAGTTGTCAATTAGGTCCATGCACCAGATATTCAAGCTGGATCCGAACCATTATCTACGAAATCATGATCCAATGATCAGTCGGATGCCTACCGAAGCTATCCATAACTGGATCAGTTCGATATCTACCAAAGCTATCCACATCTGGCACCCTAGTTTCGTTCAACCATGCGCTGTAGCGATCCGTGGGGCCTACCAATCAAACCTGAACAGCCACTACTGGTCACTGCCCAACGCAGTAAGCAGCGGCAATCCGAGGTGCTGCGCACGAAGGTTGGGTGAATGACAAGGGGGGGTTGCCCAAAAATGATGTACCCATATGGCTAGTTAGTTTCCCAACAGTGGCTATAAGTTACAATAAGTAACAATAGTAGGGGATATACCAGCTATATATGGCTGTGGATCAATATCAACCAGCACTAAGCGAGGATAAGTTCACCAACAAAACTAAAGGGAAAACAATGGTTAATGATGGAGGAACCAGGGCTACAGGGTTGTGACCCACTGCCATATAGCTGGTGAGTTTCCCAATAATGGCTCTTCTTGGTTGGTTAAGGGTACCACCATTTATGGACAAACTCGTATAGCTGAATGGCATTTGAGCTATGCACGATGTGTTTTTCCCCAGATAGCTGGAAGCTATAGGGGTTCTTACTTCCCAAATAACAGGTCACTGTCGGCGAACTTTCTGGCTGAAGGTGCTGTGTGCCAGGTGCTGTCGGCAGGTGCTGTGTGCCAGGTGCTGGTGCCAGGTGCTGTCGGCAGGTGCTGTCGGCAGGTGCTGTCGGCAGGTGCTGTCGG
>VSDK01027735.1:319880-333277 GCA_009767595.1 Symbiodinium kawagutii | reverse complement strand
CAAGTTGCGGCATGGAGGTTGGTGATTGCTAGGAAATGTTGCGAAATCAACCAGCCACGCATGTTGAAACTTGATATGTCTTGCCAAATACCTTGTGAATTCGCGACTGCAAACTGACTATTAACCCTCCGTGATTTCTTTCGGTAAGTCATCCTCAAAGTTGCCCTGGAAGTTCCATGGTTCCCCTTGTCCTAACGATGAGTTTCATTCGACGCCGCGTTGCAATTCTGCCAGGTCGAAGTCGGAAAGCATCTCGAGACGAAACATGTCGATGAAATCTTCCAACATCGAATTCAGATCCGTCGTTCTTCCTAGGGGAAACACAAAGTAGGCGTGGAAGGTCGCCAGGAGCGTGCAAAACCTGGCCCGAAGTCTGAAGCTCAGGTGTTTCTCAAGTCATATTCATAGGGGACCTTCTAAAGCATCCAATATTGACCGTTTATAGTGATAAACCAACCATTTTGATCCATTTTGGACGTGTGTTTCTCAAATCATAGTCACAGGGGACCTTCCAAAGCATCCAATATTGACCATTTTCATAGTAATAAACCAACCAATTTGATCCATTTTGGGGGTTCCCTATTTTGAGAAACTAGTGGACCCATTGTCCAGGTGTCGAGGTGATCCAGTTCCCAGATCCGATACCAACTGATAGCAATGCAATGCATCCCGAACCAACAAGGACAATCACTGCATTGCCGGCAAATTCTGACACTTCGTGATGCGCTGGTGACAGCTCAGGAAGGAATGTAACAAAAACACAAGAAAATATCATATTATCTAAACACCAAAAGCTTGCAATCTTTTGATTGATGTCGATTCTTGCTTAACGAAGACTAAACAGAACCAAAAGACACAAGACTATGTTTGGCTGCTGGGAGTGCCCCTCTTGGTTGCCAATCATGACGTCAACCCACCAAAAGCTTCAAAAAAACGATGAAGATTGGGTGGCCTGAAGCATCATCTGCAAGATCTACAAGCTGCCGGTGGCCAAGAATCACGAGGACATAGGACCCGCGGGACGACATTTCTGGGAGAGGTACCGAACCTTCTCACACCAATCTCTTGGAGTAAAATATCGACCAGGGTATCCAACAAGGAAACCACAAATCAAAAATATGTAACATATTGAAGTCGCAGGGTTCCAGCTCACTATATAATTTCGGTGCCAAAGAGGTCCTAGTCATTTATGCTTGGCTGGTGGCACACCACGGCGTCAGCCCGCAAGCTTCGATGCTTCGAGCAGCAGGAACAGCATGAAGACCACCGACGCCGGTCGAGTCACTGAATGGGCCAAGGGCACTACGTTTCGCCCGATGACGTCAATCAACTGCCTGGATCAGTGGGACCCGAAGGCAGGTGATCCGTTGGGTCGTTCGATCCCCTACCGTTGTGGCTTCCAGGGGTGACTCTGTGATGGAACAACCATGACCACGGAGGAAAAATCCTATTGGCTTCCCACCAAGCCAGTTGGGATCGTAACAGCCACATCAGAATTTCACATATCAGGTCAATATCATTTTGCTGCTTGAAGGGCTTAAATGGGCGAAATAGAACGGTTCATATACATTTACTTTAATGGCTCTATGTACTGGCTGATGCTGGCGTTTTTTAATGTTTTACAACATTCTGGAAGTAATATGAGTGATTAAACATCGCTGATAATGGCAAATGAGCATCCCTTCCAATGGATGATGCTGGGCTTTATGGTGCTGGAAAATCTCCTCGATAGTCAACCTGATGGTGAAAACTCCTTCGCCACAATGAGGCCACCAGCATTTGAATTGTTGGATATTCACCGCTCACCAGTGTACAACAAGGGTACCCTTTGATGGCATTATGCCCGACTCAGTTAGGTCTTCTGCACTACACTGATCTGCAGCTGGGACACAAACTGCTAATGAACATAGACCACCGACAAAGAACCAACCTGCAGCATCGAGCCGGTGGTTGCTGCAAGCAGCTAGGGGTGTTCAATTGAACAAGGCATATGCAGGATCCATCAGTATCCAGCAAACCATGGATGTACATGCAATACGTGACACGGTGTTTGCTTTGAAGATGGCTATGTCAGGTTTGTAAGTTCATCTCTTTCCTCAAAAATATGTTGATTGTCTTTGAATCGAGCCATCCCCATGAAATGAAGTCTGACATGTTCTGATCAAGAAGTTTGCCGAGGCGGCTGGCGAGGTCAGCGACAAGGAGGAAGAGAAGGACAAGTTCACTTTGGAGCACCCAAAACAACTATCAATATCACATTAGGACAACCACAGTTTGTAGTCGCCTCAAGTCTAGATTGTACATGGTTGGTTCAACTATATGGTTAAATAGTTAAACCCACCATTTACAATAGTTTATCGAAAACAATATCTATGGCTATGTTTTTTTAAACTAATTACGGCTAAATAGTTAAACCCACCTCGAAACAGTCTGTATAGTTATCAAACTGATGGTCTTTGTTCAACCATTTAATGGTGGGTTGAACCCCAATTGCTGCCAAAGCCAGGCAACATCCTACCATGCTCCCGGTCAAAACCATTGTTTATGATCTCCTGGATTGTGAAGGTTTGTAATATTTCAAAATCTTAGATTCCTACAATGTGAGGGTTTATATAATATAATGTTTTAGAATGTCAACAATATGAAACAACTGGTTCATAAGTGGGCAATAATGGCTAATTAATTAAGTATCTTTGAGGACGGTAGATTAAAGCCTTAAAGCTATTAAGCACCTCGGAGCTTACCACAAAAAATTGGTGATCGAATATCAAATAGGCAGTGGTAATTGATGTGGATGTCCCACGACAAATCGGAAACGGCGCAAAGCAATCTACAAGCCTATCAAGGATTCAAACACACACATGAGAACTGTATGGTGTGAAATGGCACAGTCTCGAAAGAAAAATACCACTGATCACTGTCCTTGAAAGCGTAAAAGTGCTGCTTGGAATTGTCAAGAAAACAAGATCAATATAAAATTGGATCAAATTGGAGAGCCATTTCATACTTGTGACCACTTTTAGGAACCCAGAAAAACATGACCAAATGCTTGTCTCTTCTTTTCTGGTCTTGCTTGTGAAGCTTAATCATATTGCTGATGCTTATGGCTGAGGTAGTATCCGAAACTTACCCAAGTCGTGGAGCAAACAATGGCTATGCAGTGTCCAAGAATCTGAAGCGTAATCCCAAAAAGAATCATGCTGGTGGTTCAACAGGGGCCTCCCAGAACCCGTATAAACCAGGTAACGTATGGTGAAATCACGTAGTGATAGCAGCATATCCCAGTATGAACAGCACCCATCAACCAGGGTTGAACGGCGCTGTTCAGGTTGTGCTTAATGTTCTCAACAAATTGCAGGTACTTCGTGATATGTGCAGACCCAAATGCCATATTTTGTTGACTGGTCACGTGGACGCTACCTCGACAGCAAGTTAATTGGTTCATTGGTTGATGTGGGATGTGAGCCTTACTGCACCCAATCCCAGCGCTGGATCGGAGACAAGATGGGCAATTTGGAACATTTGGAACGGGATCCACCTGAGCGTTTCTCAAAATAGGGGTACCCCCAAGTCATCCTTTCTGAACCATTTGTAGCAACAAACCAACCATTCCTTGGGGGGGTGGCTATTTTAAGAGACCACTACATCAGTTCACGAGCATGGTTGTGCTGCGACAAAACCATCTCAGGAGTCTTGAGAATTTTCACCCTTCCCATGATCATTTAGTGGTTTTGCAAGGGCCACAGTGGCTTTGGGCAAGAAGCAGGGCCACATAGTTTGGATGTGCTCCAAAAAAGCCTCCCCCGTGCCATTCATCCGAGTGAAAGAAAATTTCGGAGCGCCGGTGCCAGAAATTCTTCAAGCTTTCGAACTGCTCAGGGTGCTCCTCGTACTCGGAGTACCAAATGCTGGAGATGTAGGTCACAATGAACCCGATGGAGAAGGTCTGGTGGCAGGAAAGCAGCAGCGGCAGAGAATAGCAGCTGTGCCATGCCCGCTCATGAGAGCTTAGGGTAAAGGACAGGCAGAATGCTCGCGTTCGGGGAACAACTCAGCAGAGTTACTCACTCGATTGGTCAATCGTCCTAGTGAAAAACCCTACCTTCAAACCATCCCAAACCTCAGTTGCATAGCTCCCTCATAAACAAGCAGTTACAACCGTTAGCATAGCTACTCGGTTGGAAGCAGGACACACTACCTCAAGTACAATTGATGAACTTATCCTGCACCACTGGCCAGCGATTTTGGCTAAAGATGTTACCCTGAACGAAAGCCTGCAACATTCACATGGATTCCCAAGATCTCTGAATTACACATGTTTTGCCAAGTTTCTTTAACTTCCAGGTACGTTCGAGTGGGCAAAACCTAAAACCTCTTGATGAATGAGGACGAACACCGAATAGGATTTATGAATGAATGGCTTCAAATGGAAAATGTGTTTTCTAATGAATGATACCCATCGTAAGTACCTATTATTGATGAACTGGCTTCAGACACAGTACCAATCGAATGATGCGTCGATACCGACAGGGACGTTTGGCGCTAGTGACGGGCGGGCAATCCGGAGGGATCACAACCAGCAACCTCATCCCTGGTCAAAACTCGCTACATGGCTGTTTCTCAAGACATAGGGGTACCCTCAAATCCTCCCATATTCATTATTTACAATCATTTTTGGGGGTCCGCTACTTTGAGAAACCACCATATGTGGTATGGTCAACAATCACCAACAAAGTAGTATCCTAGCATGCGAAGCAGTTGGCTAACCATCCCCTGCTGATGGATCATAAGTCCAGAAGTATCCAGCATAGCTCACATAACCTCTAGTAAAGCAGAGGCTAGGACCGATTTCAGCAAGAAAAGGTGTTGATTGATCGATCTGTGGATTACATCACCTAAGGTATTCACATCATCGAAGGTAGTTACCTCAACTGCTGTAAGGTATTGCAGGATGTTCCAAGTGCTCAAAAAGGGCAACGACTACGACATGGAGCTAGGTCCCTCAGCCTTTAGCAATTCCCAACCACTCAAGCATACAAATTGTCCAAATCAAACCCACCGACTACTGGTAGCCATACTAACCAAGGCTCCCTGCCACTTGTCCGCCCGCCTCCACAATCAAGAGAATGAACGTATAAGTTGTCGTCTTGGCGATGCTCAATTTATACGCCGACCCTCAGCCACAAATGGAGTGCGAATACCTTACCTCATGATAAAACAAATATAAAAAAAAAATATATATATATATACAGCAACTCAAGAAAACATGGGGACATGAAAACGAACCAAATACAGAGCACTTGGGTATTCAAAACTGCCTAAATCCAAATATGTTCATTTTCTGATATCTTTGGAACCAAATCTTCGCTTGATCTGTCGCCAATCCTCGGAGGAACCAGGCAACAATGGAGCAGAATACCGTTGGGAAATGGCATCCCTTCACGCATATCAAGACCTTTCGAAACACATTTGATTTTGATACAATTTGAATTACCATACCAAAATAGTTTTTGTTACTTAACAAAATATGTCTGCCTATACCAAAATTCGTTTTGTAGAATTATGTTTGTTCCCATACCATTTTGATGCAAATGTGTTTGCTTTCATAACATAATTTGTTTTTCTGTGCAACGCTTGACTGAAACATCGTGTGATCAAGTTGCGCAGTCAAGGAATGTGCGTCCGAAACTCAACGACATTGTCACCTTTGGTATGCTCACGCTTTGCTTCGCCCCTTCTCCGCTTCTTGTGCGCAACAAGTCACGTGCCCAGAAATAGAAAATCACTCGATGGACAGCCCGGAGAAAGTCAATGAGCGTCAAGCCAAACATAAGCATCACCACCAAAGTGCCTGGTGGACGACACTCGTGAACAATAGAAAAATCTCATGTTCAAGATCTATTCCTGGGGATGGGGTCAACCATCGCCAACCTTTCAAAATGGTTTATGTTCCGCTTGAGCACAAGCTACCAGCAACAATTCTATGCAAAAGGCATTGTTGGGGCGATAGAATTACAGCTTCCGCACGTGAACTTCCCGCGATGCCAAAAGGGTCGAACATGACAGCAAAAGAATGAATGAATGACAATGTTGGCGGTTCAAATGTGTACGCCACTGGTGGACCACTGGAATTGTGGAGCCACAGGGCGAACTGGCCCAAACCATATCCCGTCAGCAGGCTCAGGTCGCACACTGAATTATCCAACCCTCACCGCGTAACCTCCGACCATTGCCAAGCCCTTGGTTGGCTACGCAGCACTGTTGGCTGTCCGGCCATTGAGGTTGGTTCTCACTGCTGGTCAAACCATCAGGAAGGAATGGATATCCCTTGAAATATGGCCGCTGCCCCAAGGCCGTTGCTGTAAATCATGGGAACTGGCTGGAAAAAGCCTGGGGACAAGGAAACGCTGACCCCATGACTTGTGTAAAGTTCTGTCATTAACCCGTAAACATGGATGCAAGAGTGTAGTATACCATCATGACGTAGCCAATATCGTCGTCTAATATGTACATGTGGGGGCTTTTCAAAATGTCTTTACACACTTTGGTGCAAAACCCTTTCATCACGTTTCCTTGGTAGGGGGTTTTGAACGGACCCCATTTACATTCACGATCCATTTATACCATGGGCACCTGAGAATCGCTATTGCTCACCCTGGCACCTGGCAGGAAATCATTGCGTACATTGTAGCCCACATTTGCCTCAAAGCCAAGGGGGACACAGCCAGGGTATGAGTCAATTTCAACGACGCATTGGGGCACAGTGTCTCTCAAAACATCGGAGGTGGTACTGGCACCCAGGGATCAGCGCAGCAATGTCACTGCTGATCAACAAAATCAACTGGTTGGAGAAAACAAATCAATCATGGCATGGTGTATGATTGAAACTGCATAACATACACAGCAAACGCCATGTTTCATGATTGCACTTAAATGATGAAGACATAATTGCATCATAGATCATTACAGTACGTCTTTGGTGGTACCAAAAAATGCACACGACAAGCCGCCCGTACGGTGACCAACGTATGATCAACTGCTAGCAGCAGTTCGTCAGCTGAACCCTGAGCGCCACTTGAAAATGATTCGTAACTTACAGCCAGCAGTACCGAGCTTGTCCCTGCGTTCATGATTCAACTGCCTGGTAAGCATGGTTGGAGGTGGTTAAATATGGCTGATTGGTCGACTGCGGTGTGCCCCCCAAGTTGCCTTGCAACCCTTTGGCTTGGGAATATTGAATTCATGCAGCAGGAAGACTCACTTGGATCCCGATGAAGGAAACCAACTGGGGTAAGAAGCTACGACACTCAACTGTCAGCGATAGCAATCCATGAGAATGAATAAGGATTCCCATGCTGGCTACACCCCGGATAAACCAGGCGTCTACCTGCAGAACTGACCCTGTGAAGTTTCAACTCATCCCGTGGTAGTCTTGGAAGAAGTACTTGTAGCTGAATATGTGCTATTCCATTGAACGTATACATGCGACGATGTAGGACATAAGGATCCACATAGACAATCTGTCAGTGCATAGTCTGACTTTCAGCCGCAATAAACAATCTGTAATACAGCTGAAAAGTGTTTTTTTGGCAAGATTGGAGGAACAAACAATCTGTGATCCAGCTAAAACGTATCTTTTTGGCAACATTGAAGGAACATGACCCGTCCCTAAGAACGGCATCACCCATTTGGGGAGCTACCAAGCACGGTAAAACCTCCAAGGGACCAGGATCCCAACGAACAGCGCGTCCTTTAGGATCACCTACGCCCAGAAATCTCGGGGCCGCTGGGCTCATCCAGTACACCACCCCCCGGGTCGTCTGGTGACATCATCAGCAACCAGCAATGGCACCCCTGAAACATCTTGCGACTGCGCACCTTGACTTTGGGGCCAGGCTGTATGCCAATGGCAAAAACACTGAGACATTGAATGTAAGCTTCACCACCGTTGATTGGAAAGTGCAGCTCTGAAACTACCAAGGTGTAGTGTTCTCAACTGCTGAAGGTTTCCCGTGATTGAATGTTTTGAGGGTACTGAATGGGATCAATCAGTTTTTGGATTTCGAACCCTCACAACTTCCCATATGAAGAACTCATGCAGAAGGGCTCATGCTGTGAACTCAACTTCGGTCGATCTTCCACGTCTTGCGTCAAAGGTATTGCTAAAAGTTGTCCGCCCTTAGATTGACCTTGGAATGGCACCAGATTTTCCCGTCAGGTCAATGGTTCAAGCATCCCATCCTCAACCACCTCTGCTCAGCAATATATGAGGGCCAAATCACCCAGTCCCCTCGTCTGCGCATGCTCCACGGTAAGAGGATAGGATTCTGCCGTTGGGATGGTGGGCTGTTCGTTCATCATCTTTGTGATTGGAATATCAATCGTTGAATGCACAAACGCATCCTGGTTGGTGGTTTCAACCCCTATGAAAAATTTTTAGTCAACCAACCTTTCTTTGTTAATAATTACTAGGGAAATATATAAAATAACTAAAACCACCAGCCAGCATCTCTTCGCTTCTTGTTTCGGGCTGGCCGTGCTGATACTTCGCCTTACACCAGCCCATAAATGACCTTTCACAGCTGGGCACGACAATTCACAAGCATTCGACACGCTGAAGCGAACACTGATCACTATATTCATTAAGCTATTTGCTACGATTTGTTTAAGTGCGACCACTATATCAAGCAACTTGATATAGTTTGTACAAAGCTCAAATCCTTAAGATTCACCACCAGATGTTACAACCAACGACTGGTGGTCAACTTCTGGTTGATGATGGATGATAACCATCAATGTTCCACTTATTAGAATCCTGCATTTGGTTCGCCTTTCAAACCTCCGAACCTGCCAATTCCCAGTGGCCCAATGGTGCCCAGTGGCTGTGGGTCAAAACCTTGTACCCCTGGTTCCCCCATCATTAACCGGCTTGTTTTCCTTGTTATTGGTTGGTCATTATCCCCCATGATTGGTTGGTTGATATTGACTCATAGCCACCTCCGAACCTGCCAATTTTTCGGCCCAGTGGTGCCCAGTGGCCAGCTTGAAGGTATGTCTCACCCGCATCTCCGCCACCGAGACCAAGCTGCAGGCGAAGACCGTGCGGAAGGCTTCGCTATCCGAGCCCAGGTCGGTGAGCTCCTCCGCAGGCTGCAGGTTGCTACAAGGACAGCTGGGGGCTGTGGTGCTAAGCATCGAAGAAAGGTGGCCTGTTTAATGAAGAAATTTGGATCTGTTTATGACCTGCATGTGTCTTCCAATATGTCGTGCAAAATTGCTGTTTTTTCGGAAATTATCCATGTATAATGGCCTGTTTGATACAACCCTTACGTGTTAGGAGGCTAGGTACAGATTGGGTTCTCGAAAGAACCAACTGGTTTTGCGTTCAGATTCTAGCACCCAATCGACAAATTCATGTCCCCGCTGCCACTGAGAAATGACTGGCAGTTTTTCAGTTTGGGAGAGCAACAATCTCAGAATTGGTGCTTCCGTGTGAGTGAACTCTCAATCATTACCTTTGCAATAGACGTGATCAATAGGCATTGCTGCAAACATGGATAAGAACCAAGCATACAATGGTTTGCCACGCTCGTCCATGGCAAGTCTTTCCTACCTACCAATGAGAGTCACGTCACAGTCACGTCCCCTAATGTTTCCATACTAATATGGGTGTGGGTCAAAATTCTGTACCCCTGGTTCCCTATCATTAACCGTTGTTTTCCCCATAAAATGGCTGCTTATTATCCCCCATGATTGTTGGTTAATATTGACCCATAGCCATATAGCACCGAGCCAAAATTACACGGTTTTGCACCGGGGAATTTGACCAAAAGAACTCAGTGGCAGGTCCAAGTGCAAGTCTTTGCGTGCTTGTCATGCGGCATAGCTGGTACCCCATGGCTTTCCAAACAGCCTGTCACTCCTCATTGCCGTATCGTATCCAAACTGAAATTTAGACCCCTCAACACCTGCTGTAGATAAACCTTTAATACCAGGCACATCTTAAACATTGCCATTGGCTTGAAGACAATATCATATGTATGGTAGTCATCATTCTACCGCAATTTCTGATGTATAAAGTGTTTAGACAATTCACTTGTTAGTGCACTAGGTCACATCTTCAACAGGAGTTTGTCCGGCAATTTAGATATTTTCTCCACAGATCTTCTTGCCTCAAGTGCAGCAACCAGTCAGCCAGTCTCCATGCAAGGCAGCTCCCCCAGCAGCTCCCGAAGTAACACCGCGAGCTCTCTATCCGAAGCGTCCACCAACAACTTGGTGGCAGGGCTGATGCTGTAGCCAGTGTCGAAGGAGACATATCGCACGCCACACCATTCTTTCAAACTCCTCTGCCGCAACGGAGCAACATGGTCCATCATGGTCCATCATGGTGCATCATGGTCCATCATGGTCCATCATGGTCCATCATGGTCCATCATGGTCCATCATGGTCCATCATGGTCCATCATGGTCCATCATGGTCCCACAGTCAACCGGAAAAACTCTTTACTTTGGAAAGCCCATCTCATCTCTCATAATACACGACAGGTATCCGGGAATCATACTGGTAATCTAAGTATTGTGTACCCAGCAATGTTGTAAGAGCAGGAGATGTGCGAATTTGCCAACTGGGATTCATCTGTCGCAAAGACGGGTATGGTATATGGATGGGACGTTCAATAATCATTTCGCCAATACTCCCCCCAAAGATTGCTGAAATGAGGCATACCTTACCACGAGAAACGTGTTGGGTACCACCGGACATGTGACCTTCATGCGTGTTTGTGCACGTGTATTCTTGGGCCAGGATGGACACGTGGACTTGGAGAATGTAAATATGCAAAGTGCAAATGTTCAAAGATACAAATTTTCTCTGACCCAAAGATATTCCAAAGGATATGCCAGAGCCATATAATTCGCACCATTGATATCCGTTGATCATATTTCCTCATATCAGCCATAAAGGCAACATCATAGTCGGCAGCCATTCCTGGAGACTGCTCCCCAGGGGCACCAGCTGCCACAAGCTGCCTCCAATTTACGGCGTAGTGTTTCTGGGCTCGGTTGAGCATGCTGCAGTACTTCGGATCGTCGCTGAAACCTCAGGCTCGGAGCTGAAAATCAGAGAATTTCACCGTGGTTCATATGGTCATCCCATCACAGCAGCTGCTGTCTTCAACTCATGGTGTTTGGCCATACATTTGGGCGTGCCCAGAGACATGCAAGTTCTCCTAAACCGTCCCCAAGTCACAATTCCTAATAGGTGTTGTGCCAAATGTCTAGGAGAAACCAACAAATGATTACCGACAGGTAGATAATCCATCTCTGGCATCTCCTAAACCAAGAGGTGGATAAACCATGATTATCATGATGATGATGATGATGACGATGATGATGATGATGATGGTGATGATGGAGATGATGGAGATGATGGTGATGATCATGATGATGATGATGATGATGATGATGATGATGATGATGATGATGATGATGATGATGATGATGATGGTGGTGGTGGTGGTGGTGGTGGTGGTGGTGGTGGTGGTGGTGGTGGTGATGATGATTATTATTATTATTATGATCATGATGATGATGATGATGACGACTCTTTACATAGAGGGCAGCGGACCCCCCTCAAATTGCAACTCATGAACATGGGTTGCCACAAGTTGATTCAAGTGTCGTTATGCCATCCAAGTGTTTCAATTGTGGCGATCCTTTCTGTCTGATGATCGACTAGAGCTGGAGACGGTTCGACTGAACTCGCCAACACAAACCAAATGGCTAAGAGCCAAAAGCCATTGTATAGTCAACATTTCCAGCAGGAACAGATCTGACAGAATTCTGTTTGTTGGGATTTTCAAAAAAAACTTGGCATTGACCCGTTGTCAGAATTACATCATGTGGGACTCCTGGTTACCTCGTCGCGAACAAGGTGGATTCATGGGACATTCTTGCTGAGAGTTCACTGGAAGTTTGACAGGTTTCCGTGTTGCAAATATCTGCGCTACCGCGAGCTCCAGATTTGAAGGGCTGGCAGGAGAGGGCTGATATTGAGATCTGATGAGAAGAGATGACAGTCACAGAGACTACAGGGAATCCATCACATCCAGCACGATGTCGCAGGAACGATAAGTATCTATCAAGCTTGCAATCAACTACAGTGGCGTCTGCACTGGAACCAGCCGAAGAAGCAGATGTTGCGTTTCAGGAAAATCTTTCGATTCTCATTCTCCGTCCTCGGTGAAAGGTCGAAACACAACAGCAAAATTGATTGTGCAGGATTGAACGACGCCTTCCCCTCAAAAGATGTATGGTATGTACCCATCCAATTCTGAGATGTGTCGTGCGAAGCCATGGCGAAGATCTCGCTTTTCACATGAAAATTGCAACGGCGGAAAATCACATCAACGATTGCCAAGACATCATAAACAGGGAAGTTGACTGTTTTCGAAGTTGTTGCTGTTGTTGGTCGTCGTTGCACTACGGTTGGTGTTTCTTGTCTCCACAAGACTTGCAAATCAATCGTCCACGGCAAAATGTGGAAAATCAAACAAACGAAGATATCTAGCGTTCCTCAGCTAGATTACCTATTTTGCCGACCCACAAAGATCAGTGTTTGCAAAGATAAACCCAGACACAACACAAACTTGCAATACTGACACACTCATCATGAAGAGGTTTAAGGCTTAGGTCATATTTGGATGTGTGCACAGTGTTGGGTGCTTTCCAATGCCAAATGTTATCAAAGGTCCGGATATGTCCAGCTGGTATTTTGGGGTACTGCCACAACTACAGATCCACGTTGACCGGTCGGCCATACACCAGCAGAAAGTATTCCTGCCTCAAAAGGCAGCCAGTAGGATAGGAAACTATTTCCAATTCATGGACTAGACTGTTCTCTGCCAGATTTTCCTAGCAGTTGCTGATAACGGTCATTTCAGGTGTTTTATATCTCTTCCAAAAATGGGGCTGGCTAGGGCTGTTGATGGTTTTCAGTTCCCCCAAGCTGAGAATAGAGGAATGACAAAGCCCTGGTTCACCTGAAATGAATATCTGGATCGGATCAAACCCCCTGATCCATCAATGTTAAGTAGCTGGCAACTGTATCACCCAGTGATAGTTTCCGTCCGTTTACTGGACCAATAGGGATATCCAGAAACCCATGAAACCACCAACCTGAATCAGAAACCCTGACTGTACGGCTTTCCTAGAGAGAAATCACTAATCACATCTGATCACCAAGCTTTAGCAAGCGCCACTTTCACCTATAAGATGAGGTTCAACCCCTTGACATGCCACCCTTGGTTTCCTGGTGGCGCTTGGCTGCGCTGTGCAACAACGTGACCCATGTGCTGCAGCCAGTGCGGACCCGGGCCAAGTGGCGGGGGGGGCAC
>VSDK01027735.1:286057-307454 GCA_009767595.1 Symbiodinium kawagutii | reverse complement strand
ATTAATTACTCAACACCTCTGCCACACCTCAAGTTTCTTACTGCCACACCTCTGCCACACCTCAAGTTTGAGAATCAGTCGAAGATAACAATTCATGACTTAACTAGTTAATCAACCATAGTCAGCATGGATGAAACCGTGGGCTGTGAAGACCAGAGCGGGGGGAAATCTAAGGACTGATTGGAAGAGAATGTCATAGTCAGCATGGATGATTCCAAGGGCTTTGAGGGCCTGGGCGGGGGATTTTTGTTGAGATTGAAGAGAAAAGAATGGCTCGAAGAAACATGCTGGGAGCAACTCAAAATAGTAAATTGCCATGAATGAGTAAGCTCAATTACTTAATGAATAGTTAAATTCAATTAATTGAATCAATTAATTGATTAATTAATTGTTTTTAAAGTTCAACTCAGTCGAGCCGCCATTGCAAGCCCGGGTCTCGCCCGTTGACGTTTCAAGCGCAGCTTTGAAACATCGATATTATTTCGGGGCACATTTATATAATTTCGGGGGGGGGGGTTCCCCCGTCATTAATCCGGGGCTCAGATTAGTTACTATAGTAAAACCATTAGCAACCCAAATATATATTGTTGATGACTTGCCAGTATATAATTGTGATTCAATAGCTACGATCATGTAACCCCAGACCAAAAAATCCTCAGCTCTCCGAATAAAGCGCGTGGTGGTTTGCACAACCAAGCATTTGGCAAAAGAAAATACTCGTTACTTGGTGTTCCCAGTGACGGAGATGTCTTTCAGGGTCAACTAGAATCCAACTGCACTGTAAGCAACCGATAGGTACAATCCAGTATCAGTCGGCGGTTGCCTTCACCTTGAGAAAATTGTCCGTTGGGTGGGATTTCATCAAAAAGCAATCTAAACCACTCTTTTCTAGTTGGTACAGGGTACCTTGCCCTCTAGGGTACCTTTCCCTCTCCTCATCCTTGCTGCCAGCTGTTTTCTGAACTCAACTTTCTGACTGTGCTGGGTCATGTTGAGATCCTGTTGAGGCAGTTTTCCTCAAGATGAGATCACCAGATCAAAATTCTATTCTCAATTGGATCGGTGCAGCTTGAGAATTGCATCAGCAATGGGTAAATGCAAGATGTAGCACATCAACCTAAAGGGTTGATGCAAAGGGAGGGCATCCCTAAAGAAATGCTTCGAAATTGCCTTTGGATTGCCTCCGGTGTCCCAATCTCTGGCAGTAACTACTTGTAGACTTCACTTCTTCCACGATCCGCCCCCTGATTGCTCCAAGGTTCTCATCAAGGGCCTTGGGGAGTCTGAAGACATGTTCATCCTCGTCATCGTTTCCACCACTGTCCCAGCTTGCACCATCGTCACTGTCTTGTTCTTCACTACTCTCGGCTCCCTGGCAGAGACAGGGGGTGCGCACCGGGTGGTTCCTGGCCCCTAGTTCAGACCTGGTACAACAAGAGTCTTGGAGATCACAAGTCGCGTGAAAGTCTCAGGCTCAACCGGCCGGAAAATGGACTGCATCCTCCCGCAAGAGACTTGCCATAGGAACTGTGAGTAGGAAGTGGTGCTGGTCGCCAGCCTTTGATATTTAGCTCCAGAGAATATAGCTTGTCATGTGGGGTCGTTGCCTTATCCAAACTGTTGGACAATTGCATGGCCAAAAGAAACAAGCAAGGTTGGGCCATCCCGCTTTTGTAAACACATTTAGCCAGCTATTGGATGAGTATTCTACACAGAAACCGACGGTTCAAACCTCCTTTTGTCCAACACTGCTACCAAGCAACTACCCATGTTGGCTACAATCATATCAGCTATATCGATGATCATCCATGACAAGATCCAGAATGTGGAATGCTTATGCGAGAAATCTCAACCACTTTTATCTTCAAGGCATCCCAACAGGGGTGGCCAACCAGTTCACCTGAGGTGCCAAGACTCCAAAAATAGCGACACTTCAACTCGCATTGCATCCATTGTCCATGGCTGTGTATCATAATCATTCATAATCCTTGGCGTGGTAGTTGGTTGTCAATGTAGAAACCACAAATTATCATGAATTATTGCTGGGTAACATTGCGAGGTGGTCTACATTGATGAGAGCTAGACCATGCTTTTTTGATACACCCGATGAGCAACTGCCACGATTTGGGTTATCAGGGTCCTATCGATGGTTTGCCCTGTTCAAAACAATGGTGGCTTACTGTGGTTGGATGTAAGAAATTCAACAGCAAGAATACACCAATTCATGGAGGCCGTGCAATGATTTTGGTTGTCCGGACTTTTGATACTGTTCCAATCAAAATAGGTTCTATACCTTGCGACTTTGTGGTGTCAAGTTATATGTGCTGTCTATTCGTATTTGTCCACCCATGGTTGGGGGTACACCTGCAAAGCATTACTTGTCATTGTTTTATCATGGTTCTTAAGAGATGAATCGGTTGATTTTTTTGAATACTTTACCAGTGGCCAAGATCAAAATGCACCATCATTTTGAATGATTGTTGTCACCCTGATTCACCCATGATCAATCACCAACCCTATAATGAATCACCAATTCACCATTCAACCTCGCTAAACCATGATTCACCATGGGTTGTTGATGAATATGATTGCCAACCACTCAGCGACCTTGAATCCTTCATCATTTAATTTTTAATTGCGTTGATCATTGATCATTGAACCTATTGTTCAGATTAATCACCTATCATGCATGATTAAAACCAATGTTCAACCAATGATGATCACCTATCTTTAAGATTAATCATCTTGAGATTGTTGATGATTAACCATTCCCAACCGCTCATCCACCTATTCTTAAGATGTTACTCACCATGATTCACCCCGAAAACGCAGGGCTGTACCACACCGTTGGCCCCGGACGGACGGCCTTCTCGTACTCGTGCCGCACCAAACGCGCATAGGTCGCCATGGCGTCCATGGGACGCGACGAATCAAACGAAGGTAACGATAAGGGGTGGTAATGGTTGATGGGTCAATATTAATCAACCAATAATGGTGAAGCCTAGCTGGTTAATGGTTAATCATAAGGTATCATAAGTAACAATAGTAGGGGATATACCAATGATGATGGGTAATAGTAGCTGGTTAATGGTTAATAATAGGGGATAATAACCAACAATACTAGGGGATATACCAACTATATGGCTATGGGTCAATATTCACCAACCACTAATGGGGGATAATAACCAGGATAAATGGTTGCAACCAGGGGTGACAATGGTTGATGTTGATGGTTGATGCTGTTGACAATGGTTGCAACTAATTATATAATAGTTGAGTGATAACCATTGGTTACAATTGATTTTATTTGTTTAAATCATTGGTTGTAACGATAGGCAAATTAGAATTGACATAACCATCAACAACCAGGGTAAATGGTTACAACCGGGGGTGATAATTGGTTGATGTTGAACCGTTGATGGTTGATGCTCATGGTTTATGTTTAATGATGCCTAGTGGTTGGTGATGATATGTGATGCAATGCTCATTGACAACCAGTGATGGGGGTAACAATGATTAATGATGGTTGATGATTAATGGTGTTGACAATGGTTGATACTGATGATAACAAGGGTTAATGAAGTTCGTGCCACCTGGCAAATCCTCGACCGGCATTTGTCATCTCAAGTGTTGGGGAGTTTGTGTTCCCAGGATGGATCCCAACCCTTGCAATCGCCGAAACATGTCTTGGGCAGTTGAATCGCAGAATCACTCCACTACGAAGTATGAATAGCTTCACACAAAAAGAGCAGCTATCCAACCATCAACATCAACAATTCACAGTCATTCCCGACGTTTAGTGGTTATATGATTGACATCAATTGACTACAACTGTTCAACTCTACTTGCAATATCAATGGTAGATATTAGTTGATATGAATTGCATTTAATTGACCAGTATCATTACAATACTTCGTGGCACCCCCCGTTCCATACCCCTTCCCGCATCCCCCATGGCCCCTTCATCATCGCAGCTGCATCCTTTGTGCCACTCCATCCACTTGTCATCTCCACCGTTTCGGTGGCGACGGCCAGCAACCCCATTGCATCTCACGATGCGCTGTATTTCTGTACAGGCAATACGTTGCTGGATGTGGAGGAATCATGATGCATCAAGATGAATCTCCGATGTTAGCATCAACTGAAACATTAATCTCTGAAGTTGGCATCACCCAGAAACAAAATCCGCTGAGTGACCAAGCTTGCCGATTTGGAGTCTTGAACGAGTTGAACGACTATAGGACATTCCTCTGCGTAAAACTTTGTACTAATGGTCTTTTCATGCGCAAAAAAAACACACAAAAGCATTCGTGGCGCATCCCGGCGAACATGTTAAGACTTACAAAGTCAGATGGCAGAGAGACCTCGCACAACCAAAACAATCTAAGCAAACATGACATGGAACTCAATGCCATTGAATTTTCATGATCAAGTCACGATTAAGCTCGCGAGGATGGAAATGGATCCTGGTAAACAACTTGGGATCCTGATTACCGACCATAAAACTGCAAAATGATAGGGGACATCAATGGTGCATAATGAAGGATTACTTGATCATGGCTCGTGACTCAAAGCAAACAAAAAGGATAGCTATGATCTCAATTGCCCAAATGTCCACGAAAAGAGTACGGGCGTTCGACCTTTCGTACCCCACATAAAAAAAAGAGTCACTCCACTGCATGGCACACAGCTATCCAAAAGTCACCCCAGACTTTCAATAAGTCACCCCACGGCATGCAAATCATAAAGGCACACCAGTCCGTCCCCAAACAAAACATCACTTCCCCAAACATCTGGAATCATCGTGTGGCAATGCGGTTTGCTTATCCTGTGACCTTGAAAAATGACATCTGGATGAGTCTTGCACTTTGCACGCCGGTTTTGCACATTCCCACTCTATTCCAATGTCATGTTTTCGAAAAAAAACATCCCAAAGCACGCAAAACATACTGGCACACCAGTCGCCACCAAGACAAAAAAAAGCTTTTCGGGATGTCTGGAATCATCGTGTGCCAGTAGGTTTTGCTGATCCAGTAGCAAGGTTTTGTTGTGTTGGATTCAGAGTTATCAAACAGCATCAAACTAAGATTGGCGAAAAATACACGAACGTTAGACTCAATCCGTGGTGTCTCACATGCTCATGTGGTGGTTTCTCAGAATAGGGAACCCCAAAAAATGGTTGGTTTAGTACTATAAATGACTAGTCATGGATGATTTGGGGGTACCCCTATTTTGAGAAACCACCATGTCTGTTCCTGACATTTCTCAGGCTACTGAAGTCACGTCTTCAGGATGCCAAGTCGTGACCATCCAAGCGTCGATTCTCCACGTCCAAGCCACGCTGTGGTGGAGTCTGGTTGTGTAATCCGAAAATGGGTTATTCATCACGGGCTGCTGATCCAATTCTGCTACTAGTTGTTGCTTGGTAGCTGTGGATCCATGTTTGGTTTTCTTACATACTTGGCTTTAGCAATGGTTGTTCTAATAACTGTTGCCTACGTAATTTGGCCATGATAATCCCCATCAGCAACTATAGTTTTACATTGTGCAGTGCCAATAAAACAAATGGAAAATGTTAAGGATAGTCCACTGAAGACCCTTCTCCTCTAGTGGTTTTCTGCTACCAAAACACCCTCAATGAACATCAATTGTTGTAAAAACAAAAACCAAATGAACAAATAGACATATATACACTACATTACATTACATTACATTACATTACATTACATTACATTACATTACACTACATTACATTACACTACACTACATTACTTTGCATTTCAATACATTACATTGCATTTCAATACATTACATTACATTACATTACATTACATTACATTACATTGCATCGCCAACCATCACTGATCATTATCGTTTACCAGTGTCATTGACCATTCTCAAGCGTCATTATTTGCTTCCCGAACCATCATGAACGAGCATTATAACCAGCACTAAACAACCACTGCAAACTAAGATATTTGAGCCGTATCTCCTTACGGCGGACAGCATGATGAACCGCTGGCATCAACATGTACCAACCACTGCTACACCATGGGTATCAACTCTTACGGGCATTAAGCATCACCAGCCGGCATTGGTCATCTCTAACCAGCATTACGCAACCATTCCTCCACCCTTCATATTTCTTAACGGTGTGTGGATTACCCATCAACCATGTATTGATGATTGTTGACTATTACAACCAGTATTAGCCCATTCTACCAGTGCAGACCGTTAGTAAACCGTTCTTAACCGGTAATACCGACAAGAAACCCTTTTTAACCTCTATTTTATCAGTTCAACAAACAGAAACTATTAGCAAACCATCTTTTAACCATCATTACATTTCTTATTAGACACCGTTACTAACACTTTTAACGATCGTTAACCAGTAGCAAAACCATAAACCATCAGCAACCCTTTGATAATTTCTGCCAACTAATCCCAATCATTATACAGCATTCTTGATTAACAATGATGAAACCATGAAAATTATGAACCATCATTACCCTTCGCACAACATACATCGACCCTTACTAGCCTTTATTGCTTGTGAATAACCCCGTACAGCTGGGCGAACCGCTGCATCTCTCGGCGCGAGGGCACCTCACGGATGGGCCCATACCCGAGGCTGACATCAGAACAAAAGACTGATCAAAAAAGATCTAAAGGCTCAAAGAAAGATATTGCATGCTTGAAATTAGAGACAACATTGCAGAGAAGGCGGCAAAACGAATAAGGGGTGAGGAAGGAGGTGTCGAAAAGTAGTCACATTTTACTTTGATCCATTCCGATGCGGGTTCAATGCTGCCCGGGGCAATGCAACATGCGGGCATCAGAAAAATCAAAGAATAAAACTAACGACCTCGGATTCATGGTACTTACGACGCTTTCGAATTGGAGATTCTTGCATTTTACATGGCGCGTGAAATGTTTTGGAGCTGGAAACTTACACGTTGCATGGCGCTGCGTTTAAGAATTTGGTCTTCAACTTCACACGGCTTTGTGCAAACTCCTTTGGGCCGGGGTTGGAACCTTGCAGCTGGCATAGTATTCACAATGCGAACTGGGACTGAAATCCTACACTTTGCAGCGACCTCTGGTGAATAACCCCCAAAATTGCTGGGTTCCCTGCAAAAAACCAACCCAAAATGGCTTGGTTGCCAAGCAAAAACTGAAGCTATCTGCGTGGTCCCAACGGGGAGGCACCACCCTTGAGCCCTGACGCTGCCTTATGGAGGCATCGAATTCAGGTGCCAGACCAAGTCGCCAAACCTTTTCCTGAAACCGACAGATGCTTGGCTCAATGGTGAAAAGCATGTCACAGTGGTTGAGAACGGTTGGTTCATAACGGTTACTTCATAATGGTATAAAGCGAGAGATGGTTGGTTCATACCTGCATGGCTCGTAGTGGCTGATGGCGATGATAATGATTGATGGTTCGTAAGAGTTCATATTAAGGACTGCAGCTACAACCGCAGCTACTAATCGAGACTCTGTTCATCAAAATGTGCTTTCCAGGTGGAGAAAACCCATGCTGCGGAAGGTATGACTGTGGCACCCCCGATTGATAAGTTGATCAGCCACAGAATTCTTGGACAATGATTTTAGAAAAAGGATGAAAGTTACGCATTGCTATTGGCTACCGCTGGCGAATCCCATTTTGGAAGAAAGACCTCATAACTATGAGCCCCACTTCCAAGCGATGGCGGGAACATGGGCGCAAGACTGGTCAACCTGTCTTTAGTGACTATTGTTGCCGTCATTTCTTGTTTATCAGCTTACAGTGGTTGATAATTGAGCTACGTCTATGTTTTAGCTGGCTATCCATAAAAGCACTGACCATTCCAGTAAATGTGTGGGTGAACGTTGACGAGTATTTGTATTGGTTGAAGAAGATTCATTAACCAATCTCCTACAATGAGGTGTGTCCATGTTCATGCCTGTGGCAAAGACCCAGGCATTTCCGTATATCTGCTGCTAGCTATTTCCTACAATTACACCCGCTCAAACGCCAAGTTAGAAGTTCGATTAGCAAAGCTCAACCAAACTAGAAGTTCCATGCAATTCTCGTACAGGAAGCCTCCGCTTCTGGATGGTCTGGTCCTACCCTTTGCTACTTGCTACATAAAGTCACCGTTCCTTGCAGATCACTTTGTCAACAACCCAGCAAGTACTATTGGATTTTGAAAGATTTCATTCAAAGAACGGAATCTCTAGAATCTATGATTCTTGAGATGTAAAGAAAGTTTTGAACATATTCTAACACCAACAACAGGACTTAGAACACATGATCACCAAATCTGACCACTACATCTCCACGCTCCTCTGTCGCAACCAGTGGTAAATCATCCCCTTGCCTGACACTGTCCACGAGGCCGTCTTCGACGGACGGTTCCTGGAAAAACGGTGGCATAGACAGATCCAACGTTCAACGACGAGGACAACTGGCTGATGGTTTTAAATTTCAAGCCTCCTGAAAAAAATCAGTGGGTCAATCAACCAACCCAAGTATTGGGGGACACATAGAATGTTGAAACCACCAACTACATAATACTAGATAAGCATCTTCCCGTTGTCCGGACATGTGCCATGCCCTCAGCCACAGATGATGAAACCTGCTTCGAGTCGCAGTGGATCCTGATTGCCATGTTTCTGGCCCAGGGTAGCAGTGTAACTGAGTCCCAGGTCTGATTAATCATAGGTCAGTGCCATCCACCCGCATGGGTAATACCTTACTCAGTGTCATTCATCATCAAAATATTAATCATTTACCACATTGGCCATGACCACAAACCTAACTATTACCCATCAACAGCTGACTCTCATTCAACTATTGACCTTTGGCAGTCGCTCAGATTAGCCAAGACCAACGGACCAAGATCAACAAACCAAGATCGAGATCCCTAAGCCATTGATATCCGTGAACCATGACTAGTTGGTGGTTGTAAACCATTGTGAACCGGGGATTGACCAGTATTAGCAATGATTTAGCCATGGTTAATCAATGTTGATTACAATTAAACCATGGTAAATCAATGATATCAATGATTAACGATTGCTGGCTCACTACGATTAAGCCAAAATCATTCACTTCAGCAGGACCAACACATGCCCGGTGGCCCAGCACCTGCATCAAATCCCGCCATATTTTTTTTGATGGTTTATTCCTAAATGGTCAATGAACTGGATGACAACTGGGGGTCCCAAACTGGCTTGAGAAACCATTGACCATCACTGTCCAGCCCCGGGCCAGCCTCTTGCACTTCTGCCCAGGGTGCCCAGAATGGGACTTGCGCCTCACCATGATTGCTGGTCAATCATGGTCAAGAATAGTCACCAACCAATGAGGTCAATGATGGTCAATTTGCTGGTTAATCCTGGTCAGTAAGGGTTGGTAATGCTTACCGATGGTTTATAATGATTGCTGGTCAATGATGGTCAAGAATAGATCATGATTGATAACAGCCATGGGGACATGAACCATTCCTGACCATGAAAACGCATGATCGAAAATAGGCCGTTGTTGCGCGATGGAGATGTCCGAACCAACTGCTACGAAAAGCCATCAGAAACCACCGTTGACGTAATGGGCTTGATGCGAAATGTCCCATGATTGCAGTATGGTTCACATTCAGATGCGTAGGCGAGTGATGTTCGTACATGAATACATGTAAAGATCATGTTGATTCATCCACTTGAGAGTGGAAAAAATATCATTATCACTAATGAGGTTGCTAATGCGATGGTTCACAATGATTTTTTGCACCATGGTAAACAATAATGGGCAGTAAGAAATGACTGTGATTGAAGCATGTTAAACCCTGGATTTACAATCATCAACCAAGGGTGTTGATTCTACATGGTTGCTATCATACACATATACCCTGGTTCCCTTGGTCACATGAACTACCACAAGTCCCTTAGTGCATCCACACCGCAGAAACTATTCGCTGATCGCGAGCGCGTCGATAAAGCATTCTCACCAGCTTCCTTGTTGCTGACCGAACCACCCCTATAAACAATATGTTTGTCGACCAACCATTTGTCAACACATTTGTTGCTCATTCTCCCCTTATCAACCACAAGTTCATCCCCTACAAAAATGTCGAAAAAAGTCTTAAATCCTTAATTATCCATCATAAGTGTGTTGCTTGTTATTGGCTATTGTTAAGCCCTATACAACCATAGGCTGCTGGTCGATGTTGACCAGCACTTGCTTAGCGAAACGGTCACTGACGACCCGCCTCACATTGGATCCAGTCCCCGCGGTCATTTCCCGTCACAGTAGAGCCCCAGGGGGCGACGAGGGCCGGGTCCTCGGATCACCAAGGACAGGATACAAAGGTTCATGGTGACGTTGGTTCATGCTTGGCTCATGCTTTGTCACTGGTTGGTTGAGGGTTGGTGAATGGTTGGTCAATGATGGTGGGTCAATGGTTTGTTTGTGGTTGGCTCATGGTTCGTTAATGATTGTTGGCAAATTATATAATAAGTGATTATACGATAAGGATTACAATAGTGGTTAGTAGTGAAGGCTTGATCAAAGCATCCGTTATGGCCACACATCTCGTTTGCGGGTTGGGTTCCAACATCGTTTATTTCGCAGAAGTTCAAACATGACATAACGGGCCTGAGCAGAAAGTCTAGCATCTGAAGGGATTGGCTTAGGGTTTCAGGGTCTGAGGATGCTGACAATAAACATGTTTAAGAATTATGAACCCCTAAAATAAATGACTATGCTGAGGTTCATCATGATTGCCGCGTAAGCAACATACCGGTCATCCATTGGTGCAAACAGCATCTTCAATAACTAAAAAGAGACTCGACATTTCAGGAGTCTCTTGATATTGAAGTTGTTGAAATATCTTTCAGCATCATAAACCATTATTAACCTATCCAACCAACCGTTATCAATGAAGTACATTTTTCATGAACCAATGGTTTATAAATGTACTAATCAAATTATAACCATTAGATCGACAATGGCAACCAATGGTTATGAAACATTTATAATAGTTATAATGGTTTATAAAACCATAGTTATAATGTTTCATAATAGAACTAATGGTAATAAAACCATAGTTACAATGGTTTTCATGAACCACAATCCAATTCTTCTAATTGGTAGAAATCCCAAGCTGTTGGGCCTACATTTCTCGAAGGCGTCCCGAAGCCGACTTGAAACGCACGCTCGTGAACAGCGGGCATCTCATGATTCATAGTGGGCACAACAGGGATCGATAGATGGTACTGGCTGGGAACATAGGGATGCGTCTATGGTGTCTAACCATGGCTGGTACAGAACAATCATATGACACAGTGTCATAACATGATTGTGAATATTACAGATACACTGAAGACAATCATTTGACATACTGATAGTGAACAATCCAATGTGATTCTGTGAAGGTTGTGTCTGTAATGCATATGATCCCAAAACTGACTTGCGATGGTTTCCGGCTCATACGATGAATTTGACATTCCTCAAAACTGACATCTCAATGCTAGCATCAAAATTCAGTTGACAAAGGTCAAATATAGTATATCATATAGTCGTTTTGGGAACGAGTGAAAACCCGCCAGTCATGTAGGGCTCAATTCATGATTGCCGTAGACTGGCTTTCTTCGGGTATGGAGACGCAGTCCGAGTTGAATGCTATGTTTGGCGGTGGTCCACCTAGTACAGGGCTGGGGCAAACCATAATAATCAACAACAACAACCACAGCAGCAGCAGCAGCAGCAGCAGCAGAAGGCGCAGCAACAACAACAACAACAGTTCAACAACACCCTCAACAGCATGACCAAGGCGCAGGAAGCAGCAGCAGCAGCAGCAGCAGCAGCAGGTGGATCATGGTGCAAGGTGGGCACCCAGCAATCCTTCCACAGAGGTCTGGGCCATCCTGTTCGTTTACGAAAAATTGGGCCCATGTTCATTCTGTTTGCAGTTTCTGCATAAAGCGCTGGATTTATCAATGATTCCAATGATGTACCACCTAAGCCAAGATGGTTTCTATTTACGGATTGTTTTAGAAAATGGGATTCACCAATGACTCAAAAGTTATGTACCACGGAAGTTCGGATCATTTTTGGATGATTTCTGTGTAGGCCGACGTTGATGACTCGGCCCAACCACAACCACTCATAGGTGTTCATAGGGTCCGCACCCAACCATTGGGAGCTGCTGGTTGCTGGCTGCCTTTCTGCTTGGTCGATGGTTTCATCTGTCCAGGTAGGATCAACAGCCCCAGTTAGATAAACCCCCCGTGGGCGTCCAAGACGTTGCAGCAATTATTCACCACGCTATGTTTCTTTTATTCTCCCTAGTGTCACCCAGTATTGACCATGCTTGGATCGAACATTGATCCTTAGCCAAAACATCATATGGCTTAATGGTTGTTCTTAAGTATTCTTATATCAACCATTATTAACCATCATTAGCCATATACGCATCTACCAGTATTTGGGTTTGTCCAAAGCCATGCGCTGTACCCCCCCAGCTTGTCATCCAACCACCAAGGGGCCACATCGGTCGGACACATGCTCCGGCGGTATGCTAAGCCCCGGGTGGCCGCATGCAACCGGTTCTCGACCTCAGCGTGGGATCGGTGCACGCAGGAACCAAGCATTAACAAGAAAAGCATTGACAAAAATAACTAATAAGAGTAGTCAATGGCAACCAATGGACAGCTACTAACTAATTACAAACCATTATGTAATGTTTGATAAGCCAATGGAACCAGCTACTAATTATAAGCGGTCAATAATTTGTTAGTAGCCATCGGTTTAACCATTGCCTTACAAACCATTAACCCTTGACGAATGAACATTCACAAATATGTAGTGTCAAACACCGATAACGATGGCAACCAGTGGCAGTTTACCATGTACCATGTTCAGTATCAACATCTATAAACAAACATTGACAAGCATTCACCGGTGACAATTCTATTAAGCGGTGACCAGTGACAATTAGTTATATTGGTAACAAGCGTTTTGTTCACACTTGGTGACAAACCATCAATCCACAAGTATTAGCAATTGGCAGGTACCAACCGTATTTATAATCAGCGCCTATGAACCATCAATCAAAATGAACATGGACCAATGTTTCACCAATATCCAAACATTATTGACACGTTGACCGTTATTCACAGGATTCCTTTGTGTGCATTCCAACAATAACCAAAATGCGCCAAGGTATTATGACTCCAGGACAGATGGTGGGGTACAACTCACTTGCAAAACCTATGGTAAAACAGTATCCATGGGACAAGGGTCCGTGCACCCGTGGTGAATAAGACCAACTGCACCCGTTTGTTTGGTCATGGTTCCGACGCTCACCACATCTGTATGGACAAAGATCTCGTGTCAGGGGACCGACCCAGTCGCGCAAAGCTCCGCGCTCAGAAACAACGAACACATGGACGGCTGGAGCAACAAAGACCAGCCTTTTCTCCTTCCCAAGGGCTACTGAGTGTTCCTCACATGGTAGTTTCTCAAAATAGAGGACCGCACAAATTGATGGTTTATTGCTATAAATCTAAGGGTACCCCGATTTTGAGCAACACCACGTGGCCAATTCGGTTGGCAGCATCATTTGTGACAGCTTGTCTGCATGGTCATGTAGATTGCATCACTGCAACTTTGTCATCCTATCTAATCAATCTAGGTACCCCCAACTGTTTTCTATGTGGCAACCTCGGCAGTTTCGTAGATTCGCGAGGATGGGTTCAGCTAGTTAATACACAGGGAGATTTATTCCCCATCCATGAGCTATCAAGCAAATCATCAACCTAACTATGATCAACCAGGAGGTTCAGTAACTGCCCTCTGGTTTGAACGTCGTGATCTAGCATCAATGACCCTCAAGAAAATGTCAGCCATCCGCAGTATCAACCAATGTTTCCATGATCATCCGTAGTATCAACCATTTGATCCTCGAACAACTTGTGCTTGTAGACTACCCACCATTCATTCCATTGACTAAGCATGTTGGATCCCCCTTGGGCACCCCTCGTCTCTTGGACAGAGATAGGACCCCTGGGCTGTCGCACCCGATAGATCTGGGGAGCCAAAGGAGTGAGCCTCAACGGAAGATCGCCGGTGAGGGAAAATGCTGGTGGCTGTTGACATTGGAAATGCTGGGCACCATGGTTGACCAACATGGTTTCAATAATGGGTGATCATCGGGGATAATTAGCAACAAACTTCTGGTTAAAGATTTGTTTTAGAGAAACTATTAGTAAACGTATGTGCCAATCCATAGTGGTACCCCCAATACTCCACGGGTTTCCATTTGTAAAATGATCATTAGTGCTGGATCATCGGTTACCCTATTTTGGAACATACCCACATGGTGCTTTAGGTCATTCTACAACATGTTGACCTACTTCAGTCACCAGCTTAAGCAACATGGTTGACCAACATTACTCCAGCAGCATTGAACATGGTGCTTAAGCTGGTAAGCCGATCCTGGTTGCTGCTTTCCAGGACAATGGTTGTCGGTATCGATGGCTCGACGTGCATGGTGACCCAACCAGTGCGGGAATTCTGAACTGTATCATCAGCAACAAACGCTGTAAAAGAGATGGTCATCCAGTGGCGAATTCGTGATTCAATCGCAGATTGAGGTTACCCTCTGGCGAACTCACCTTGGGAAACTGAAAATGACCCCATTTTTACGGGCAAAACCATCACAAGTAGTAGATGTTCTACTTCCAGCTTAGTTTGCCGGAGGTAATCCATTGGAAATGCGGGAATCCCCCCGACTTGTCCATGATGTACCTCTTGATTCCATCGTTGCTTGATGCCATGTTAGCTGGCACAAATCTGTAGACCTATATGGCGATTTCTCAAAATAGGGCTACCCCCAAATCATCCTTGATATTAAGTATTGATCTGATAGCAGGAAACCAACCATAACTTTGGGGGGTTCCCTATGGATTGATAAACCACCAAACATATACAATCTGTGGATTGTCATGAAAGCCCCCAGTTGGTTGAGGCTTGATGTTGGCCAAATTTCGTGGCTTATCAGCCATCAATTAAGCACTGCCATAACTGGCCATAACCTAGACTAAGCACTTAGACTGACACTCGACTTTGAAACCACTTAGACTAACCACAATGGCTAGTCACCGTTAACTACTAACCATCATTGATGATGATTAAACCTTGATGCTAAACCTTGCGGACTTAAGCATCATTCATTAATAACCATCATTAATCATAGACCGTTCACTTAATGAATGATGCCATTCACCTTGCGGAACCCAGCAGCGGGCGGCACGGCAAAAGCACCGAGCGGCACGGCTGCCCCATGCAGCCGCTTGGGCAGAAAGCGCGGCGAAGGCGGTCTCTGGAACCCGCTCGGCGGCGCCGCCGGCTCCTGGCAGAGGCACTGCTCGGTGGCCCAAGGGGTTGAACTGAGGATTAGTCAATGGTTTATCTTGGTGGTCTATGGTGGAGGATTAGTTGATTAGACCACCATAGACCACCATAGACCACCACTATTTTGGCAATTAGTTAATGGTTAATTTTGGTGTAGGCTATGGTGGTTCCTGGTGATTGATGGTGGTCCAAAAGTGGTGAAAGGTGATCAATGGTTGCTTTTTGAGCCATTCTGATCAAGAAGAATAGTTTGTGATGGTTAATGATGCTTCGTAATGGTCAGAAATCGCTAGTGATTGTCAGTGGCCAAGGATGGTCAATAATGATGGTCTCATTCGTTCTTTGCCTGTGTGGCATTTCTGTTGTTTGCCCGTGTTTTAGTTTTGTCTCACAGTGTACCCGCTACAACAGCCAGGGGCACATTGAGGTAGAGATTTGTCCGCAGGCATGCCGCGTCAATAATGATGGTTAAGAATGGTTGATCATGGAGTCAATGGCTATCAACGATTAATTGGTGGTCAGGTGATGGTTCATCGTTGTTCACCGTTGCCAAAGCGGTTGAGAATGGGAGTCAATACCGTTTCACAGGCTTAATACCGCTTAATGGTGATGAACAATGGCTGATTATGATTGTATTCAGTAGCTGCTGGTCATGAACAGGCACCAATAGCAGTCGGTGTTCTCACGGGGGATTGTCCTGACGAAAAGCCATGGAAAGAACTGCACGCACTGGTTTCGGAGATTGTCATTCTGTTGTTTTTTTCAGTGGCTTTCATTACGGTTTAGAGGTGCAAAAAGAAACAAAATTCTGTCCTGGTTGGGGGCTGGCCATCTGCGACTTCCCCTGAATTTTGCATGAAGATGAACTCGGAAACGTGAACAAACGGCTGTTGCTCTTCATAACTGAACTTAGTTACAGCAGATGGCTTGGTTGTTGACGTCGACACGTATCCTGCCATTTACTTCTACAATCTTCTGCATATGGGTATTTCTCAAAATAGGGGTACCCCTAAATCATCCAATAGTAGTCATTATTAGTAATAAACCAACCATTTTTGGGGGTCCCCCATTCTAAGAAACCACCATATCCTTGGGTGCATCTCATTGCGGGGCCAAACTTGGCCCGCGGCGACAGTTGCAGCCGCTCCTCCGACACCTTCTTGGGCACCACTGGCACCTCCTGGCGTGCCGCGAAGGTGAGCCAACAAAGATGGAAGCCGATTGCAGAATGGTACTGGCAAACTAAGCTGGAAGCTGAAAACTATCATATCTATATATATATATACATATATATATATAATCTATGGTGGTTTCTCAAAATAGGGTACCCCAAAAATGGATGGTTTATGACTATAAATGACTATAAATGGATGATTTGGGGGTACCCCTATTTTGAGAAACACCCCTATAGGTAAAGCCATGAAGAATCGTGGATTTTCCACTTCCAGCTTAGTGTAACCAAAGGTAACAGTTCTTTGGACAAAAAAAAGTTGGGTGTTTGGAGGATGGATGGGTGGATCTACGGATCCATGGATCTAGAGATAGGTATCATTGCACCTGTGGGTATTCATGGCCCGGAACATCCCGGAACCACTTCTCGATCTGGCGTCATCCATACCTACCTGCATTCAGTTTTGCTGCATCCACACGTCAACATGGCCACTCAGCACTGTCCCACTTAGCATGGGTGCCACTGAGCTGTGGAACTTGGGGATAGAAACAACGGTCCTTGCCTTCAGACGCGCAATGGCTGAGACCTCAACCCGCGGCCGTGATCCAGTAGCAACCCGAGGGTCGCGTTCAACCTTCAAATAGTAATGAAGCATGAAATAAACCATCAAGCATATATAACTATAAACCATCACAAATACTAACAAACCATGATCAATAATTGTAAACCATCATTGTCCTTTACTGTCTACTGACCGTCATCAACCATCATGAAACATCAACCACAATATACCATGGTGAGCCCCGATAAACCCTGATCAAAATCATCATTGATCATTTGTCAACGGTTCGGTTATTGGGGAACTGGACAAGTTTAAACCAAATGATCTTGGCTGGTTGAACCGTGAACTACTTCGATCATTGTCATCGAGTCACACGAATTTGGTCAAATTTTGCTACAAAATGTGATCGAAATTCAATGAGGCCCCGCATTTGCCAGTGTCAATGTCAAACCAGGTGTTGACTTTTGCATGTAAGTAACTTAAACGCACCTGCAATGAAGGACAGGCCCAAAGGTTTGCTTGGCTCCATCTTTTCCATTTCAACATTGCAACGCTTACCAAGCAGGCCGCCAAAACAACAACATGCTACCAACAACAGAATCTAAAGTGTGCGTCATCCCGCGTTTTGGGCGATTGGAACCTTGGCGAATTTGGTTTTCAATGATGCCCAAAGTTTCTTCATTCCGTGGTTTGTTGGTGGGTTGCTTGTCACTGATGATTTCAAGAACCAGGCCAATGGCAACTGCTACCTCCCAGGTTCATAGCTATCCCACGTTCAAGAAACAGCACTAATTACTACTCATTTCACAAATTTCTGCGCCACTTTGAAGTGCACATGAAAACATCAGAATGTATCTCATGTGCCAACCAGGTAGAGCTTGGGAACACTTCAGCACATCATTATGCAGCTGCTATTAACATCTATCAACCATGATTTGGCACAAAAAAACAGCTACCGCAGGGCCCTGGGCCCTCCCTTGGGGCCATGATATCCGTACCAACGACACCAGCAGCAGACCGGGTTTGGGTGGCCCTGCACAGCTCTGCTGCAGCTCTTCCAGATCTCTGAGACTCAAAGGTGCAGCTTCTGAGTCGCGCGTCACGTGGTGAATGATGAGCTGATGAGTTGACAAAATAAATTGTTTTAGTTAATGATGGTTATTGATGGTTAGAGACGGTGAATCACCTTAGGTAATGATGGTGACAGGGCAATGGTTTTTCGCACGTGGATTCGAGATCGATCATAGAGGTGGGTCCCTTTCAAAGAAGGTTATGTTGGTTCAAATTGATTGATACAGGTTATGTTGGTTATGTTGGTTCTGTTCCCTTTCAAGGTTATGTGGGTTATGTTGGTCAGTTAGTGTGTTCACGTTGGGTTTTAAACATGGTAAGAATATGACCTCCAAACTTTGAGATAAACATGAAAATCCACTAGTTAGGAAGGTCGTTGCGAAAATTGCGGGCGACCATATACCTACATGCATTCTGTCAATCTATAAATGTGTCTTATATTATATGTATCTCTAAATGCTGCAAATGCGTCAACAAGAATAGAAACAGGCCATGCACTGCTGTCCCAAACAACTAAACCCCAACTTCATGAGACAACAATTCTTCTCCATCTAGTTTCTCTTCATGAGACTAGTGCTCCCAGAAGAAGAAGAGACTCCCATCTAGATGGAGAAGAGAAGTTCATACAATTCTTCTCCATCTAGTTCCCAACACTAGCAGATGGTTTGAACTTCTTAGTGTTTGAACTTCGAACTTCCATCTGCTAGTCCCCAACCCACTGCCCCCTGGCGCTCCTGGTGCAGTTTCCGGTGGCCCATCATGCGCCAAATCCCGACACAATCGCTGGACGTCAGACACTGCACCTCACGTGGTGCGACATTCGGTGAAAGCAGGGCACGTTACAAGCAGACACCGGGGACATCCAGGACATCGTCTTGTTGCAACCAGAACAAGGCAAATGTGAAATGTTGTATTCACTGTATGTTTATCTATATGTATGTATATACTGTGTGTAAATATAGTGATACATATAACATACATGTTTGTGTTCTGTTTTCTCAGTTTTTCTTTGTACAGCCAAGAAATATCAAGATCAATGATGGTGATCATCATCATCATCATCATCATCATCATCATCATCATCATCATCATCATCATCGGGCATGCCAGCCATGTCATCTTGTGGCCAAGGCTCATCTCAAATCTCAACAAATAAACCGCTGATGATTCACCAACCCTGATCGGGCCACAAACCCTGTACCCCAGCTATGGCCATGAACACAATATCTATTCAGCCACCATTTTTGGGGGGTTCATATTCACCCATTTGCTCTTTTGGCGTGGAAATCTGCTAGTGTTGAGTCAGACAATCTCGGTGGGATGTCGACATGATCTAGCTATGTCGTTGACCATCTGAGAAATCAAGGATGGTTTGTGGCTTATTTGACTGACAAACCCAACATTCCACCCCTCACCGGCTCATATGTTCATGTTGTTGCCAGTACTGTAGGTAGGCGAACGAATTGGATGGCGAGCAATTACTCTATATGGGGTTTGGTCTTCAAAGCACCCCCGTGAAAAAATGAAGGAACTTCTGGCGGCCATGAGAAGAATGTTGATAGTGCTTAATTGTTTGCAAAGACGAATAAAATGTTTGAGCCACCAAGAACTCACGGTAAGCCAGGAGTACACGGTGTCACTTGTCGAAGCCAACTTTGCACTTGTTTGGCCCAGAAGACAGTAGCCCGTGAATAGCAGCCGGTGTGATTATGCAGCATGATAGCGAATGAATGGTTGTCACAATTTCATGGACAATTCGCAGAACAGCACAGCTATTGGGCAAAATTGCAGTAGTGTGCAAAGCACTTCATGAACATGACATAAATCATCTGCACCGGCTTATCAGGCAGACACTTTGCCGCTGGTGCCGCTTGGCTGACAATAGCATCAGCAATAGCGACACGCTCTACAAGTGTCAGGCCGCCCGGCATGCCATCTTCTTGGCCTGCAAAAAGGGACAAACAATTCCCATTGGCACCCCAACCAAGATAATTAAACATAAAGTAAACGGATTGAATACGGTCGACTGGCATGCAGTTGTGAAATATTCACAGATCTTTCTAGATGCTAAAACGTGGACTTGTGCAGGTCATGACATCTCATGCACACCCCTGGGAGAATGTCACGGTCGTGAGAGGGAGTTTGTTTGTGAGCGCAGGTGCATGGCAAGTGCCAATAAACGATATCTTCAACTGGGTACTCTCCCCTGCTGGTTGGTTCTATCAAGCAAATTCATGCCCTACTAAACTTCATGTTGTATATACTGGTCATGGTTTCAAGTTGCTTAATACTCATATCTCGGAGATGGACAGCCTGAGGTTTCACGATGTTTCACGATGTTTCATGATGTTTCACCATGCTTCACCATGTTCCACTTCCACTCCTCAAATATGGCTGTGGGTCAAAACCCGTACCCCTGGTTCCCCTATCATTAGCCATTGTTTTCCCTTATTATTGTTGGTCATTATCCCCTATTATGGTTGGTTAATATTGACCCATAGCCATATCTCACGTTACCTTCAGTTTTCACCACCAAGCCCTCCCGATGTTTCACGACGTCGAGCCGGGCCAACGCCTCCAGGTCTTCGCAACGATGTCTCAGGGAGATCACTTCGTCTTGCGCTTCCTGGGGAGGTCCAGGACAGGGCGTGACGCGGCGTCCGGGTCGTGGTCAACGGTTGTGACAGCAACGTGGCATCGTTTCACAGGAGGCCATGGCCAGCTGGGTCAAGCAGTTCACCAAGCAATTTCATGAGGGAGAAGTTCACCAACAATGAGGAAAACAGCCTGGTTAGTAGTGGGGAACCAGGGGGACTAAGGGTCTTGAAGTCACATGATGAATCACGTGGATTTGTTGTCGAAGTGGTTTTTTTCGTAGGATCTTCATGGATCGTTGGATGAGACAGTCGCAGGGCAAAAAAATATGACTCATTTGGTGGTTTCTCAAAATAGGGTGCCCAAAAAATGGTTGATTTACTACTGCAAATGGTTAACAAAGGATGATCAGGGGGTACAGTACGGTACCATACAGTACCCTAAATTTGAGAAACCCCCATTTGATCGCAGATTCCCAACGTCACTAGAGTAACTCTGATGATTGAGAATCTAGTGACAGAAAACCGGTCACAATCGACCCATCTCGAATCGCTGCCTAAGACGTAAGACTTGCCCCAAATGATGATTTCGGCGGAAAATTCCT
>VSDK01027735.1:245717-269328 GCA_009767595.1 Symbiodinium kawagutii | reverse complement strand
GCCTCCCTAAGCCTTCCCGCCCTTCCACGAAACCGTCCCGGTCGTCCATGACCTGCGGGCAGCCGTGGCTGCAGTGGCTGGGGGATGGGCGGGTTTTTAGGGAGATTTCATCGGAGAAATGGCGGGTTTTACCATGGTTTTTCCTTGGTTTTACCATGCTTTTTACCATGGTTTGACCTGTTTTGCCTATTAAACATGGTGATTTTTGGAGTTGCAATAGCTAGTTTACCTGAGTTTTACCTATGAAAAATGGTGATTTTTGGCGGCACCACCTTGGCTTACCAAACAAAAAGCATCGCTTAATGATGATGGTTGATGGTTATTCCCCGGAGAGTGATCATGCTTGATGATGGCTGGTTTATGGTTAATTACTGATGCTGGTAAGCAAGAAAGGTTCGGTTGATTGATGGTTAGTGTGCTAGCGAATGATATGGTGATCATCTGGGGAGGATTGACAATTTAGTAAAAAGGAGGGGATGAAACACGTCTTTTGAAAACGAGTGATCTTCACATACTGTATCAACAAACCATTGTTGAATAGAGTTGACTGGGGTATTTGCATGTATTTACTGGCCCCACCTGGCATGAGCCACCACTAGAAACCTCCGTCATGTCAGCCTCCACTAGTTGACCTGCTGGTTGATCCTCATGGGTTGCCTCTGGCGGCGCCTCCCAGCATGCATCAGCCACTGATCGGTTTCCCCAGCGGCGGCAGTTAGGCGTAGTTTGCCCATGTGGCACCGCCAAATCCTGACCACAGTCATTACACATCATTACACAGAATCTGGTGCCAGCCAAAATCCAACCATGAAAACACCACATCTGGTACCTAAAACTTGGCCACTCAAAGATGTAACCAAGTATGGAACCATCAAATCTGGTACCTAAAATGTATCCACCATATAACCCACCACCTAAAATCCTGTCGCCACCAGCTTTCTCGCCCCACCTGCCAGGGCCTGAGAACTGCAAAGGGCTGCTCAGCAGGATCCTGGAGATGTTGTAGCTGGGAGAGTTGATAAGCTGAAGTTACAAATGGGCAATACGATGGCAATGGGCTCCGCGAACCTTCACATCATATCACATGATATCATCTAAGCAGGATATAGTAGAAAAACATATATCATATTTGATCATATTTGTTCATATGTTCATTATATCCTAACAAGATTCCTCAAGGTGAACCCCATCGCTCCTCCACATAGGCATAGACCTGCAGTCAACATGGAATGTGTTGGTTGGTTCTTTGGGCTTGGTCATGAGTAGTTCGCATCCCAGCAAAGACCAGGAGTGTTCGCCAGGGGTAGCAAGGTACCAACAACCACTTGGACAAGGGGTGGACAAGAATCACATCAGAACAGATTAGAATTGAACAAATGTGTAGTAGCTCATCTGAATCTTGAAGGATTCTGAGATATTCAGAGTAACTCTTGGCTCAACGAGGCTTAAGGATCCTGGCAAAACAACAAGCCTACTTTAGCTGCTCCTTGCTTGCTGGTTGCCCCAACTATGGGATCACTGGGTTTGAAGTGAAGCCTCCCGAGAAGCTATCCCATGAGGAGACTATACTTCCACCCCAATTCAAGAGGGTCTTTGTTTTTTGTCGGGAGGTTGCTTTGATCGGAGATCCACCTTGATAGATGCAATTTTTCATGGGCAAGTGATGTGGGCTCTCCCGATGGGTCCAGCAGACCCTGAGGTCCAGACGTAGGCTCCCTCTTCACTGCTGGGGCCTTCTTTGATGACCTGAGCACCATCCACTTTGCGCTTGGTCCAGGATAGGAAGAGCTGCCAACCATGGGATGAACAAGTGGGCAGTACCTTTGAACTTAACGGGTAGATTTATGGAGATCTGAGAGCCATATTACTAAACCAGCTATTTATTGTCAAACTCATGGTCGCTTATTTGATGTGGATCTCCCATCGAAATCGAAAGAGTCTCATCAAATGTAAGAACGATGGCCAAGAACGCATTCCGGGCAGAAGTTCGAATTGACCAGGAGTGACAATCCTGCAGGGTTGAAATGTGCCAAAAGATGTGACAAGGATCATGACTCATGCGCCAATAAACCTTCAAACAGCAGCCATCCTGGCTCGGGTCGACCCCCTGCAGCTGGACCGTCCACAGCCATGTCCCGTCTTGACCCCGGTCACATTGGGAAGGAGAAGCCACTAACAGTCTACCAATACACCTTACAGTGAAAGGTTTCAACATGTTTCAACATGTAAGTTTTCTCAAAATCGGGGGGCCCTCCAAATCATCCAATAGTAGTCACGTTTCAACATGTTTCAACTGCTTGCTTCGGTGAAGGGCTTTGGCAGCCCTCCCGACATCATAGATTCAACAGGAACTGGATCAACTGGCAGGCTCCATGGCTCTTGGGTTTCTTAGCATCACAGCCATGACCCTTAAATGGGCCCTTCGAAACGGATAGGGGTCCAAGCAGTGACTGAACATTCTCTCCATCTTGATTGAGTATGCCAGTGTGCTTAGAGTACCCTCGGGTGATCCAACATAGCAATGGATAGTCCACCAATTGTTGATGGATTCTCAGGGTTTCTATGCAACATATGGTAGTGATGATCCATTGCGGTTGCGCAGCCTGACTCCGAGATGGTCCCAGATGCCCAAGCGCCATCGGCCATGAACAGCATGTGTCGATTACCTCGTCATTGGTCTCACCCCATTGAAGGGCGGGGCTCTAGAGACACCATGCCTTACCTCGGCCCAAACCCAAACTATCGAGGAACTTTGGTCCCATTCAGGACACTTTGCCATGAAAGATCATCACTTGGCTAAATGCCACATGCAACTGTTGCTTCGAGGATTCTGATCATGCAGATACCAAGCGCGTGAGTTTGCCGATGCCATACAGAAATCTTTGAGGGTACATGGGCCCTTTACAGCAACTATAGCTGCTTGAATCTCTACGTTACTTTGACTTGTTCAATCGTAAATAACAGCTGCCGCTCCCGCCCAATAACTGGACAAAAATGGACAAAGGAGGATCCCGCAATCAGGAGGACAAAAACTGGGGGCGAGCTCTCTCAATATCGTTCCAGGCCACATCACGGCCACATCCAGTAGAAAGTGAAAGAGATCATGCAGATTCCCCCTTCCCCTAATATAAAGAATCAACACATATCAACACCCCGCAATGTGGAGAACTTCGAACAAAGAGATGCTTGCTTATGTGCCAAACAAACCATCTCTGGGAACCCATGGTTCAGGTTCCTATATGTGTAACCTTTCGTAAACCGTGGTTTTGGGGACTACTTATGTCTGCGGAAAAGGGCTTAGAACGGATCCATCTCCAAAAGCAAAAGGGCGGCTGACATGGCTTATCCACTTGGTCCAGGGCCACACTTCAACGTTTAATGTGATACGCCCAATGACAAAGCACTCTTTTCTTGGTTGATGCATGCATAACCATTATCATTCATTGATCGATGATGATTGACATAATGTACTGAAAAAGTAGAAAGAGTGATGGTGTACGGTCGTTAGTTGTGGTTGTGTTTCCCCGATTTTTGTCTGCAACCACTTCCATGAGCCGCCACGGCCCAACAACCGCTGGGTCTGGCCATCCTGCAATGAGCTCCCCCACCATTGCAATACACTGGACGCCCATTGACCTATGGCGCAGAGTTTCAGCCCTCAAAGCTAAGATATCCTACGGTTGCTCGACAAGATCAAGACAAATACCACCAGGGAGACATGAAATGTTATTGCCAACTTGTATGTGATGTTGTGTTCAAGAGGGAGTTGCTCCTGAACAAAATGATCGGAACCTAAGATGACCGGCACTTTTGCAACAACCGAGCTTCACTTCCCAAATTCCAAGGGTGTTGATTGCCAAACTTGCTGTGAAGTTGAAGACTATCAGCCAATGATTTTTGGTTGTGGGTCAAAATTCGATGCCCGAAAAACCATGTCCATTAATTTTAAATAACTAGCCTCATTAGGGATTAATAATTTTGCCCCATGCACATTTGCACTTGAACTACTTGGAAATTGGACCGTGGCACCTGAAGATCCGCACGTCTTCTGTAGACACCTCGGTCGCCGCCAGGTCATCTCACTTTCTTCGAGGCAAATGGTGGTTTCTCAAGCCAGCCATAGGGGACCCCCGAAAGTTATGGCTGGTTTACTATTCAAAATGGTTGATGAAGTTATCTAACCACATATGGTAGATTATTCCCCAAGAATATTCAACAGCTGGGTTGCGACCGCCCGTGTAACGAATGTAGCAGCTGTGCAACTGAGAGGCAAGGTAACGTGAATCATTTGCAGCCTCTGATGGTGTCCTGTCAGAGTGGAATCCTGCTACTTCGGATATTCTTAACTTCAAAAAACTTCAAGCAGCCATACTTCCAGTATTGGTTCCCCTGCTAAACTTACAGAATTATATCTTCAACTTGCTTCTAAGTCTTCATCAGCTGCAGACAACATCGTGCCGAAACTTCACAGCCAGTTACAACCCAGCAGCCATTCAGTTTCTTCGCTTCCATGGTGGCTTTGAAGGAGACCAAGACCTGCAGCCCACAGCCGCACATCCCGTAGCCATGGTAGCCATCAGCTCCTCCCACCGTGGCTCCCCTGTGAAGTTCTTGACATCGCTTTGCTGTCCGTGTTCCAAACTGATGTGTCGCATTGACTTGGCAGGGAAGTTCACTGAGTTCTGGTGGCTGAAGCATTGGCCCCTACAGGATACCCAGCGAAGTGATGCGAAATTGCCATGTAGCAAAGAGAATCACTAGATTCAGATCATCCTTGGGTCCAGGGATGTCTAGGGGACACCCCCATCCATGGACACCCAGATTTCCTCACAGCGCTGACCAGCCTTGCCTCTTCGATGACGGGAGCAGCACTTGCTCCTGCCAGGGCACAAAATTGGGCAGCAATTGTTGCACAGCATCACTATGAAAATGTATGATTTCGACTATCCCAGAGAAGGTTTTGCAAAATCACGTCTTGTTGCTGGGTCTGTGAAGGAAGAGATGGCAAATGTGGTTGAAAGTAAACAAGGGATTGCCGTAGCTTATGAGTATTCATACGAGCAAATTGATCTACAAACAAGCCTGTACGACATGATTGGCCAAGTCCAAATCAATCTGTATCGATCTTTAAGCTGTCACTGCTTTCTTTACTCGCTTATCTTATCACATACCCACACCATTGGAAAAGCATTGCCGACTTCAGCATGTCCATATTGGCTCTGGCAGCCCATTTAAGGACTGTAGATCGCAAAAACTTATGATGCCCATGTTCACCCCCAGACATGAAAACAAGTGGCGCTTTCGATTCCCAACTACCATTTGGCTGTGGGTCAAAACCCTGTACCCTTGGTTCTCCTATCATTAACCATTGCTTTCCCTATGAAACTGTTGGTTATTATCCCCCATTCTTGGCTGGTTGAAATTGACCCATAGCCATTTGGCTAGGCCACCCCCGGTAGCTCCTGGCCTCGCTCCCTCCCAACCACCAGCCAACCAATGTCACCTGGTCTCGGTTCCAAGCTTTGCTCATCCGCTTTGGCCGCGGCTGTACCCACGGCAATGGGTGTCACCTGCGAGCTGATCGAGTAAGGTCCCACCACTGGTGGCAATCCTGCTGTAGTGGTGTCGGCAGAATCGAGATGATCCACAATCAAGATAATAAAGAGAAAGTATGGGACGATGATCATGATGAAGATGAAAATGACTAGTTGATGGTTTCAACCATGATGAAAAATATTTGTCAACCAACTATTTGTTAATAATTACTAGATAATACTCCGGGAAATAAAAAAGTGAATCAAACCACCAACCAGATGGGGACAATGATAATGATGAGGATGATGAATCAGCATCCACAGGACTAGACACCTGGCAGTGCAAAGGCACTGCTGGTCCTCAATCAAGGTGAAACCCCAGGCTGATCCCACCAGGACGGAACACGAAAAATAGCCATTTCCGGAATGATTCATCCCATCAGAAAATTCATGAAACATGGCTAAGCTTCCTTGCCAACCATGACTATATCAATCATGATTATCAAGCATGATTATCAAGCCATGACTATCAACTGTTGATCTCTATCATCATTATCAACCACCATTATGATCAACAGAAATATCAACCATCATCAATAATCGTCATTGATAACCATCAGAGTTTGCATGAATGACCCTATTATAATCCATTCCTGTATCAGCCATCATCAAAACTCGGTAATCACCACCAACCATTGTTGTCACGTATCCTCGTCAACGATTGTCGACTGTTGGTGTATATCATTAACATCAACTAATAATGTCCCATCATGATTAACCACTATCAGCCGATAATCACCATCATTGACAAGATTGTCAACCAGCTAATCGATCATCGTCATGAACCATCATGAACCATCATGAACCATCATGAACCATCCGTATCAACCATGATGATTCATGATCACTATCATTAATCATCAACCATCCTCATCAACCATCATCATGAACCATCATCATCAACCATCATGAATCATGATCAACCATCACCAGCCAATCAATGCATCATCCAACCATCTCTAACCTTCCCCCCCCACGGGAATCTCCCGGACCGCCGCACGCCCCACCAGTGATCACCTTCCGGTCGCGTCGCAGAGCCGCTGCCAGGGAGGCGCAGGTCTCCTAAGAGGCCGTTGCGAGCAACCAGCGAGGTCGACCCGGACTTCGCAGTGGCTGAAGGTCGTGGGAAATGGTTGGAGTTCATGGGACTTAATGGTGGTTAGTGCTGGTTAATGATGGAAAATTATGAACCAATCCCCTACGAAATCATTTATGAACCAACCACATTTGATGGGAAATCATTCATGAACCAACCACCTAATATTTTAATATTAACCACATCTGGACTTTGTAAGTTCACGGGAATTTGCCAATTGGTTAATAGTTAATTAATGATGGGTAGCTGCTTCATGCATATTGGATGAATGATTGATGGTGGGTCAGTAGCTGGTTACTGGCTGGAGTTGATGATCATGATACTCAATTATGGTCAATAAGCTGCTTAATAAGCTGCTTAATAAGCCGCTTACTGAGCTTGTTGATAGTTAATGATGGTTCATGAGAGGTAACTATCCTATGGTAACTATCCTGTTCATAATCATGGTCATAATATGGTTCATTCACCTTACTGAGCTTGTTGATGGTTAATTATTCATGATGGTTAATGAGCTCATTAACCGGTGATGGTCAACCCTTGCTGCCCAGTTTCCGCCAGGCGACCATCGAGGTGTGCGCAGGGCTGGAGGTATTGCCTCGACCCGGTTCGGTCGGCAACAACCGGGCTGAGGGACCAGGTCCAAGTCACCTGGGAAAATCACCTGTTGTTCTAGGGAAATCCGTGGAACTCACCAGCTTCTCGTGGGAAATCGCCATCTTTTTCTAGGGAAATCCATGGATAATCCTGGCTTTCATCAACGCGTGCCTTCCAGCAGGTACAACAAAGACACCAGGAGGATGACGGACATCGGTAGCGAACAAATCCACCGCCGATTCGATGAAGCTTTACGGAGAGATACTGAGTATTCAATGCCAAAAAGTCAACAGCTTGCCCAAATGTCTAGCCAATGGTAGTGTCCCACAAGTATCCCTCTAGTGTCCCATCAGTATCTAAAAACATAGATCCATTAATTACAAAAACAGATCCATTTATAGATTCCCAGAACTATCCATATAGTAGCCAATGGTAGATCCATTTGATGTTCCATAAGTATCTAATGGTAGATCCAGCTCTTAAAAAACCGCAGACCTGGGGGCTAACCGCAGCTGGTGACCCTGGCTGAGGAGCAAACTGAGTGATGTCCCAAAGGAAGCTTTTCTGATTCCTCAGTAGATGCGAGTTCAGAAAGGAATGAAGATGAATTCTGGTTGCGTCATGCTGGTTCTTCAGCTGTGGGCTCCAATCATGGTCCATGGTAGATGATTATATGACCCTGTTGAATCTTGTTAAAAAAGTCGAGGCATCAAAGCATCACCTGGCAAATGGAAGGAGTTTTGCAATTTCCAAGCTCTAGGGGATGGGACTGGCTGGCAGTGGAGGACAAAATCGCATCTGAATCATCGCCAAATCAGCAGCTCCTTGGGGATGATATGTCATGCATTTCTCTGAATAAATGTTTGCATGTAAATTCTCTAATATCTAAATGACATGCTTCTAAGCAGAGCTAAATCTTCCTGCTCGCATGTCAGTTGACCTCTGCCACACATCCTCCATGTGCACGCTGCTTCTTAAACCATATAAGTGAAGGCATGAGGGGTGCCCCTAAACCACCTCGCAAATTCATCAATGCTGATGAGGAATCAAATGATTTCAGGCTTCCGAAACTCCCACGTGATGATTTGGAACACTACGCATGGTGAAGTACTTTGCTTCGTTGGACCACTGACACTCCTACTCAACGCTACATTGTTTGTATACGGAATGTTGGAATCTTGGTTTGACCACATTTAATACGTCAAGGGTGACCATGCAACACAAAAAACCAAGCCAGAAAAGTGTGAAACAGAACCAAAAACTAAGCTCATTTGACTCAAACGCTTTTGTTTTCGCAAGCCCCGCAGTCTGTGGTTGCAGCCATTTCGCTTGCATCAAAGCTCCATGTTCGCATTGGACACGACATCATCTCGGCCCCGAGTTTGTAAGAGCTGGCACTCGGAGCTATTGATTTCGGTCGCCAACAGCGACCATTTGGGGAAGCACAGTGAAACACTCGAAGTGGTGGCTATGAAACTGCTCAATGTGAACCACGCCATGTAGCCACTCAACATCACTCAATCAGCTGCGATGCCGTGGGTTTCACATGTCCTGGCTGAAGTGCATGGTTCCGATGGGGCATCGAAGGCCACTTCTCCATGCCGAGTGGGCGTCCCATGTCTGGCGGTACAGGGGATGGTGATGTCAAATTGGGTACCTCAGGTGACACAGATCCATGTGGCACGGGTCAATTTATGTCCATACTTTGATTCAAATGTACGATCATACGTATACATACGTTTGAGACAAATACATGGATGATCATATATAGTCCGAGAACATTCATATGGTTCTTTCAAAAATCATGCAATCACGACTTTCAAACAGACCTCCTTTCAGTTCCTCGAAAATCATCATGGCCCACCAATCGCCAACCAAAAAAATGAGGTCAGAACTCTTCCAAGATCAACAGATGTGAATACCCAGTCACCAGCCATAGCCAAGGTACCTTCCACCGCGTTCCATGACCCTCTGAACCACCTGGCTCAACCTGGGCTGTGAAGGACCGAACGAAGGCACTTCGCGCTTCCACAACCGGCTCCACGGCGGCCAACCGATCCGATCTCCGCTACGTGGCCTGGCACCACTGTGCCAATGCATCAGCGACCGACCCATGTGGCGACCGCCTAGGAGAAGATCACCCACATCCTTGGAGCAGTGTGTGATTCTGCTGTCCCACTGGCAATTTTCGCAGCAAGTAGTTCTGTCTCCGTTTCTGATGTCCCAGAGGCAAGTCATGGGAAAAAGACAAGAGGCCAGAAGGCAACGAAATGAATAGAGGCAAATTTCAAGGTCGGAAAGTCCAAAAGATTGGAGAAATACAGTGGTCAAGCAACAATTGATGTTGATTCTCTGAGAACCAGCAACTTCTAGTTTCAATGTCAGTTCAACGGAAGATATCTACAGCAAGTGTGCATACTGCATGCAGGGGAGAGAGTGGATTCTGAAACTCAACAGAAGGAGTTTTGGATGTCCATGTCAACATCCCACTTAGCAAAAATTGATCTATAGTACATTACATGTGTTCCAAAAACCCCCTATCAACCACATTGACAGATGGTTTATCCCACTTTAGGAATTCAGTTTTTCCACCATCCCAACAGGGCTCTTCAATGGTATCCCCACAGCCATAGCACATATCAAGTATGTACATAAAAGTCTCCTAAGTGCGCTGGAGCGCCGGACCCGGCATGTAGTAGGAGACTGCTGTGCCACAGGCCACACACAGACCTGCGGCCACAGCTTCACCGGTGAAAAAGAATTGCAAAACAGGTGAGTACTGGTAGACCATGATAGGCCCCCTATCATTAGCCATTGTTTTTTGATTGTTTATTATTGTTGGTTAGTATCCCCCATTCTTGGTGGGTTAAAATTACATTAAGCCTCCGCACTTTGACCATAAATCGCCAGTTATTCGTCCTAAAACCATGGGTGAGTTGTTGACTGCTGGATCTCCCATCCCCAAAAAGAACTGCAAGAACAATAATGGTCTCAGTTCTCATCATGTTGGCTTTAAGTGTTCGAAGTGTCTCATGATCGCTCCCATGCTACGGCGGTACTGGTTAGCCCATGGACAAGACTGGGAAGCACAACAAAAGGTCAGTTTGATCATATTCTGACTTGAGATCAAACAACTATTTCAAAACAAACATACAAAAAATATCAAAAATCCACATCATGCACCCACCTTCAAACATATCTAGTTCATTTTCCACCAGTTTTCCCCATGTGGTGATCCCAGGACCTTGGAGCACTCCCAGCACCAGGTCCAGTCAGCCTGCCACGAGGAACGGCCATCCCGGGAAGGCGCTGCGTTGCGCCACCTGAAAGAGACCTGCGTTGCGCCGCAGCCCAAGGGCCGGGAAGGATGGCTATGGCTATGGGATGGCCGTAACGGATGGCTGGACATGGGTTGAGGCTATGCACAGCGGTGGTTATATAGGCTATATGTGGCTATACATGGCTATAGGGTATACCTGGCTATACTGAAACAATGTTGTTTCCAGATATCCATAGTTCAATTTCGAATTACGTTCCTTCTCTCGCGGTTGGCTCTGAAAAAGTTTGGTTTCGAAATGCAGATTTCAAAACCCAAACTCTCTCGCTGAATTGCAAAATTAGACTCGCATGTTTTCAAATATCCATACTTCAATTCTCAAATTGTGTATTTTTTCTCTTGGGGCTGGTTCTGAAAAAGTCTGTTTTCGAACATGTATGATTTAACCACCAGAAGTGTCTTTCGGAGTTACAAAATTCAACTCACATGTAGTGCCGGTTCCGGTGGGAGTTCACGATGGATACCTCAAAGAAACCGAATTGTTCCTCTCTGAAGGTCTGGTTCTGGACCCCTGGATTCTATGTAGTGGGAATCCCAAATTGATAAACAACCCAAATACAGTTTGTAATTTACCATCAGCCCTGGGTTTACAAACAGCCGGGCCAACAAAGACAGGCCATGTTCGACCACTGTCCATGATCCACAAGTAAACCACATAGCTTGCTTGCCATCCTATTTGTTCATACAAACCAGCTCAACCAATATATTGTTCACTACCAACCAGCTAAGTAAGCCAACTTTGCTAACTTAGATCACTATCAACCCTGCGAATCTGCCATCCACCAACCCAGGGACCCATCTCCGCCTCCAAAAAGCACGGGGGACACGCCTTCGGCGAGCGTCCTGGAGCCCGAGATGATGCCCTGCGCTGTAGCTGTCTGAGTTGGGGCCGCCGTGGCAGCCAGGGAGTTGGCCGTGGGAAAGACCGCGAAGGCCAAGATGCAGCCCAGGGGGGGCAAGAAGGCCTGGCAAATGGCAGGCATGGATGATGGATGATAACTTCCATGATAGCTATTATTGACAATGGTGATACGGATACTGATGATGATGATGATGATGATGATGATGATGATGATGATGATGATGATGATGATGATGATGATGATGATGATGATGATGATTTCAACCAGTTGGCACGCATTGATCTAAGCACATCTGCGGCGATGGTTCTGAATTGAGCCATTACATCATTTGCCCTCGACGACTTCCTTGTTGACCCCGCGTGCTGGAGCAACAAGTCTTGGGTACCTGCCAAGATGCACACAATTATCATATAATTTATTGTGGTGTAATGTGTAGATCGCTGTAAGTGTTAGCCAAGTGGAAGAATCAAGTGTGACACCTCGGAAACACATCTCACGTAAAATGGCATATGACCAGGCCTCGCTTAAAGACAGCTGTGACATAGTGTCATATTCAAGCATGACAGCCCTTTCAGCCCTTTGGAAACCAAATCTTGATTACTTTAGAACAGATTGATGCACTTATTACGCAATAAAAGTAGGGTAACTTGATACCATGATGTGATGAACACTTCCAAGTTGATGCACTTATGAGTGAATAAATGCATGCCTCGATCACATTGCAGGGAAAAATGCCCTTCTGGTAGAGTAAAGATTTGTCAGAAATGGTTCTAGGTGTAAACATAGCAAACGCTCACTACCGTTGACGAGAAGCCAGGGGACACATCAAGTTAGGCAATCAAATGGTAGAGATAGCATATTATGGTCCTTCTCAGCCGCGTTACAATCGACCGTGGCTGATTGTTTCGCTGCCTTACTTGGATCAATGGAAGCTCCACAGCGCAGCCAACAAGAAAATGTGCGCTGCCCCAACGAGGACATGGTTAGGCCACTCCTGGTAGCTCCAAATCCCTCCCAGTCTAACAGCCCTTTAAAGGCCGGCCCGCAGGGGGTACCCCTGGCCCGCTCCCTACACCGTCAGCTGCAGGGCCTGCCAGGGTTGCCAAATCACCCCGAAGAGTGCCACAGAGATGGTGTTGGCCACCATGCCCAGTCGCATCAGAGGCAGATCGCCCATGGATTTTTGCAGTTTGGGCACCACGAAGAGCAGCGAAAACGAAGCGGAAAGACCCACCAGCAGCAGCTCACACGCTAAGAAAACCGCTGTGAAGTGAAAGCGCGACTCTAAATACCTCGAAGTCGTGGTGATGTGTTGCGGGGAGGAGTCATGGCAAGCTGTGATTTGGGAAGGGAATAAGAAAATGCTGAAGCCTCAAGCAGTTGGGCATGGCGGCATGTCCATGGCCACAGGCTTGTCGATCCCCTTGCTGGACAAGCACATGAGGCTTCAAAAGCGCCAAAGCGGATGGCACCATCCCACACCCCCAACTGAGTCCCAGAGACAAGAGCAGCAAGGATACCAACATCTGCTCAGCCAAGAAATCCAGAAACACCACCACACTTAAGAGTCGCAAAGTCTCATTCTCCTGCAGGGTATTCTTGCTCAAATAAAGCAGTTTGAGTGGGGCAATGTACTCCCAAAACAATGTGGCCATGCGATCAAAAACATGAAATCTCCTAGGGGTACTGTACTCAGTGCCATTTTGGACACATCAGGCCCATCATCAGGCATTGTCAGCATTGTGCTGCATCAGGCATCAAAAAGTACCTAATCTATCACGCAAAATGCGGTGTGAGGCTCACAAGTCTTCCAACAGAACACCTGAGCCTCATCGTTGAGATGGGAAGAAACCAAATCTCGTAGCATTTCAGACACCATTTGGGCTGTCCGCCGATAAACGATGGTAACGATGGTTTCAAAAAGGCACCAACAAGGATGCGACTCAGGCAATCAACAGTACAAATGAAACATTGATGAATGATGATGATCATCATCACCCATCATCACTCATCATGATCAACTCATTAGAGGTAGATCAGTGAAAGCCCTGTTTTGTTGGTTGACATCCACCAATCATCAATCATTTCTCAATGATCTTTAATCATCACTTCACCCTCATTCACCGTTCACCATCAATCAACTCATGTTCCACATCAGCTGTCCCTCAAATCCTGTTGGCCATCCACCAAACGGTCCACCCTCATCATTCCAAATCATCCATCACCATCAATTCACCATCAACAAATCATCCACCATCACTGATTCGAGTCATCCATATATCCATCCACCCTGTCTCATCACCATCATCCACCAACCTTCCAAATTCTTCATCACTAAACATCCACCATCAGTAACTATCAGAATCACTATCCAATCTATCCAAATTCCATCCCCATCATCCCCTGGATCTCCTTCAGCATCTTCAGCACCTCTCCACGTCCGCCCTGGGCTTCGCCCTCCGTCCCCAGCTGCGCATCGCGCCCCCCCCCCCCGCCCCCGCGCCGCCCCCCGCCGCGAGGCCGGCGGCGCCGGCGCCGAGGCCGAAGCCCAGCGCGACGCCCAGCGCGGCGCCGAGGCCCAGGCCGCTGCTGAGGCAGAAATTCAGCAGGGCGTAGCCTGGAGGTGGCAGGTGGGAGCAGCTGGCTGGTTGGAGGTTGGAGGTGGGTTGGGGAAGGGAAGTGCTGGAGGTTGGAGGCATAGCTGGGGCATAGCTACCTTAGGAGCTGGGAGTGCCTGGTTGGGTGGAGGGAGCTGAGGGATCAGGAATTGGACTCAGGAACTGCGGGCGCGGCTGGAGCCTGGTTGGAACTGTCTGGAACTGAACTGGAACTGCTGGTGGTTGGTTGGATGGTTGGGGATGCAGTTGGGTGATGGATGATTGGGGTTGGGCATGGGGATGGTTGTTGATCTTTGGGGTGGTTGATTTCATGGTGGTTGATAATGCAATGGTTGTAGTGATCGTTGACGTTGGTGGTAGATATATTGCCTGGTCATTGTCGATGACAAAAGAGAGCGATTATTATCATCAGGACGGCGATGGCTATTGACCCGACTACAACCAACAAGCAATAGATAGAGGCAACAATGCACAAGAGCAACGATCGTTCATCACGCTTCCTCATCCTCATCACAATCACCATCATCAGCATCAATCACATCCCAACTATTGTTGGCTATTGACTAGTAGTCATTAACTAGTCCGTTCACCACCATCACCACCACCACCACCATCATCATCGTCATCATCACCATCACCACCATCATCATCAATTTCAATATCAAGAAAATAGAACAAACATATCAAGATCATCATCATCATCATCATCATCATCATCATCATCATCATCATCATCATCATCATCGACCCACCTCACCTTCCTCCTTTCCACCGGCTCCCCTGGGCCCATCCCCCGGCGGCACCCCACCTTCCGTCAGCTTCGCCGTGCGCTGCGGCACCAGGGTGAAGCAGAGGCACATGGCGGGGCCGCTGAGGCCCAGCAGCGTGTCCACCAGGCTGAAGCTCAGGACCTGCGGCTGGGGGAGGACCACCACCGGGCCATGGGAAAACCCATGGGAAACCGTGGGAAAAGGACGGTGAATGCCATGGAAACCGTGGGAAAACCCATGGAAACCATGGGAAACCATGGAAACCATGGGGAAACCCGTAGAAACCATGGTTAATAGCTATAGTTGATGACAAGTTAATAGTGGTTAATGACTCATTATAAAGTAATGATAGCCAACACGAGTTGGGTTGATCGGTTAAAGGTTCAATTGAAAAGAGATGCTTACGAGCGGCCGGACATGGTGCTACCGCCGCGGTCCGCCTGTGTCTCCTGGGAAGATCCGGCGGTTGCCACCATCGCGGCAAAGGGCGCGCAGGGCAACAGCACTGAAATCAACAGCCACAGATCCAGCCGTCCTCCTGGACCAACGAGGCAACAGGAACCCGAACAGATTGGATCATTTGGAGTGATCATCCTGGTTATAATTGGCTATAACCCTGATTATAGGTTATTGGCTGGTTATAACCCGGATTATTGACTGGTTATCGCTGGTTGTAATCCTGGTCAGTGTCGAATAACATGGGCAATATGGAGTAGTCTATAATGGCCATAATCCTGGTCATTGACCGAACCGGTTGCTATCCAATAAGAGCTGGTTGTAGTAGCTGGTTTTAATAGCTGGCTAATCATTCAACATATAGAATAGTTGTTCATCGGAGCTGGTTAGCATCAATGTTCTTGTTCCAATCAAACTTATAACTTGATCGATTGTCAAGTGGGATTGCGGGTGTGGACCAATGCAAACCAGCTAACGAAATGGGCACTGTGGTAACAGCCCAAAGGCCATTCCAACATGATTTTTGGTAGGGTTTGAGAGGTTCCCAACCCACAGAGTTTCTCCAACAAATGTTGGGGGCCCATGCCACTGGGACTATCCCAAGGCAATGGAATGGTGATGAACATCACAATCCATGGCCAGACTGTGGATCACTTGGGGCGTGCACTCATGTGATTGTTGACCCAACCGTCCCAACCCACCAACGAAACCAGCATTCTGTTACACCCCTACCAACGGCACTATGCGCTGCAACATTTACAGTACGCTTGCAGACATATGCAAGGATCAACTTGCAAATTTCTTGGAAGCAAAGCAAGGGTGTCGTATTCTGCGCACTGGCTGGGCACCACCCTTCCACACAAACCCAGCTGCAACTAAGCTGGGCACTTTTCCATCACTCCCCAAGAGCCGACAACGGCTGCATCGTTCGTGGTACTAGGCTACGCAACTCGCAGACAACTTGGAGTCAACAGCAAAACACGGCACTTCGACATTGATCCTACTCTCTTCTTGACTCAAAGTTGTCTTACCTTTGGGCAGCCCTCTACGAAGGGCAACTTCATGTAATTTCACTTTCCAAAGGTTGTTGCGTAACAGACCGTGTTTACAGGGCTTTGTAAGCCCGTCTGCCAATTGGTGCTCTGTTGGCACCCACAAAAGTTGGCATCGGCCAGGAGAGCCATTGGTATCACAGATTTGTCTCAACAACACCACACTAACAACCGCACCCTTATCACTAATGTGCTGTTTGGCTTGCTTGTGCACAGTGTCGTAGATGGACTTGCAGTCTGTAATCATCACCATAGGTTGCAGTTGGTGCTGTACCACAGCATCGGCTTCCAACATCCCCTCCTTGCCGATCTCTGCCTCGATCACCAAGTTCTGGCAAAAGTGGGCTTGTCCATGGCCCATCAGAGCCGCTTGGGTTTCAGCAGCAAAAGAAGATTCTATCACACGTTTATTGGTAGCACTACGCCAGTCTAACAAGTTAAAAGAACAAAGAGCACCTTCTTTCTTAACATCATCTCTTTTAACAAAACCAATCACACAACCTTTTTGAGAATAAACCAACTTCTTCGAACCATTGTCCATCAAAAGATCATCAGCATCACGTTCATTAATTTCAACACCAACCGAATTGAACAAAGCAGCATCATGAAAAACAACCAAAGACCACTTACTACCCAAGTTCCGAAGGACAATTTCAGTCGGGTGTTGTTTCACATCCTTCACCACCCGATTAGCCCACACCAAGTCGCGAACTAACAAGTTGGGAACACGCTTCTGTAATTGATTGGTCTGGAAGCTGATGCAGGGTTTGCTCTGAGTAGCTAACCATTGGAGGCTACCAACCGTGCTACGAAAATCAGTGATTTCTTCTTCCGTAGCTGGCATATCGAGTTCTTTCTGTCTTTCCTTGGTCAACGGAATTTCTTCGAGTCGACCCTCCACAAATCCTTTCTGCCGAACCACTATGGCTTTCCCTTCATGATCATCACGGATAAGGAGCTCTTTCCCACAGTAGCTAACTCCATGTTCCTGTTTCTCAACATACTTCCATTCCCCAAAAGGCAACCTGGAATGCAACCGTTCGATGGTATCTTCAGCCTCTTTGGAACCGTCTCCAGCCACCATAATGTCATCAACATGGGTAGCCAACAAACAAATCACTTTGTTGTTACGGTCCCTCAGATAGAAAAGTGCCGGATCCAAACAACTCTTTTCAAAATGCAACTCGTGAGTCAAAATCTTACACAAGGATTCATACCACATTCGGGGTGCTTCCGGTAAACCGTAAACCGATTTACGTAACCGAAAAAGAACACCGTCAGGAACACCTGGCAATCCCCTCTGTGGTTGTTCCATGTAAAGTTCTTGACCACTTGGTACATCCCCTTGAAGAAAGGCATTGGAAACATCTCCTATCCTCCAACTGGGAATCCAACCCCAGCTAACGACGCAGTGCAGAAAGAAAAACGTGGTGATCCGCTGGACTGTAGGTGAGTCCACAGGCGTAGCAGCTTCGGCGACCCCTGGCGCAAATTGTCCTAAGACACATAAGCGAGCTTTTGCTTTTGTTTCGAGTGGCGAACCATCGCTGTTAACTAATCCTGCATGCTTGTTTCTGTACACCATTCGTGAGCGCAAGATTTGACTACGTTTTTCTTTTCGTATACGCGTGCTCTCCTCGGGGGACAGTTGTTCGACCGTTTGATATTCTTTCCAAGCATTCCATTCCTTTTCCTCAGCCTTACGATAGAGTTCAGCTTCGTGGGCAGGGATTTGATTGTAGGGTATCTCCTTGTCCAACATGCGCTTTTGCTTTTGTCGACTCACCGCATGGACCTTGTGGCTGGTTTCAACCTTGACACGTTTGGTACTGGATTCACTACCTCCTTTAGTGGCCTCTTCTTTCCGTTTGCGGTTTGAGAAGATGGTGATGAGCTTGTGGACGGGAACTTCTGGGAGAATACGACAGGGATTCTTCAACTCAGTCCAGTCTACCTCCTTTTCTATCCTACACCATTTGCTTCCTCAATTTTCCTGTTTCAAGAAACCCCAGGTAGTCCTGAAACGTCCAACTGTGCCTTCTGCTCCAAGGTCGGGCGTCTTAAAGCCGAGGGCTTTGTAATCTATCCGTATGTTGTCTCCATAGCGGTCAACATGCCATCCAGGGTCCAGACTATTCAGGGTTTTCATATGACCAGTAAGTTTGTCCGCAATCAACCAGTTGGATTTATCTCGAACATCAGGGTCGCCCTTCTTACCATCATCAGGAACCCTAGGATCATCACCATCATCATTGATGTCCTCAATCAAATTGATGTCAACTTCATCAACCGAGAGATCAGCTTGGCTTGGCCCCTTCTGCTTCGTGAGATCTTCAAAGGTAGCTTCGGGTGGTGACCTACGGAAAAGACTAATCGCTTCTTGAATTTCCGGAACTCCATAGTACTGTTCATCACCCATAGCAAGCCTAACATGTTCACTAGCCACAAGATAGCATCTGCCCCCACAAGCAACCCAAACATTGTTCCCTTGGATACCAACAACAAACCCTGGTCCAACCCAGTTGCTGGCTGGTTCTTGTTTCCTACGTGTCTTGACTTCCCTCCAAAAGAATACCATTTGTCCTTGTTCGGGAGGATTGCCTTTCCGAGTTCGCTGTTCAACCGTTTGAAGAACCATCCGTTTGGCCTGATGTCTGATGTAGCTCATTCTGGCATGATACCTATACTTGATATGCTTACCAACATCGCTACCAGATTTCCCCACATCAGGATGAAAAGCCACTGGGTTGCCTTCAACATGTATTTCTCCATGGACCCGTGGTTCCCGACCAAACACCAACATGTTGGGGGACCAGCCGTGTTCACGCACCAATTCGTTCTTAGCTTGTCCGGTCTCTAAGGCCATCTTGCACATGTCATCCTTACCAACTACGTTACCATGTCGGATAACATTTTCCATCATACGCTTGAGGGTCTGTCCATGTCTCTCTATCTTACCAGCCTGCCAGTGAGCCGTTCCCGCAATAGGAACAACCGGCACACACCCGTCACCCACAGCTTTCCAGAAACCTTCACCCCGAAAACCCCCTTCCATGTCAACCGAGACCCTTGAGGGGTAACCAGCCCAACGACACCAAGTTTCGTTGAACGTTTTGCTCAGGGTTTCCGGATTATGGTCATCCAGCATGGTAACCAAGTGAAAAGACGTGGCCCGGTCAAGCATAGATAAGAACCAATATCCCTTTTGTTTCGCATCATGAATGTGAAAACAATCCATGCAAACCTCATCCCCAAAACGTATCTGTAAAGGGGGTATGCTCGCAGCCCTGTGAGTTTGGGGGCGTTTTCCATGTTCACATGTCGTGCACCGCAACCATCGACTGGCTTCAACAAGACTCTGCTTAACCCCACCAAGAAGCAGAAACCGCTCTAAGTCATTAGCATGGGGATGTCCTAGATTACAGTGCAATCGTCGGAGCGCCCGCCGTTCACCAGCTTCCAGTTTCCTACCGGCCGGCACTTCAAAAAAGATCCCCTCATCACTCAGGGACTGGGCATTCGAATCATCCACCCTTCCTGGGTCCTCAGGGGCGGTATCAGCTTCAACTGGGAATGCAACTGACCACTGCTTAAGCTGCTGGTTCACCTGCTTCTTAGTCCATCTAAGTTCTTTGGGGTCCCCCTTACCTTTATTCAACCGTCGTTGAACATCCAAAAGCAGCTTGCGAATCCTACCAGGCTCTTTGCGTTTCATGAGTTTGACAAACCCCTTATGGATGGCTTTGGCTATATCACGTGTGTACACGCCAGCATGCTCCGTGATGTCCTTACCCCCCATGCATTCACCATGAACATGATCCCCGGGACATGTCGTGTTCTTACACTTGAGACTGAGCTCTTCAATGATTTCAACAGATGTGCCGAACCACATGGTAGGTTTCTTCAGGAGGAGGTTCGTGCGTTTATGCCGAATCCCAAAACGACATCCATGACCTACTCCAACATGTACCTGTGGATGATGAAGAATGCGTTCAAGTGGTGGTTCTTTAAAAGAGTAGCTACCAAGTGGATTCTCTCCAAGAGCATCATCCCCGCGTTCGATCTGTTCATCAAAGATCGTCTCAGTCAGTTCAAGGAAAGGAAGCTCTTGTTGCTGGAGCTTCCTGAGTCGTCTGCGTTCCTGCGGACTTCTGTACGAAAGGTTGGTCAATGGGCTCCACCTGGTGCATGGATACTCAACCACCACTAGTCGAGGTTTGTGTTCACGGATTGTGTGCAGAATGTGCGCGCGAGTTTCGGGTTCCCTCAAATCACAACCATACTTGATATCACATGGTTCCAATGCTCTCCAGCCCCACTGACTGAATCGTAATGATACTTCAGCCTGGCCACCGAAAACCTCTAAGACATCTGGTCGTTGGGAAAAGGGTTGCAAACATCTGACACTTCCATCAGCAACAGCCGCACAAACAACAGCACAAACAATGAAACAACTGGACAAAACCTGTTTGGCATTTCCCAACAACCTCTTAGCAAGTCCCTTCTTCATATGCTTTCTTCTACGATTGCCCTCTTGGATTCTAGTGCGAACTTCCAATTCGCTCAGGGCTGGCGTCACAGAAGGGCTTGCTACTTGGCTGGCTGCACTCACACTCACATGCTCTTCTCCCGGAGTTTGCGGTCGGCCAAGATCTTCTGCATCTCTTCCTCTGTCACATTCACGTTGATACGTGGCTCCATCCCGACTGCCGCATCCGTCGTGATCTCCCATGAAGCCTCTGACTGCCCAGTTCCACGTCCTTGTTCTCCACCTCCTCCACTGCGACGCTTCAGGGAAGGTCCTGCCTGCTCCGCCTGCTGCTTCTGTGCTTCGTTGATCGCCACCTGCATCACGGCCATCGGCTGACCCCCATAGTTCAGTGGCAACGTCTCTGTGCATGCTGGGTAACGCATGCAACTGTAGAAGTCTTCCTTCGTTGCCCTGTTGGTTCTCCGCAGCATTGGGATTTGACAGGCCATGCATTGAGGTGTCAGGGGCAAGACATCGCCCTCGTTCACTGCCTCCTCCATGTAGTCCGCCAACCATAGGTCGATTTCCAGCAGAAACTGGGACCTTTTCCATCCATGATAGTGCTTGTCCGTCAGGTCCCTCCCCAGCTGGGGAGCTACCAACTCCACATAGATCTCGCGGAGGACATCGAGGTTGGCTTTCTTCCAACCGGTAGGAAGAGGTGAGCTGCGGGGTTGTGGTTTCACAGCCTGCCACAACTCTTTCAGCCTGGCCATATCGTGCTTCATCAGGTCGGCCATGGAGACATTGGTCCGGCTCGCAATGGCTTCCACGTAGTCCCTCTTCACTCGAGGTGCATGGACGCTGCTCACCACTGGCATCTTGAAGGTCGGGCTCAGGACAGGCAAAACGTACAGACTTGCTGCTCTGAGCCGAATGAACGATGGCGGTCTGAGCCTTTACACATGTGCTAGTGGGTTTGTCATGGGTGTTCCTACTCGGCTCTTGGGGTGCTGAACTCCCACTGGACAAACCCTGAACCCTGGTCCTCTGAAGAATGGCCACTTCCACTCCAGAGGCAATCATGTCAAGGATGTTCTTCTGCTTCATCTCGAGGTGCATCGCGTCGAACTTGTTGATCTGGATGGCCACCTGCTCATTCTGGGTCGTCACCAGGTCAACCGTGGTCCCAATCGCCGCCAACTGCACCCGGCCACTAGCCAGATACATGTTCGCCTCCAGCTCGACCAGGGCCTTCTTACTCAGCAGCAGGGGAACCCTCTGTGGCACGATGCTCACTCGCAGCAGGCATACTCTGGTTCCTGTCCCCACGGCAAGTGGAAACAGGAGGGCATAGGTGGAGTGGATTCGGCGTCCTGGTCCGAATCGGAAGGGCTGATCCTCACGGACCACTCCATCCCCACGGCAAGTGGAAACAGGAGGGCATAGGTGGAGTGGATTCGGCGTCCTGGTCCGAATCGGAAGGGCTGATCCTCACGGACCACTCCAAACTCCACACCTTTCTCCCACATCTTCTTCATCTGCTCCTGTGCCCAGGCTTCACCTGCAACAGACTTGGCGCAGCAGGTATCCATCATGGCAAAGTCTGTCTCTCCATCGTTGCACACCTGGGTCATCATCACCTGAAAGACGGCAGCATCTTCACTATCTGAGCTCACATCACTGTCACCTTCCTCTGTGACAGTGAACACCTTTCTCTCACCACCACCTCCATCAGCTTTGCGGGCCTGCCTCATCTTCTGGCTCTCTTCATAGTAGGGGCATTCCTTATCGGCCTGCCAATGTCCGAACACAGTCTTACCATGGGCACGGCAAGCTGTGCAGGGCATGGTTGCTTTCAGCTTTACCAATCGGCTTTCGCGGTCCTTTGAGGACTCGACCCGCTGAAAGCCTCTTGCCTTCTCAGCCACTGCTCTGCGTTTTGCGGCCTGGGTCAAGAGAACCTGTGCCTCCTGTTCCAAAGCCATAGTCTCCTCATCATCGGCTCCATCCTCTTCAGCTTCTCCAGGGACTGCGTCTTGCTCTTCACCATCTTCTTGGACGGCATGCACTGTCTTGGCCTCTCGAGGTTTGAAGCGTCCTCGAGCTGCGTCTCCTGCTCGACCATCAGCTTCGTCCTTCTTCACCGTTGGGACAATCGCCACCAGCGCTGCTCTCAGCTTCTCATACTGGTAGGATCCATTGGAGGCCGCCACCACCTGCTTCCTCAGTTCCGAGGAAATGCTGGCACAGTTGAGGAACCAGTAGGAGCGGACTAAGCCTTCCAGTGGTGCTCCGATCTCCTCCAACTTCTGCAGCATCCCACGAAACCTCGTGTCGTACGACACGAACTCCTCCCCTTTGTTGCGCTTGAATCCATGAAAGAATTCATGGATGATCTGGAAGGTCTGGAGGTGCTCGACGGGCTCCAACTCCTTCTGCAGGTGCTCCAGAAGGTAGGCTACCCCCGAAGTCGACCTCAGCTTTCGGACATCAATGGTCTGGGTAGCCAACCATGCTTTGCCCTCAAGCTTTTCCATCAGCCGGCCCCCACGGAACTCCTCATCGATCCCGGTGGTGGCCGTAAAGAGATCAACTCGTCTGCGGTATTCTCGAAGAGGTCCTTCTCCATCGTAGGTTGGTACAACCTCTTTCCCAGTGACCTTCTTTCGGTCACCATGAGGCGACCGTCCATCAGAACTCTGCTTCCCGGCATCGCTCTCAGCAGCCTCAACTGAGGCCGTTCCACTCTTGCTCTCC
>VSDK01027735.1:177085-245428 GCA_009767595.1 Symbiodinium kawagutii | reverse complement strand
TTGGGCTCACCCTCGGTCATCCGTCTCACAGCTCCGCTACCAATGCGCACTGGCTGGGCACCACCCTTCCACACAAACCCAGCTGCAACTAAGCTGGGCACTTTTCCATCACTCCCCAAGAGCCGACAACGGCTGCATCGTTCGTGGTACTAGGCTACGCAACTCGCAGACAACTTGGAGTCAACAGCAAAACACGGCACTTCGACAATGGGCTTCTGTCGCTGCCCATTGGCATATTTTGAGGAAAATCCAGTTTTCAGATGTCAAGACACCCCTAGCATTGTTGCTTGTCAAGTTCAACTAGTCAATGTTTCTGGATTTTACTTCCTACCTGCATGATCAATTACCCAACCAAGTTGCCACACCCATGTTCTTGTTGTTTCTATCCCCTTGTATACTGTTGTTGGTTGTCACCGGCTATCAACCAACGAGCCAACCAACCAACCTCGTAAGGAACCAACTCCGGAGCCCCCGTGTTCCTCGATCAACGCGGCCACCGATGACGGGAGCCAAGATGGTGTTCAAAGCACCTCTGCCGTCGGGGGATCACAGGCCGGGTTCCCGAGGAAAATCATGGCACCAAACGAAACTAGTAATAGGAAGTAATACTAGCAATTGATGATTTCAAATGATAATCAATAATAATAGTAATAGTAATAGTTAATAGCAAGAATAGTTAATAGTATTAATAGGCGTAACAATACGACTAGTAATAGTAATAAGCCCAAATAGCAGCATGAGTGCTTATCAGAGGACTCATCGCATTCAAGGGCTAGGCAGTGCTGTATAAACTGGTACCAACAAAGAGCAGCAACGATTCGCTGATTCAAGGATACCAATAAATTGATTGGCACATGCATCTGCTTGCGGCTGAATCACAACTGTAGCTTCAAAAAATCACAAGGTCTCCAACATGAATTGGACAGGGTATGATGAGGGTAATTACCTGTTGATGGTCGATGCCGGTCGCATTCTCCACGAGCTGTCTACAGCTGTGCAGCATCCACAAAAGGCATGGCTGGATCCCTTGCTCCAATGCGACAGGACTGTGGTGGCCACGCCTTTGATGCTCACCAGGAGCCCAGCTACCAGGAAGGGCTGCTCAAACGTTTCCTCCGCAGCGTTGACGAGACTTCAAGTTGTGCCCTGCTGACCATCGCACGGTTTGACCGGTGCTGCTCATAGCCCAACAGGAAGCGAACAGACAGAATAGTACAGTCATAAGTTTACATGCTGCAAACATCGGCCTATCACAATCCATATCTCAATTGGTAACTGCAATGGTTAAAGGGCTTGGCTCACAGTATTTTTCATGGATGCTACCCCAAATGCATCGGCAGAACCCGAACCCCAAATGGATCGGCAGTAGCAAAACCCTGATGGTTCCTTAGAGACCCCGGAAGGAGATTGACATGATCCAAGGATAAGTCCTGATTAAAGCCACTGAAATCACAAACCCTTTTCCAAGACCTTTTCACTTAGAGGCAGTCGCAACATATGAAGTGCAACACATGTGGGGATGTGCATTTCAACAGCTTTCCGACCGTCTTCAAAAGCGGGAAAATGCTGCAGTTTGAGCAAACCCTTTGAGAAGCGCCCAACAAGCACAGCATCACCAGGAGCAGCGGTGCCCCAAACTGAGATCAGTCAACTTCTTCCAAGTCGTTGTTCGAAGGATCGGCCAAATCTGCCAATCGTATCCCACCAACCATGGCGTCTGCTGTGGCAATCCACATTTTGATCCATATTTGTGTCTGAGTTTTCAAGGCATTGCCATGGCATTCCCCATGTTTTCCCACAGCAAATCAGCCTATCCCAGTCCTGCTGCAGCCGTGGCAGTTGTGTGATGGGCAGCCCCAGCATCAATCCCAGCAAGGCCAGGATCAATGCTTCACGACGCAGCTCTGAGAGGACTGCCATGGCGGCTGCGGCTCAGCGACCGCTGGGTTTTGGCCGTCAAACTCCAAACGCCAACGTCCAAGTCATGGTGGAAACTGCCACTCTTTGGGAGGAATCTTGCATTTTTTTCCGCATGAAAACATATTCAGATCCCAGCTATGCATTGTTTCTGTCGTTGGTGATTGAAAGCTTGGTATGAACCAAGGCTGTTGACCGCTCCCATTACCAACCATCATTTTGTGCCACCACTATCTACCTATGAGTCTTTACCTCGCCTGATGTTGGGCAACGGCACCTAGTGGAAACATGAAGCTTGAACCAAATGCAAAAGATTTGCAAAAAAAACACGAATGTCTCAAAGAAGTTCACCCATTGACATCTCTTCAGTCATTTGGGTGTTTCTCAAAAGATGGGTACTCTCAATCATGCTTACAAACCGTTTGTAGTGACTAACCCATTTTGGGGGTCTCCTAGTCGAAGCAAACACCATTTCATGATCAAGGCACGCTCAAACCAGCTTACTCATCTCATGATCCCATGCAAGGCTACAGCCTGTGGTTCGGGATCACAACCTGCTGATGACGTAAGCTGATTGGGATGCCCGACTCCTGAATCGTGGCTTGCACCTCATCACAAGGCTTCTGGATGGTAGAGATTGTTTGTCAGCAACTCGAGTCAATCAACCATCAGTATATAGAGGACCAAGTTTGAAAAAACACTGATGGGAGGGCAATGAAGATGATAAATTTTATGTTTCAAGACTTTCTGTTGATTGCTAATGGATCGTTTGGCAGACCCGACTACTAAGGTCTACCGCCAGCTGCAGGCTCAGGCGCCAGGGTTCATCCTCAACTATCATTTAAGAAAACTCTACAGACCAGTAACGGTTATAGGGGTCCCCCTATAATGAATCTTAGTGATTTCAACTATCAGTTGACAACTGTTGCTGCAATTGTAATCTCAAAAACATTTCCATGAACCATTCACCATAACAGAATTCATAAGTGTTTATCATCAACAACTATCAAATGTAGTTGTTTAACCATTCTTGTTGGTGATTTATCCCCTATCACTAACCTCTATCAACCAGGTTTCAACTATTCCGGCGGTTCCATCCACGAAACCAGGCGCTGACCCGTGCGCAGGACGGCGTGCCACCCAGGACGAAGGCAACGAGTCGAGGCTGGCACCGTCCAGTTGAAGACTCGAGCTCCCAGACCTGGACCGCGATCAGTTGGCCCAGTTTTCGAAGAGGGAAGCCCTGGGAGCTCGAGTTTTCAAAACCCTGGGATGCTCGATGATCAAATAGAAATTATAACCATGGTTAATCGGAATAAAATTGGGTTTTAAGTTATAAGTTGTATGATTAATAGGGATTATATAATAGCGGTTATTGCCTTTGGTAATGGCTAGTATTTGGGGATAGAAACATCTGGTATCTATGACCCTGGGAAGTCAGCTATTTCTATGGTGGACTTTTCGGCCAGGTTTCGGGCAAGTGATGAGGTCATTGTTGATGATTGATTCTCAGTATTGTTGGTTATTGTTACTTGTTATTGATAAACCGTAGGTTATTGATTCGGGGTGTACCATTTGAATGGGAAGCCGAAGCTTTTGGGGGAGACCCCCTATCAATCAACCAGGGTTTATTAATCCAGGGTTGGCAGTACTGAGTTGCAAGCGAATTATTGTTGGTTGATGATTCTCATTTGTCATGTCATGTATAATAATCATTGTCATTGAGTCTTTTGTTGATGTCATGATCATGCCATTAGAAAAATGGCGGCCATCAACGCAGTAATACTAAATGTACCGTGTCATGATGGGAATCATAACGATAAGCACCGTGATTTTGGCAGCAGTCATATTCAATGATGCAATGATGACTACTAATCAATAATAACAATAATCATGAATGAATCAGAACAACATGCATAGGGGTGACAATGATACTGATAACATACCTAAAAGATCCTAAAAGTATAATCAATCACAATTACCATGACGCCTTGCCTCTTGGTTATCAAACCGGTTTGGATACCCAATATCAATCACCAGCAGCTCACTGTTGGTTCATGGTACTGGGGATATGCAAGCAGTTTGCTGCTAGGGCTGGCAGTCTTGGGGACCACCATGGTTCCAAGCCATTGCTGCCGGCCGAACGCCTGTCATGAAGCCCCCGTCACGTTACAGCTTGTCTTCCTCGTGGGTTCACTGCTACCCTGTTGGCTTTGGAGGGCTGGTGCCTTGACCGAGCTGGTCACACCGGAAAGTGGTCGACCCTGGCGGCCCCGCACCTGCCAGCGCTTGCGACAATGCTTTGATTTGCCGTTCAAGCACCTGGGAGGCCATGGCTTGGCGCTGTGCTTGGAAAAGAAGTTGCTGGGTCTCCTAGGTCTAACGTGACTTCCTGGTTTATTGGGCAATCCCAAGACTGACGGTAGAATTTCTGGTTGATGTCGATAGGTACTTTCCATCATGAATAATATGTGATTTCGTAAACGTCAAATGGGGCAAACTCGATATCCTGATATTCAACATTTAGCGGGTTTTCACCGCTACTCATGTGGATGTCAGGACTTCTAGAACATACCATCCAAACACCAGATCTATTGCATCACCATGGCTGCGACTCATGGGATTGGTTTGCGTAGATTTGGCTGGGTAGTGAGCATTGTAGGCTGATATCTATAGATGTTTCCTAAAAGTAAAATGGTGGCAACACGTGGAGTGCCCCTGGTCATGCTCGAGGGCACAAACCAGTTTTAGGGGCGCGGCTCTGCAATGACATGCCGCACAAGCAGCCAAAGTGGCATGTTTGTCTGTCTGGAAAGCAGTGCTCGACTACCCTATTCAGACCATATTTGGCAGTTGTCACATGTTGTTGCTACATGGGGACACCTCGTGACACTTCTAGCCACTCGTGAGTGCCGATTGCTGGAGAGAAATCAAGCCCCATTCAAATCCGCAGCAACTCCCGTAGTCGCTGGGAATCAGCCCACAAAGTCATTTTGTGTTGCCTGAAGATGGGTTCCACCATGGCACACGACATCTTGCGCAGGCATCCTCTGGCTCCGGTGCCAGCACGTCAGCATCGCGCCCCGCGTCGGCATTCGCGTCAGCGGCTATGCTCTGGGCCAGGGAATCGCCATAGCCTGGATGGAGCCAGGAACCAGGGAGCATCAACCAGCAACTTCACCAGCTTAGTAACCAGCTTCACCACTGACCAGCTTTACCATCAGTGGTTGATCATGAGTTATTGGCCATCTATTGAGCATCAACAAGCATCATTATTAAGCATCGCATCATGAAATCATTACCAAACCATGACTTACCATTGGTTTTTTGAACACTTTCACATTGAGTCTTACATCTTCCAGTCCTGTATGTCAACAGGTGCCATTTACGTTTCACTACAAACTAGCACGCTCTTGCGATTGTGGGGCATGCTGTGTGGATCAATCTGCGCACCATCATTAACCATCAGCCATCGATTGGGTGTTCTTTAAAAAAAGGGTACCCCCCAAATCATCCCATATTAGCCAGTGTTTCTTAATCAACCAATACTAAGTAGTCATTTAACCACTAATTAGTCATCAGTACTGCTATCTAACCACCATTTAACCACCATTTAACCATTGATTAACCACTCTTCAACTCCCGTTCATTCCTCAGGACTGCTCCACCATCCCGACCTGGCCGTCTCAGGTCCAAATCCATGACACCCATGACGTCGTGGACCGACAAACTGCTCTCTTGGAGACCTGGAACTGCGCAACGTGGTGAACAGCCGCGAAGGATGGTGGAAGAATGGGTCAAAATGGATGGTTTATATGGTTGAATAGATGGTTTTATAGTGGTTTAATGGTGGTTTGATAGATAGTCAAGAGATAGCTAATATGGTGTATATGGATGGTTTACCACCATTTTACCACCATAAAGAGATGGTTTAATAGATGGTTTAACCATATAGAGATGGTTTACCACTGGTAAATTGATGGTTGAATAATGGTTTGATAGATCGTTTACCGGTGGTTGAAGAGATGGTCAATAGATGGTTCATCAACCACAGTGGAATTGTAACGGTTCGTAGATGGCTAATTGTGGTTGATCACTAATGATGGCTTAATAGTGGTAAAATAAAGGTTCATTAGATCGTTAATTGATGTTACAAAATGGTTCAACATGGAACAATAGTGAAATAGATGGCGTAATAGGCAAGATGGCGTTGCACCGCAAGCTTGTAGAGGAAACTTCCCAGCCTTCATCCCTTGATCCCCATGTTAGAATCTTCGTATGCCGCAGCCACAGGCCTTGCAGAAGTCTTCCCAGCAGTTGCGTCTCATGCTCTGGCAGCGGTTGACCGCTCTTGGGCACGTGCTTCTCTTGCGGCAGCACCCAAGGTGACCTCGGACGAGGTGCTGAGCAGGTGGAGCAAAGCAGAAACCCCACCAGCCCTTCGACCTAAAGCGGGAACCAAACGGTACAGTAGGGAATACCTGACGTGGTGGGTCATTACCCCCCATGGACAGCAACCAATTCCTGACCATAGATGCGCATCCGCAGTAGGTAAATCGACAAAAAGTCATCGAGGAACCGCGCCCTCAACACTATTCTCCGATATTCAATGGGAAATTTCATGAAATCCCATCATTTCGAGATGCATAGTCCTCTCGGGCATAGCCATTTCCGTTTTTGATTCCCCAAGTTTCCATTTCCAGGCCCTCTAAGGGGTCTATGCCCTTGTAGCCCATGCACCTAGGTTGGATTTTGCAAGGGCCCAAGGGCATCACCTCAGCCATTGATCCACTGGGTCTCCATGCAGGGTCTGAGGCGCCAAAAGCTCGTTTTCCTCAGCAACGAAAATGCTGAGGAGAAGCTGGTGACTGCAGCTGGGGAGTCGTGGTGAATAGCCACCTCATATGGGTTGAGAATGGTGAATTGGCTGGTGAGTCATAGTGATTTTTTGCCATTTTGGAGGTGACTCACCAGCGAACTAGTCATGGCGCCAACAAAAATATGGGTGAAATATTAGGTTAGGCGTGGTGGAGAGCCAACTTATATTGGTCCAGAATTGTGAATTAGCTGGTTAATCATGATGATTGTCCAACCAATCTTGCTCAATATTGATAGATCCAGCTGTTAATAAGCCCCCATGTTAGCAACTGATGAAATAGTACTGAATCTGACCAGTTTTCAACGCCTAAACATCCACCATTCTTCACGATGAAATGCCCATTTTGAAGCATCAAATCCTTCACCAACCAGCCTTCACCAGCAACCACTTCACCACCTGACCCCCCGCCGTTGCCTTGGACCCAGACATGCCCCCTGGGCATCCCCCCCTGGGACCGCCCGGCGCGCGCTTGTCGCACGATGCTGGGCGCGGGTGGTGGGCTCACGGCACGGACACGGGTCCAATAACCCGAGGCCTCGCCGTGATGCGCCACAGTGTCGACTATCGTTGCCCTCTGGCAGTCCCCAACATGGTTCCGTGAACAATCCACTACTTCTAATGGTTTTACCAATGAACATGGTGATTTTCATGATGATTGATCATGTGATATCAGATTTATCAAGTGTGATGACAAGTAGACGTATGTGATGATTGATGATGCTTCATGAAAGTTGATGGTTGTGTCCGTTGATGTGTGATGCTTGATGAAAGTGATTGTTGTTAATGGTTGATGTCGGTTTGAAACGTCAGGCCAGTGTTGACCCCAACTTCCACCTCGCAGTCACCCATGGCCCATGGTACCAAGCCCTGACCTGGTGATCTCAAGGATTAGAAAGGAACCTTCTCGTTGGAACACGTTGGAACGTTAACCTCGGGGAATCTGTGGTGAATTGAAATCAAAGCCCCACATAGGTCCGATGGTCTACCCGAATGATTAGCTGCTTACTATCATCATTTGCCCAATTACATCAGCCCACTTGCCCTGTCGATCCTCAAAGAATAGTACTTGGCATCTTCTCAATCCTGGTCGATATTCACTCTAAGAGCAGCAGCAATACACTGGTTCAGTATCAAACACGCGAGCCTAACCCCACATCATCATGATCATCATCATGATCATCATCATCATCATCATCATCATCATCATCATCATCGTCGGCGTCGGCGTCAACATCATCATCGTGATCGTCATGATTCATCACCGCCAAAAATACAAGGTATGACCCCAGGTATAGTCATAGTTGTTGCTCACATTCCCATCGGCGGCCGGGAGCTAGTTGGTGGCAGCTAATTGGTGGCTGGCAGCTAATTGGTGGCTGGCAATCAGCAAAGTACTGATGAATAAGGGTGCATGCTGATCAAAAAGAAATGACCTCAGTAGTTTAGCTTATGCTATGACCCCCTGTAACCTTTTTTCTAGAGATTTGATCCCCGGGCTACGTATCATATAATATCTATACGACGTATGACTACTACATATAATATATATATATATGTATGAGGTATGTGTTTATATAAAAAGCATTGTGTTTTTGTGAATGACATATATAAAACACATATATATGTTTAAACAGGTATATGTTAAACATATATTTGATATGAATCACATATTTGTATATATACCATGTTTCGATTGAATGACATGTATGAACTGTAGCCTACATGTGTTTATGCTATACGAACCATATGATTTCATGATGTTTGTTTTAATGTTTTGAACCCCAATGATTCTTTGTAATTACTACCATGGACCGTACATCCGGGGATCATTCGTTGAAATTGGAACGGTACAGGGAAAGTTAGTATTTCCCCTGCTTAAGGATGACACGCATAAATGCAGAAAACATAAATCCAAATGTGAATCATCGTATTACCACACGCACTGCACCATCGTGTTTTGTTGCCCTTTTGAAGGCTCTAGCCCGCCATGCGTGCAGACGTTTGATGTCATGTCGATTCAGCATTTGTTTCACAATTAGTTAGGGCAAGTTGTTCTATTTTCTTTATTGCGGAGCATATAGCCTAGTCCAACGGTTAACTCTCTTGACATGTTTACAAAATATGCAAGGAATCATCATGGAATCATGGAGCCATGCACCATGCAGGGACTCAGTTCAACTGAATCCGATAGTGAATGCATTGAATTGGTAGCAGAAGCATGTGGCATGCGATGTCATTCCAGAACCACACCTGCAGTGCCACAGATGTTTCAAAGATCTTAAGTTGTATCCTTCCAGAAAAGTTGCTCCATGGAAGCCTTCCTGAGAGCCTTCGACTTCGCTATTGGCCAGCAGGTACGGTTGTTTGGGTTGGACGACGGTGGTTCCGCCAATCCATTTTTCATTTTTATTTTTTACTGATAAAAAAACTAGATGTCGGCAATGTCAGATTAACACGACTTCTTTTTGATTTAATTTTAGTCGTACATTCTAGCACAGTACAGTATAGAAGGTCAGTAAAGCATATCACCACAGTGTCAGAGCGTCAGAGTTGGAGTCATATTCAGTGTGCTTCATTGTCAGAGTCATAGGGCGTAGTCAAAGCCATAGTCAAACTATAGAAAGTAGTCAGTCATAGGCCATAGGGCCATAGGTCATAGTTGTAATGTATGTTACAGTAATAGTGAGAGTCACATGTTATATTAAACGTCACCGCGTTACAACTACTGTCTAGATATATCAAACGACTAGACTAAAGACTGCTAACAACTGGCGGCTATCCTGTCACTTCTTATGAACGTGCGTGCAGTGAGTCGCTTTGGTAGGGTGGACCTGATGGTGGGCAGCACGGACGGAGCATTTGGCCTCGTCGAGCCAGCAGCTTGTGTGCATACGCGCGAGCTGCCAAGCATCTCAACTTCAACTGGCTTGACAAACAATGAGTTTTCTAGTTGTTTTTGTAGTTTGTGTTGGTGTTCTAGTTGCTATTGTACTAAGTAGGAATGAATAGCAGTAGCAGTAGCAATAGTAGTAGTTGTAGTGCAGCAGTGTTGCAGTAGTACTGCAGTAGTACCAGAAGTAGACGTGTGTGTGTGTCTGAGTCATAGTCTAGTAGCAGTCGTTGTTGCAGTTGGGCTCTTAGGTTCCCAAGTATATTGTGAGAACATGGCTTACATTGATGTGTTTTTGTTACCAAATGCAATCATGCAATGACTTGTGATTTATTGACTATTTAAAATATTTAATTATAGATAATTCGATAATTTTCACTGAAAATGGATACTCTATGATGATTGATTGTTGTGCTGTGAGATAGGCGGCCAACAAGACCACTTAGGTCTGGGCGGGGGTGAATGCTGTTTTCAGCAATCTAGTTGTGGGAGAGCATTCCGCTTCATCAAACAAGGCTACGCCTCGGCTTGCAGAAGAAACACGATGCGATGAAGCAATCTATGCTGGTACTCAGTGAGGCCACTGCAATCCGATCCTCAGATTTGCCAGCTGTCTCTTGCCAAACACAACTTTAGCACATGTGACAAGGAAACATAGATGGGCCCTGCCTTTGGAAACTATTCCAGGTCTACCGGTTAGTGGCGGAATATTTTCTTTGGAATAGTTTGTTTCCCCTCCTCGCCAAGACTTTGTTGTTTTCCCATTGAGACTTGGATTCCAACCGTGAGCATCATATCATATCATTATCAATCATATGATTTTGAAACGGTTGCTCAACAAAACCAATAAGTTCAAATTGTTTCTTTCTGTCTTTGATGATTTGGTGGGAGTAGAAAAGTAACTGGCAGGTATGCAGAGCATATCTATCATATAATATGATAAATTGATAGACGTCAATGATATATTGATATATTGATATACGGTAGATAATATATATATATAATATATATATATATATGGATATACGAGTCATATGAGATATGGAACCAATAATATATTGATCTTTCCCGGGTTTGTTGAGGCTAGGTATCCCATGGTTCTGATATTCCTCTGATTTGGGCTTGGCAGTTCGTTCAATCTGACCTGCGTGTTTTTTTGGTTGTTGTTTGGCAGCTGGTGTGTTTTATTGCCTCCGAACACCAACGCAATCAAGGAACCAATGTTATAGATGACAGACCAAAGTAAAACACCGTATTGGCAACAAACTAGGTGTTTAAGTGTTTTACCGGAGGTTTGTGCCAGGTGATGTCAACCTTTCAACCTCATTGACTCACGGGATATGGGACGCAGGCTGCAGTGATACTAAGTATGCAGTATGCAGTATGCGGATGCTTTGGAAACTGTTCTAAGGAGATCAGAAAAGATGCGGCTGCGACAGCAAAAGCGCATCCAAAAGCCTGGACGCCTAGTGCCATGTTGCGGTCCGCGTCTCTAGCCCAGAAGTCTATTGGTGTGGCCGCTGTTAGTGGGGGCAGTGTCAGTACTGGGCATGCTGCATGGAAAACACGTATTTGGAATCGGAATTGTGATGTTTGATGTACTATATGTAACGTATGTTTTGTTATCGGCGCGTACGATCTTCATGAATCAGAGTGAATGTGATTGTGATTCATGTCACACGTCCTTGTGAAAATGTGTGTGCGCGCATGACTCGTGACATGCAGATGGCAAATGATAACAGAAGATGTATTTTGTTGATCGTGCAAATGTTCATGTTGATTCATGTTCCGTGCTTTCTTGAAAGGATGTAAATGATTCGTTTCTCAGAAAGTATCTGCTTGACTCCTCACTCACATACCTGATGCAAGCAAATCAAAACATCTACCTTTGAGAAGGTTGGAGAAGGTTGAAATATTCATCTCATATTCGCACTGATCACTGATATTGTTACTGTCATAGTACGACTACTGGAATACAAGGCGCTACACCACGTGATGCAACACTACACTACCACATGAGACAATATCAAACCTCAATAATCTGGTTTTCAGTACCTTAATTTGCTTGACTTACAAAAAACATACATACAGCCATGCAGCTTGTAACATGCAAGGCTGCAAGACTATAACCTAAACCTATTTTATACTAATTAATTCAACATAACTAACTACTCATAACTTTCATAACTAAATATATATATATATTATATATATTATCATATATATAATATATAGATTCTATATTGTAAACTGATCAAAATCTATAATTTATAATCTATTATAAAAATATTATATTTCTATTTATACATCATAGAATCATATCATATATCATATATCAACAATATATTAATTTATTTTTCTTTATTTTGTCATGTCTATTTTAGAAATAGTACATTATTAATTAAATATAAAGAAGTAACTGCCTTTTAACTGATCAGCCTACAGTACGATATGGCGCTAAGTGAAGCACATGCTCTCCATGAATCTTCCAGCCAGCTAAGGTTTGGCCATGCGAACCACGAACTTTCCACCGCAAAGCAAACGCAGCTATGCCCAACGCAGTTCAGTTGTTCATCCACTGCCTACTGGTTCCGAGCAAGCAACGGTCATGTGCAACGAGCTTCTCCAACTGCACTTAGGATTGCCAGTGCAGCGGGCTGATCGAAGGCAATTATGTTCGTTTTGCAAATTGTTTTGAATGACTGTTATTTTTAAGATTGCTTTTGGTTGCTTGCCAATCTATTAATTTATGGTAACTACTTATGTTATTCAGATTTTCAGAAATGATGATATATTAGCATTTTATGTTGTTGTTTTGCTGAAGGCTCATGGCCCATGACTCATGGCCGATGACTTTTGACACTACTAGCAGCAGTGAATGATGAGTTAATAAGTTTAGTAACGTCCGTATGAGTCCGTATGCAATATTTTGACATACGGTGAGTCATACGAGTCATCTTAATCTTGCTTGTTAATTTGTTGTGTGTGATGAGAAGTGTGAGTTAAGTTCCAAGTTCCAACCATAGCCTAAGACGCAGCATATTCATGGATTCATGCATGCAGCATTTAAGCGTCTCATGAAGTCTCATGTAACTTTCGTAACAACATGAGACGCCCAGCAGTTCTGTTCATGAAGTGGACCTAGCTCCTGTAGAGTTCGGCTTAGTTGTACTACAATAATTGTAGGCATTTTTGAAAAACGTGGCCTGCTCTAAAACATGTGTTATTGCTAGCTCCTGCTAATCAATAATTGTTAATTATTTATTTATGGTTTGACATCGTGGAGGTTTATGTGACAATGGTGTTGCAAGTTGCAATTTGTTGATGGTTCTTGTGTTAGGAAATTACAAATCAAATTAAATTTAAAATTAAATTTTCAAGTTAAGTATTCAGTATTCTTGTAACTTTTACGATTAGTGACTAATGATTCATGATTCATGATTCTTCATGATAGTTACTACTTACAATGTTTCCATAGGACTTTGACAGAGTTCAATCTGCTTGCCGTGCAGGGTGCCACTGAGGTTCGTGAGGCCTTAGCGCAGTTGTTTATCGAGAAGCAGAACGAGGGCATCCTCAAGACAATGGACCATGGTTGCAACCTGAAAAAGCACCTCGACCAACAGGAATGGGAGTAGGCTTAGGCCAAGTTGCGTTGGCTGCTCACTTTTAGTGTCGTGAGTCATGAGTCATGGGGCATGGGCCGTTGTGATGTGACTGGGAGAGGGCATACCAATGGAGATACGAAACCGGGCTATGAGACTATGACTATGACTCATGGCTATAACTATGCCTATGACTATAACTATAGTTTAGATAATTTATAATTTAACCTCTAACTTATAACTTATAACTTTATAACTTATGATATGAAGTTCAGTGGGGTATATTCGCTCAATCTCCTATATGGGTATGGGCCGGGTTTGGGCAAATGAGGTATCTCACAGGACGGCTCATGAATAATGGCCCGACAAATGATGATATCGATATGAAATAATATGTAAACTGCTTTTAATTATATATCCATATATTCATTAATTTTAAAGTATTATTTAAATCTTAACATAACAAAATTTATATTTAAATAATATAGTAATATATAGTCTATAGTTTAATTTAGTTTAATATAATATATAACTATATAGCTATGACTATGACTAACTGTATTCAATCAAAGATATTAGTAGTAAACTTTTGATATCAGTAATATTTTTACTTACACATACTCATACAGCTCATACATTACATTTAAATTATTTCATTTAAATATATAATTTCAAAATAACAAAACTCATGTATGGTTTGGTTCATTTGATTCTGCAGGATTCTGTATGATGGTATGATACGATTCGAACCATATGATTTGATTTGATTTGATGATGATGATGATGATGATGATGATGATGATGATGATGATGTGAATCAATGCTGAATGATGATGATGATGATGATGATGCATGACGCATGATACAATGATGATGATAGTTGAAGGTGACTTGACAATTGACTACCTTTAAATGTTGCAGATTCATGGACAGCAGCTCGACATTCTCCGAATTACCATTGAATTTTCGCGGTTCTTCCTAGGTTGATGATCGAGATGGACGAGACATCGCAGATGCTGAAACTTCGCAACGAACTGGACAAACTGGGAACCGTTGCTGGTGCCTTTCCAGTTTTTCTTTCGCGATGGTCAGCTTCTTGGTCAATGCGGAATCTTGTTGTGATGCAACTTGATTGAAAGCTACAAGATCGGGTCTTGCAAACAGTTCTTGTGATCAAACATGTTTTGTTTTAAGGTCACTAGTTGTAGCTGGCTGTAGTTTATAAAGTTTGCAGTTTGCTTCTCACTCCAGCTTCTAGTCGCCCCTCTGGCTGCACATGTGTCGGTGAGTCACAGATGTGTGAAGCACGTGCGATGAATGATTTGTAGCCAGCTTATGTACTGATTGTATGATTGTACGTTGTAGTCGTGTGACCTTCGATGCAGTGATGATTTGACTCTTTGCCACATCACACCCGTGTCACGCAAAAGTCAACAGTATTATTCGAGTCACGAGCCAACTGAAATCATGAGCCATGAGTCATGACTTGGACCATAGACCATAGGTATGAATTGGACTATAGACTATAGACTATAGCTTGATTCTTTCATTTCAATTCATTTTAGCTATTACTACCTACTACTCTAGCTCAGACGACATTAGAACTTACTATTTGTTATTACTTAGCCCTAGGCACGAACCTATCATCACTCCGCCACAAGTACTATTCAAGAACGACGTTGGCACCACCTGGGACGCGCTGAACAAGCAAAGTCCAACAAAGACACTTGGCTCAACAGCCAAGCTCGTTTTCTTTTCTATCACTTAACCTCTAACTCTTATAACTTATAACTAACTTTATTCACTCGGCCTATAATTACAACTATAACTATAACTAACTTTAACCTATGCCTATAATAACTTACTTTTAATTTATAACTACTTATAACTTCTATAATAATACCCTATATAACTTATACTTATACTTATACCTTATAACTTATTAACTTTTAAATACTTTGACAATGACTATGACTATGACTACAACTATAACTTACACATAATATAACTGTATAAAAACTATTTAACCACTAGTTTTTTTCCACGTGGACAAAGCTAGACCATCTTGATGAACGCTGCGCAAAGCGCCGGCTCGACACGCGTATGACTGGTTCGAATTTCTTGCCCAGCCAACTTCCTCTGTGTGGGTCGCGCAATCTGAAAAAACGAGGTGCCAACATGCGATAGTCGCGCGCATGTGTTTGTTTGGTGGCCAGCCGCCGGCGTTTGTTGATGGTGCCCCGCGGGTTTGTCAGCAAACTTGATGTTTCGTGCGTGGCTACCCGTAGCGTTGCTGTTGGGCTACTTGTTGGGCTGTTGTTGTCCCTATGGCGCTATACGGCTACATGTTGGCAGTGACATAAGCTTATGTTGGCGTCAAGCGTCGCGCATCCTGGATCCTATTATTATTGGCCTTTGCTTTGCGCCCAGTTTGTGAACTGGTTAGCCTGGCAGCCTGGCAGCTCTGACTTGGGTGGCGCATCAGCATCACACGCGCAGCGGTTAGTCCCAGTATAGCAATTTAAGTGTGACACTGTGACAAGATACATGCTTTGCCCCGGTCACACAACAAACATTCTACTTTTCTATGGTCCAAATGCACACCACATATCGTCACATACATACAGACATACAGTACTTACATACATGTTACATATTATCTAACATAATAATTTATATCATCTTAAATTCTAAATGATACCGATGCCGATACCTATTTTTTTTATAATTAGTTGTTTTATTTTTTATTTAAATAATATAATTTAATTTAACTATATATCCACATGGAATCATTTCAAATCAAACCATTTAAATCTAGTGTATATGTTTTGTATATCCACATACCTACATACTGCATTACATACTTGAATCCCCGAGCACCTGCATACACATACCGATATGATATGCGATGTCATATCATGAGCCGAATCATATCATAATATAACTCATTATTAATCATGAATCTTGAATCATGAATATAGTGTACACGAGGTATACACAGTACATATTACATATATCATAAACCATATGCCGATTGCATGCTGCATGTTACATCACAGTAAGAGTCAGTGTCATTTAGTAAATGCGGTAATAAAAAGTAAGATGAAGACATTCATTTACATGACGCCCAAAGTCCAAAATCCAAAAAAAAACATCGATTTCAATGACTCCCAACCTGGATCTTACAAAATGGAGGGGTAACAGATGTCATAGTGCCCACGGCCCATTGATCAGTGGGCCAACGGGGTCTAAGTTCCCAAGTGTAAAATGGCAACCTTCATTGGTGAATATGAGAACCTGCCCGCCTGAAGTAGCAAACCAACCCTTGAGGAAAGACCTCCCGGCTAGAAAATTTCAACGGGGCTTTCGTTTTTTAATTTGTGACAAATTCAATATTTACCTCAAGATTGAGCACAACTACAGCTACTTCAACTTTATTAACAATTGGCAAACCGTAGCCTTGTCCTCATGACTCACGACTCAGGACTTGTTTATTCATCATCTAAAGTGTTACAATTTCAAAATTGATATTACTAATTATTTATTCGTTGCCGAATCACTGCCTATAGATTTTCATGAGTTGTGAAATATGAATCTATGAGTGTTGAACAATTTGACACATGACATGACATGACATGACTATGACTCAGACTGTTGCTATTGATTGGAGTATTGGCAATCATTATCATCAATGCATCAACTAATTGGTTTATGTATGTCAATCCTGATTTTCTGAATGACTGGTATATATTGCCGGTGTTGCAGAACCGTGATCATGGCCTGAACCATGCGGACTAAAAGAAACAGTAGAGTAAAGTTTGAATGTTGAAATGTCTTTGATTTTTTGTAATACAATGCATACAGACATAATATTTCAAATTACAATAAAGACGTAACTTGTAACATGCAACTGCTTCTATTTCTACCACCGTAGTTACTAGTAATTCACTAACCCATATTTGTTGTTTTGCTTGAATTTGATGTACTAACTACGAAACAAAATAAAACAATATTAGCCAACCGCTGATTCAATCCTGATCATGAATCACGCTGCCATGTGCAAGCTCAGGAAACTCATGGACTACTTCTCTAACGCAAAGTTCGGCCTGCTGGTGTTTGTGGCCGACAGGCACAAGGTCAACGTCGCCCTCAGCAAGTTCGTCAGCGTGGAAAAACCAGATCATGTGGCAGTACCTTGGCGGTTGCAAAGTCAGACTGCGTTTAAGTAGCGGGATGGCTAACCTTGGGGCCATTACTGAATGTAGCCAGAAGTTGACGACATGGGTCATGAGTGCTCAAGGCCATCCAGCATGAAGCAGATCCTGAAGCCTGACGAGGTTCAATTCTAGAACCCATGCATGCATGCCTGTTGTTAGAATCATTCTAGTAAGGGCTATGGGCCGTGTGTGCTAGTACTCATTGTTGCAGCTAGGTAACGGGTTATTGGTCATGGGCCCTGGGTCATTAGCAGCAATGTCATCAGAGTTGAGTCATCATGAGTCATTGGGCCATTGAGTGTATACAACATGATTCGGTATGAGTATGTCACCATGAATCATGTAGTAATAAGAGTCATGAGTCATGAGTCATGAGTCATGAGTCATGAGCCATGAGTCATGAGTTAAGTGTCGAGTCATAGTCATAGAGTTCATAAGAGTCATAAGAAGTCACGAGTCATGAGTCATGAGTCATGAGTCATGAGTCATAAGTCATAAGTCATAAGCTATTCATCATAATTAAATAAAACGTAACGTAAACATAAATTAGTTTTATATAAGAGTATGGTGTTTTTTTAGTAGTCATGAGTCATGAGTCATGAAGTCATGACTCATAAGTCTATAGGTCAGTCATAGGTGGTCGCAAGTGTGAAAACTGATAATAAGTGAGTTACTGAAATACTGACTGATAAATTACAACATGCCGCAAGTAGCTTGAACACAATACCAAAGCCTTGATGCGGTGCCCTGGTCTGTAAGAGCAGCTCAGGTAGCTCGCCATCATTGTGCTGTACATGAGACGCATCGAGCCAGCGCAATCGCATTTGCGCGCACTGGGTTTGTCAACAACATGTTCTGCTTGTCTGCAATACTCCGGGGCGGGCCTCAGATGAGGAATTTATTGGCAGCAACGTAGCTTGACTCTTGAATAGTTTTGTGACAAAAGTTTTGTGCCAACACTGTAGTGAAGTGATGGCCCAGTCAAATTGACAGTAAGAGCCATAGGCTCATAGACTCATAGACTCATAGCCATAGCCGGCTCATAGCCTTTACAAAAAAAATATCATTTGATGTGCGCTTTGAAGAGTCAGAGGTAGGGAACTATTGGTTTAATTTGATTCGATGTTGAAATTAAAGGTAGGAAGGCTGATGATGACTGAATCATCAATGTCGGTATGATGTGACAGCTGCAATGTGCCTTTTTGGGGAAAACATTGGTGAAACAAGACTTGTTGTGCGTTAAAACCGGCGACAGCTCATGTCAATCTTCTAGCCGCTGATGTTGGTAGAATATCTTGGTGCTCCACCCACACCCACTTTGACTTTAAATCTATTAGTTTGTTAGTCTTTTAAGATTTTTATTGACAGAGATTTAATATCACTAATCGCTACTTACTAATTACTAACCACTACTCACTTACTTACTTGTCTTATCTCAAAAGAACCACTACAAAATACGTAGTTGCTTAACTGATAAACATCGAATCATACAGTAACATCATATCCGGCGTATCGTCTACCCAGGCGGTCCATGATGAGAAGGAACTTCAAGGTGAAATACACCAAACCTGATCGCTCTTGGAAGTGCTACGCAGAGGAAGTGCTTTCGTTGACTTATGGTGGTGTAGATCCTTCTGATCAGCAGCACGTCCGTGCTGAAGCAGCAAACAGATTGCTTTGCATGCTCAATGGCGACTGGCGCAGTACGGTGGTGGCACACCACTGTTCCATTGGATGCTGCAAGAGCAGCGAGGCCTGTAAAACAAAACGGGAAGAGGCTGATCATTGATCATGCACCACCATTGATCATCATCATTGATCATCATCATTGATCATCATCATCATCATCATCATCATCATCATCATCAGCTTTTTAGCTACTCATGGTCAGCAGTCTGGGTGCTGGGGCCATGCTAGACCCAACGCATCCTGTATAATATCAATGATATTGTATCATTATGTCAATTCATTTCGCATTTTGACATAAACATAAATGCTGCACTAGCTCATAAACTAAGTCTATGTCTATGGTCTATGACTGTAACGACACATTCACATACACATCACATAAGTTACATACATAACATAACATAACTCATAACACAACATAGGTTACGTAAATAAGTTGTACACTACATAAGTTACATAAAACATTACATTACTAACTCCAATAAAGATTCCTGCGCAGCATTTTGCGATGCCATAATGGTAATTGAGATTACTACCTACGTGTCCTCTTGTCGCCCAGCTTAACTAAGTAAGCCGCTGGCTACAGTTCTAATCACGCAGTGTTTGGTTAGTGAATGCTGAATGCTTGTGATCCTTGAGTTGTCATTAGCATTAATGATTAATGATCTTTTCAATCATAGAATCATATCATATCATATCATTATCTGATAGTTACATGGTTACAGTTACAAGTTACAACTTACAACAACATACTACTGTTCATCGTGGGACTGTCACATACAGTGTCACAGCGGGAGCCTTCACAGAGCGGTAGCGTGTGGTAGCTAGAACTATAGCTAGCCGGCTAGCCGTGATAGCCAGTGATAGCCGTGATGGGCCGTGATGCTCATAGTGGCAATGAGGACAAACGCGATGTGATGGAAACTGAATACTCAAAGTGATGACAGTGCTGGTCGATGGTGAGGCAAGAAATGTGTAAGTTGAAGTGATCATTGTCTGACATATTGACATTCATATTCATATTCATATTTTTATGAAACAGAATAACATAACACAAGTCATAAGTCAAAAGTAACGTACCTATGATCGTAGGGAAACGTCAACCGAGGCATAGTCATTCGTCATTCATCACTAGACTATTTTTAAATTGCCCCGGTCCAGGAAAGCTTCGAGAAGGCCTGGTCAGCCATCAGAGAGGTGCTCTTCTGTGAAAGACCAGGGACACCCGCGGTCAATAGGTGGACCGCGTGCCATTTGGTTGCATGTTGATCCTTAAAGCCAATGAGCCAATGACTCATTGGATTTCGACTGCTGACTCATTTTTGCAGTGTAGAATTGTATAATATAATACAGTAGCCGTAGCCGCTACTAGACTCGATAGGCGTTCTCGTTAAAGTCAGGCTAGTCATAGAGTCGTAGTCAAATAGTTTCTACTAAGGTATAGAAGTGATAGTTAGGTTAGATAGTTAGTTTTAGTCTTATATAATATAATAATAGTGTATAGTAATATTATAAATCAATTATACATATTTTTTATTTATAAATTACTAACTATTATAAAACAAAAACATAATGAGAGTTAGAATATCTGACGGTCATCGAGAGTCGTAGCCATAGCCTTTAGTCTCAGTCTAGGTATCATAGCGAATCACGAAGCCATGAATAAAAAACATAGTGCAGTGCGTCACACTGATATTGTTGATGTCAAAGTTGTATATATGTTCGATTGTATTGTTGATGTAATGCAACATCGTAGAATGAATTGGGGTCGGTTATGTTGAGTTATGTTTAAGAATTGCCAAAGAACATTCTGAACCCTTGCGGATGGTAACGCGTGAGATCCAGATGAATGAACACATGGGGCTTTGAATTTGAATCAAAATGTATTGATTGCCAAGTTCACATGATTAAATGATTGATGATACTGGTTCTCCATGCTAATAGATGCCTAGCCCGCCCAGAGAATATGTAATCAATCCAGTGAGCCGCCGCGACCCATTTGACAGCTTCTTCATCTAAGGTATTGAGCCCGCTCGCATTTACCTCCTCATGATGTGTTGCCACAGGCTCCTTTATCAGGCCTGGTGGCGAATCCATTGGCAGGGAAAACGAGAGTTTGAACACGTCTTGACTGGGGCAGATGCGTCTGATGGGTACAGGGAAGCTGCCCACTACTTTGACCTTGACCTTCCTGCTTTGCTGGACGATGATGACGACTCAGCTCTTCATGAAGATGGGCGGCATGATTATGATCTTGGGGATGGAGGTGGGGCCTTGGTGCCGCTCGGAGAATCAGACGGCTTGGGCCTGGACAAGTACCTTTCCAGTTGCGCAGATTCCGAAGAGATCTTCAGCAAGCCTGAGCGCATCAGAGCGCGCAAGGCTGGGTTGTGGGTGTCAAACCCAACCAAGTTCATCCAAGACATCTACATTGCCATCTTGTCATCTCGTGGCCCTTTTGATCTTCTACATGACCTTATGCGTGAACAACGCGATGCTTCCTGGACAGGAGCGGATGGTTTGGATCGCACCCTGCTCAGATTCACGGTCCCTAGCCACTCACCAGCGGTGTCAGCATTGGATTTTTACTTCAATTACATGAAGGAGCAACCTGCAGACTTGCTGTTCATTTGCCATGGACACTTGGCGGGGCAGGTTTCCTGCCTGGCGTTACGATTACGATTAATTCAGCCGCAAGTCTGTGGCATGTTTTTGACATTTTGGATCACTTCATGGGCTGTGGGCCTAAATCAAGGGCTTTGGGGTTCGAGTTGTTTGCTTGTCTCCTCAGTGTGAAGTGCCATGGCCCAAGTCATTTCTAGAACAGCGCTCATTTTACAGAATAGAGCCTGTCATTCCGATTCCACATGTTTTAATCTGGTAGATTTGGTTTCCAGCTTCACCATGGTTTTGTAATTTGTGTTTCTTTCAAAGAGTAAAATGGTCACTGATAACTTCACTGCTGAAAAACACTCACTTTTATTAATTATGCTGCTGCTACTACTTAACTACTTAAATTATTCAATTATTCATATTATAATTATGTAATTAATATTAAATTATATTAAATTATATTATATTATTAATTCTAAGTTCTAAGTTATCAGCTATGGTCTATGGTTATAGCCTTAGCCAATAGAGTCATAGTCTGAGTCATAGTCATAGTTAAGTATTCTATAAGTTAAGTGGTAAGTTACAAGTTAAATTTTAGTTGTAAGTTGTAAGTTACTATTAACTAAAACTATTTTACTACTACTATTTTATATTGCTACTACTCCTACTCCTCCTGCTACTGCTGCTGCTAGACTAAAAATTATGAATGATGACATTGACATTGACCTTACTTATCCTCCTGCTAACCTATTAAACTGCCGGTCCCCTGGCTAAACGTCAAACATTCATTCAGGACTGAGGGACTTCATCTTGGACGATGCCACAGAGCTGCTCTTTCAGACAATGGTTCAGATCCAAGGCGAACTTTGGAAGGATTTGGTATTGCCCTACAAGCGCTATCCATGGCGCATGCTGCCCGTTCTCCACTCCGCCGTGCCAGATGATTGCAAGCTGAGCATTGCCAAGGACTTCTTGGTGTGCGACCCATGCTGCTTGGACCCTGGGTTCACCAAAGTGCTCAGAGATAAGCTCATTGGCAACGTCAGGAATCTTCAAGAGATAGATCCCGCACCGCTCTTGCAAGATGGTTCAATCTTCACTCAGACCTTGATAATGCTCTCTTGCACCAAACCCTCTAATGTGGAGGTGGAGTGTAATTTTGCCCGTGGATCCAGTGCCAGGCAGAGCATGCGAGGAAAACAACATCTGTCAGGGACAATGGCAGCCAAACATGTCTTGGCTGAGCTAGTCCACCAGCATCAGATGAAACATCAAAAAAAAAGCAGATTGAAAGCTAGAAGCAAACGCCGAGCGGGTGCGGATGCCAAGTTCACTCGTTGGGTCGTTCCTGCTTTGGCAGCTGGCAGCACGAGAGGCAACGATCGAGAAATGATGAGTGTTCAGGGCCCTGGCTTCCAGCGTGAGAAGAAAACAAGATACAACGGCTGGCATTTATTTCTTTCAGCACGTTTTTCATCTCGTCCTCGTTTGGTGGATGAGACGAAGCTAGAGTGGTCCAAACGTGTGACACGTGAAGCCCAAAATGATTTCAATCAACCTGCCTTTGCTGCTGAGCGAGCCAACTTGTCGAACCTGGCAAAATTGATGAACAAAGAGAACGCGAAAGCATTCAAAGCTGCATGTGAAACTCCGAATCGCTCTCTCCTTTCTGCCGTGCAAGATGCTATCCAGCGATTTGAGCCTTGTGCTGATGCTGATGGGGGGCCTGACAATGCAGATGCTGTGGCTGACCCACCATCATCTGTGGCTGAATGGTCGCAGAAAGATGGCCCATGGGGCGTTGCCGATGCAGACTGGCCCATATCAAAACAGTTGCTGAAGAAATCGCTTCAATCGACCAAGAGCTTTGTCAAAAGCTGGTCTCAAAAATGGAGGGCGAATTCGCACTTAGTGACCTCAGGTCCAGAGCTGCAAGCTTCCGTTGAGGAGTCCAAGACTGCAAGGGATGAGGTCAGTTTTTGCATGCGTCTGGGCGGTTGTTTCTATAAACAATCGTTGGAGCAACAAGCTAACATCCTCAAGCACATCGAAGCATTCAGGCAGGTTGTGCGTTTGATTCGCCGAGGGCAGCAAACTATGGGTGGCAGCGTTGCAAGGGCTCCTCTTCTGGTGCTTGCGTATCCAGCTGATGAGGTGCAAGGGAAGGATGTTCGTGCGTTCCTCTTGGTGAAGGCGCAATTTAATCCTCTTGATGTTACATTTTGGCAATGCTCGCTCAGCAACCTTGGTGCAAACTGTGAGGCCATGGCCTGCCCCAGTTCTTTTACTGCAGACCTGATGCTTGGCCTCCAGTCATCTCCAGTCTTATTTCTTTTAATGTTTAATTTCCAAATGATAATAATTTAATTTCTGAGAACTGATGATTGGTTGATGGTTGATTGATGATTTGGCGATGTTACTTTGATTAGGTCGGTTAGTCATGAGTCATGGGCCATGGGGCCATGAGTCATGTCATGTCATGTCAGTCATGTCATGGCACTTCATGTTTTTGATCTTAGACATTGACATTGACAATATTGACATTGACATTGGTTGCTGTGGTCGGGCTACCCACGTTATTCACTTTTTTTTTGAAACTCTAAACAGCTGCTAGGTTTCCAGTTAGCCTCCTTCTCAACCTTCATTGTTTCAGTTTCCAGAAGATTTTGAAGGGCGACCTTTTTCTTTAATTCGGACCTAAAACGAAACAAAAAAGGTCGCCTCAAAAAATGGCTTCTTTGATCAATAAGTCAATTTCAAACAAGAGAGAGGAGGCAAATGGAAATCCAACATAAACAGCTATTCAGAATCCCGATATCATTACTACTCATTACATTTACAGTATCCAATATTATCCACAGATTCACAGTAAGCAATGAAGCAAAAACAGCTTACATGTGGAAGCATACAACTCATATCGAATCATATCGAATCATTCAGCATTCATATCGAATCATATCAAATCAAATCAAATGAATCATACTATCATGCTGTTTCATTTTATATCATCATTATTTAAATATTCATAAATTATAAATTATATATCATATGAAATCATATGAATCATATTATCTACATCATAACTCATAACTTCATAACTCATCATATAAATTATCATCCAGATTCATATGCGTAAAATATTTCATATCATATCAAATCATATCATATCAAATCATATCATCATATTTGTTCAATATTCAGCAACCTAGGATGTGGACCAAGTGCTCAGACACTGGCGGGAAGGAGCAGCATTGCCCAACTCTTTGCAGCATGCACGAAATGGCTTTCCAGATGAGAGATGAGAAGCAGGAAGCTTTGCGTTTGAAGCTTGTCTTGAACTATAGTGTGTCACAAGTTCACCTCAAGACACTTGAGGTTCAGGATCTGGCGTTTTCAGAAGATTCGGCAAGAGTTGGTTCCATAGACGTGCCTTTGGAGTACCAGAAGGGGGGGCCTTCCATGGATGATGCGAAACATGAGGCACGTTCCCAAGCAGCTGCAGCAGCCAGGAAGCTTTTAGCAGTTTGCAAGGGTCCCCAAGGGGGAGCAGGCCCAGACGATGCTGCCATTCCAGTGGATGCTGCCTGGTCATCATCGCAAGCAAAGAGCCGGAAGCGCAAACTTGCTGATCCAAACAAGGACCCTAGGCCACTTGTAGACTTTTAAAGTTTTAAGAAGACGGTTATGAGTCATGAGTTATGTTATATATATATATATTATAATATATATTTTTTTATATATATATATTATATAATATGTTTTTTTATATATATATATTATATTATATATTATTTATTTATAAGTCATGAGTCATGAGTCATGAGTGTTAGTTATAGACAAATGACTTCAAATGACTACTCATAACTCATAACTCATAAGATAAGACTCATGATTCATAACTCCTAACTAATAACTCAGATTTCTTGATTCCGAAACATCTAACATGACTTAACCATTCAAGAAAATTATATTATATAATTAATATTCATGAAACTGCCATTGGGTCCACATCTAATCATCTAAATTGAATCATGCATTATGGGTGGGGATCATTCGAGTCTAATGTGGATTTAGTTGGGGGCGTGAGTGTGAGCAGTTTCAATGATGATGAGGCTTGGTTTAGTCAGTACTAGTGGCTTAAACATTGAATCAATCGGTTGGCGAATACTGCATGTACTGCAACGTGAATCCATTTTATTTTTTAGCTGCTAAAATTCAGTGTCACAAGCCAAAAGAGCTATGGTAAAGAGACGTGACACGTGTCATGAGTTATGAGTCATGAGTCTGAGTCATGTTGTGACCGTCATGAGTCATGAGTCATGATGAATGTGACATAGACTGTGACTATAACTCTTTAACCATAATTCACAACTCACAACTTATAAACTTGTAATCTTACAACGACTAAACTATAACAACCTTTATCTACAACTTATCACTACTTCTTACAATGTATCATTTATTTATTGTTTATTAACTTATTTAAACTAGTACTCATGTTTATAACATTTTTATAAATTTATTCAAATATTTTGTACTGCTAAACTGTACAATACTGGTACTTTCATTGATTTTTAAATATCTATTTTTCTTAGTTATTTCTGCTTATTAATGATAAATCAAATTTTCTCAAGTAGCTCGAAGATTCATTGATCCTTGAACTCGTAACAGTTGGATTGGGGCAAAACTTCAAAACCATAATAGAGAGAGAGAGATGCCGAAACATGTTTCAACACATGCATACTTCAACTACACAGCCGGATCCAGCCTGGGATTACGGGTTGCAGCACAGATTGCAGAATGCTTGGATTGACCCCTAGGCAACACAAATTGAGCGGATAACTGATCGTGATCAGCCCCGCGCTCATTTTAAACAATCCAGCCCAGCTTTAAAGCAGACCATCCCACCAAGAACCAAGACAAAACATTTTGCCAAGGAACCATCACTGAGAGATCTCAAACGAAGAAGCACGCTTCCATCAGCGCCATCGTCGTCATCAGCGCCAGCGTCTGTTGCAGCGCCAGCAATTCTTGACGTTGACTCTACCAAGAGCGACTCTGACTCTGACAGTGACATGGGTGACATGGACATAGATCACCCTCTCTATTTGAGCGCTGCGGAATTGGCTGGTTTGCGTAGTGCCGAGAGGAGTCAGCTTTCCGTTCTTGACGAAGAGGATTTGGCTTGTTTAGACGGACTGAGAGCGCATGCATCTGACGTGCGCCAGCTGGAAGATGGGCGTGTGGTTCTCCATAAACCACCTCTCCAGATCACCCTGGGGTCAGTCGTTGAGTTGAAGAGCGGGACCGGTGGGGCAACACTGAAGATAAAATGTTATCTTCACAGCAAGTGCGAGTTGTTCTTTAAAGTGTCGAAACTCCCTGGAAACGCGGACCAGAGAGCTCGCAACTGGCTCCTCCATGGACACAATCAATATAGTACCAAAAGAGATCTTGGACAGAAGCACATGGATGATGCACACAAGTTCTTTCCGAAAAAAACATAAAAAGTGAATGAATAATAATAATAACAAGTTATTACTAACATTACTACTATAAGTTACAGGCTACTACAAGTTGTTGATAACGTTGGCAATGGCAATGGTACTGCTTGTATTTTTTCTCAGCGGGCTGGCACAACCATGCCGAGTCAGGATCGGGATGCGACAATGCTGTGTCACATGGTGAATAGACAAAGATAAGATAAACCATGGGCGTGTGTCACATTATCAGGTATGGAAAGGAACAAGGCCTAGGGACCACGAACGATCCATACCATACCGCGCCCCAGTTCCATACACTTTTGAAAATACCGTATACCGTATACCTTACCCCTTTGATCCCTACCAGTTTAACTGGCCTAGCCCATACCTGCTTGTCCATGCTGTGTGAGTTTGTTGGTTTGCGTTGCAACCATTTGGCCATTTAGCTCTTACCTTTCCGTTCCATAGTGGGAGCTGGCAGACTAAAATGGATGGAGAAATGGTATTGCCGGTATTGCTTTATCTTCACCCATGAGTTCTATCTTTTCTTTGTTTGGAATCGCTGCCGCCGGCTGGTGCATTGGTCGATGACTTCATTTCATCCTGATGGTTTTTGTTGGGCCCCACTTTTATTTAACATTGCGTTGTTTTTGTTCAAACAGCGCCCCTTTTTTTAACAGCAGAAACCTTTTTTTTCTAACACTGTGTTTTTCGAACATTGCTCTTTGTTTTTCTAGCATTGCACACTCCATTCCGAGCGCTTCTTTTTAACAGTGTTTTTCTTCCCAGGTTATTTTGAAACAGTGCAACATGCTATTCCAACAGCGCGCAACTCTTTTCTAACATTGGGCGCAATGCAACCCCCTCTATTTCATTGCTCATGGCTACTAATATTTTGATCATTGTAAACTAACGAGTGAGTAGTTAGTGATTGACTTATTTATTTTTTTATTTATATATTATACTATATTATTATATTATATATATATTTATTGTTTATCATGAATTATGAGTACATGTTGCAGTTACAGACTGTCTTAGCAAACAACAAATCAACAAACCAAATCATGGACCATGAGTCGAGTCATATGAGTTGAATCATTTGGAATATACTGTACTATGAATCTATGAATTAAATTAAATTATATCTTTTTAAACAACTATATTACTATATTATATAACTTAATTTATATAATGATCTTACACTACTAAACAATAACGATCAGTTGGACCCTTGCAGAATCACACGCAATTGGTTTTACAGCAAACCAGTGATCAGGAAAGAGGGTTTGCGTCCCTGACTCGGCCAAAAGCCTTGGTGCATTCGTGCCACTTGGTCTTGGTTGCTGCCTTCCATGCAGAGAGCGAGTTGACTGGCAATGAGCTGGAAGTCCTTGGAACATATTAGGGTCATGAGTCATGAGTCATGAGTCAATTCATGAGTCATCAGTTGTGAAGTTGTGAATGTTGTCATGAGCCAAGGCTGATATGTGATGTTTTGTGATTACTGACAGAGATTACCGGCCATATAGCGAGTCATAGCCAAAGTCAGAGTCAGAGTCAGAGTCATAGAGTCATAGTCTTGGTCTAATTGTGTTGAATAGATTATCTAGTATCCTGGATCATCTGTCATTTCCTCAGTTCAGATACTTCAGCTTAATGGTGTGAACTAACAAATTGTTCTACTTCACTCTACTGGTTGATGCGGTTGAATACTTATGAATCAATCAATATTGCCGAGATGTCTCGCGACTCGCAGTCTTTTTTTGGGTGGCTACCCTGGCCAACCAACCCGTACTTCAGAAGGTCCGAAACTAAATTCAGAGTACGGACATTGCGTGATGACATCGCTTACAACTTGCAACCCAGTGAATTGTAGGCCTAGACTCTTTGTGCGAAGATATTGATGCAATCATATTTATTAATCTATAATATAATATAGATTAACATAAATATATAATATATAAATTATTGTACAATCATTTAAATTTAATTGACAATTGTTGGGATTATTGACGATCTAAATGAAAATGATATGATATGACATGTGACATGCTACAATGCTGCAAGCATTAATGACATCTGAGACGACAACTGTCAGAAACAAAATCACAGTCAAGTGATCAATGGCTAAATGAGCAATGACTGGTCGTTTGTGGTTTCTGGAGACATGATTCATGATTCATGATTCATGATTATTATTAAGTGATATAACATATATAATATATATAATATATATATAATTATATATATACATTTATATATAGATATATAGACTCTAGACTATAGACTATAGACGATATATATTAATATGTAACATTATGGTTTGTCAACAGTTGATTGATATTTGATTACGGGTACCGGATACGGTACGGTATTTATTAAATTATAATATTGATTGATTATTGATAATGATAATGAAATGATTCATGATACAGTGATACAGTACAGTGATACATGATTTATTTTTTTTTTTATATTTATATCAATCAACCTGAAGGAGGCAATCTATCATCATGGAAGCTCATACTGATACTGATACTTAGTAATTATTTGGTCTTGGAAATTCTTTGGCTGCAGAAACTTAGTAGACCAAAAATAATTACAACTTTAATAATCATGAACTATCATCATTTGGCTAACGAATGTGACTTTAGAAGAAATAGTAGTTATGCTTCACTGCCTCAGTATGTTTATCAGTTGGCAGCTGGTTTAGTTTTACTTTGGTAAAGCTTTGAAAAAATAACATATCTAACATATCAAACATATGGTATGGCCCTGTATGTATGCAAATCATTTAATAATGTTAAATTTGATACATAGAATAGAATTCATAAATTCATGAGTGAAGGAAGTTACAGGGGGTCATAATACACATATTAATTCAGAATTCATTTGCATTCACAAACTTATTTTGTATTAAACATATTGAAATCAAATGTTTGATATTGATTACTGATTGATTGTATTAAGATGTTATTATTCATTTGGTGAGTTGTGAGTTATGATTTATGATTTATAGTTTGGAGTTTGATTAGTCTTAACTAAGAAGTATCACAATATATGAATCATATGTATTGACAATATAATATATATCAAGTCACGGTCTTATATCAATAATGTAGGTGATTTGATTTATTAATGATACCAATATTGACATTGCAATGATATTGATAATTAATGATAAAGTATTTCCATATGTGTTTTTATTCATCAGTGGTATCATCAGTGTTATTTCAAATCACATAGTCTCACATACATGACCATATAGTCATAGAATGGGGTCATTGAAGTTTTTGTAATATGGACTAAATGGATAAATTTGAACATAATATTAACATATGCGGCATAATTACAGTCACAAGAATCATAGTCATAAATCATAAATCATAAGAATCATAAGTCATAAGTCATAAGTCATAAGTTATAAGTACTTGTTGGTTAGATTCGATTGAATTATTAACTGTAGTTGCTGAACAAAAGCCGTAGATTATTCAGCTGGGTTGCACAGTTGCAAGTGAAACGACGTCATTTTTTTTTGCCCATCGATACTTCAAGGGCAACGCCATGACGGAACCGTGCGGACCGTGTGTTTGAGAAACTTCCATGCCACATATGCATGGAAAGTTTGGGGTTAGCTGAACGTCAACCTGACTCAGTGAAGCTAGACCTGCTATTGGTGGATATTATTAGATCTATATATTTGGTTTATGAACAGATTGGTATTAAGTAAGTGGGTGATCTGCAGTATAATGATAATGTTGTAATTGAATTAATATTTAATTTTAATATTGATATAATAATTGTACATTATATAATTATATATAAACAACAATTATAGACTGGACTATATTATATTATTACATTCTGATTATGATCAGACTATAGTTAAAGACAATTCTATTGATATTGGTTTTTGTTGAACATAACAAATCATTATAAATTATAAGTTATAAGTGAATGATAGAGTTTATGTGCATGTAGGTTTTGACTATTCTGTAGTGTTGGTAGTGGATATTGTTATAGTTTGCTAAATTAATATTGATTTGATATTATAAAATAAATTGGTACTAGAAATATCCATCACATTACAAGTAAAAATAGTTAATCAAAATAGTATGATATTGATTATTCAAAGGATATGTTGTGATTTGATTTGGTATTTATCGTATATATAAAATATATTTTAATTATATGATTTGGTATATGTAATAACGTTTGGTATATAATATCATATATGTATTGATGATACGTATATATTATTAATATATGTATCAAATTATTTGCACATATATATATTATACGTATGATATCGGATCCGATACAAAATGTGATCGGATCCGACCTCTTACATATAATCGAGGCTCGGATCCGATGCATATTTGGCTCGGATCCGATCCATTACATATAATCATGATCGGATCCGATACATTTTGAGCTCGGATCCGAACCCTGACATATAAACTTACATATGATGATACTAACATATAAAATAAGGTTTATTTCTACATATAAGTTATTTAATATGATTATAGTTATCACATTAAAATGTAACATATGTAATATATAAAAAAACATAAATATATTAAATTATGTTATGTGTGGATTAGCTATACATTAATACTTTATAAATAGTTCATTTCGACAATAATATATCGATAGCATTAATCATATGATATATTTCATCAGTAACGAATCGAATAACTATGACTTTGTAGGTTGACGTTAGCTATCCGGATCTTTGCAATCGATGCAAGCTTTGCGGCAAAACATTGTTCCTTCTCAAACATTAATGTGTTGTTGTCAGAATGTAACATCACACATGGTCGTGTGAAGGCGAGCTGATGACTCTTGCTGTACAAAACACATTACTCAAATCATGTCTTTTTCATGATGCATCACCATATGAGTGATTGTTCATCTGAATTTTTTTCGATGCTCGACTATCAATCACTTCTTGAAGCCAGCTCCATCTGAATCGTATGCGATCGAACTTGAGACTTGACATCATACATTATCGTTTCCATAGCCCCTTTTGGCAGTGAGCGATATAGGCCAGCGTTTGACCATAGCTGTTCATTGCAACTAGGAACCATGCTATCCAGGGCTGTCGCTAAAGGCCAGATAGTGAAAGCAGATCGCAACCCTTCTGGTGCTCGCAGCACTGTTTCAGCGAGCAGCATTGCGTTGCCGAACCTTGTGGCAGTGAATCTCAGTCCTGATGAGCTCCGTGATCTTGGGCTGGATTCGACCTATATTGTGAAACTATGTGGGCTGTGTGGTAAAAGTTCAACATCAAAATCACCATTCGACGGACATATGGATGGTGTGGCTTGGTTGGGTCTTTTGCCTTGGGCTAGCGGCACAGTCCACAAGCCCAGAGGTGAACTTTGTAGGGTGTGCTTCTACGTGTTTACACACGCAGGTTTCAAACAGATCTGGCCATCCATCAAGGACTACATCAAGCATGTAAAGGCCAATCCTGAGGAACATCAAGAGTTCATAGCGTGCCGTGAGCTCTACATCCAGCGCAAACTTGCTGATCCGAGCTTGGTGCTAAAGAATACCAAGGATGTATGGCCTGATCGAATCGTTGAGCTGTGCAAGAAAAGAAGCTCAACTATCCACAAACCAAAACGTTACCTACTGGAGCTCGACCAGTATGTGGCAAAGTTTGGTCAGCCAGATGCAAGTCTCATCGTCACCAAGAAGTTCAACGGCCAGGACGTGCGTGGTGTGATGGTGCAACGTGACCAAGACGTTGGCATGTGGGAAATTGATGAAGCAGAAGCTGCAAACGTGGAAGTCCGTCAGAAATGTTCGGATTTGTATCTTGGCATTGGGCGGTATAAATATGTGATTTTTTATTTGATAGTTTTTATTACATTTGCTAATTTGTTGTTTTAATCTCGTCACAGTTTTGGTAGTAAATCAAATATTAATATATATAATTTACATGTTACTCATGACATCACTCATGACTCATGACTCATAATATGACTCATGGCTCATTAAACCATAACTGACTCATAATGACTCATAACTCATAACTCATAACTCATAACTCATAAACTCATAATTCACATATTTGAATAATTATTGATTTTACAACTAACATAGTTTACAACCCCCCTTTGAATATTGTAAATAACATAATAATATAACTATATAATTATATATTTAAATAAATAATAAAACTAATTTCATATAACTTAACTTAACTTTGTTTAATGAACCATGCATAGCGTTATTAGTAATTAGTAATTAGTTATTTATTAGTTATTCAGTCAGTTAGTCATTAATTTTTTATTTTTAACAACAATTAGTAGTTATTAGATGAAACTTGCATGCATCATACTATAAATAATGAGCCCATATGATCATTGTAAATTGTAACTGGAACAAATAGTTGACATGAAGATCAACTTCGGTATGTTTGTATGTTTGACATGTGTATGATGTATGTATGCACATGCTGTAAAGCATAATTTTTCTGAAATCGCACTGACAATACAACATCATTACTTTGCATACTAGCAACCGCCATGTAGCATCAACTAATTTACAACCTCTTCGTACTAGTACCAGGGGTCAATTGAACTATTTTCATGTTGCGTACAACGCTATCAATGATTCATATTGAATTATGTAAATGACAGAACAATAAATTAATCATTTAGCCTCCTGCTCCAGGCAGCTACGTGAGAACCAGGCAGAGGAGACCTACCAAGCGCTTTCCACCAAGTTGATGAAGCAATCCGAAGCTGATCGTGGCAATGAAATGCTTTTGGGCAGCGTTCTTTCATCTTCGCTTGCTATTGGCGACAGCGGTTCCAACTTGGAACCTGGAGGTGTACTAGTTGCAACTTTGTGTCGGGTTCGTGGGCCATTGCGGGTACATGGTTTTTGTAGTTTCCTTCACCAACCATGTTTCTGTTCACCATTCAGGTCTTCGCATGGTGTTTATTTGCTAGAACAACCGAAGTAAGTTCATTCATTGTCAACATGTAAATATATTGATGGTGATGACTCATGATTTCATTGCTTTCGCATGCATCGTATCCTTGACCATTGGTCACCCACATACGTCACATACATCATCATGTACACTGTTACCATACTGTATACACTATTGTACCGTACACCGTAGATGTAGACACACAGTATATAGCGGTCTGAGGCTTATGAAATGAACGTATTATTTTTGATTGATGTGATAAATATCAGTATCAATCATAGAATCGAATCATATCAATCGAATCATATCTATCATATCATATCGAATCATATCAAATCATATCTAATATGCTACTATGACTATGACTATGACGATGCAGCACTAGTAAGGTAGTTAAAAGTTAAACGTTAAGTTAAATCGTTATCATATCATCATATCATAGTAATACAGTAATACAGTGACAATATACCAATTTGAAATGGCATTTTACCAATTATATAATTATATATCATATCTATACGTACATGTTGTGTTTTTCTGTTTTACTTTATTTATGTAGAAATCTGTAAAAATAGTAAGATAGTAAAATGTATTTTTGCAACTTACAGCTCACAATTGACAATTGATAATGTTATTTTGATTTTATTTTTATATTTAAATGATTATTGATTGGGCAGAAACAACCAAGTGTTTTGTATCAAAGTATGAGCACCTGCGTCATGCAATCAAATACCGCTCCAGTATATCATATGATATCATCATACCATATCATATCATCATATCATATCATTTCATATCATATCATCATATCATATCATCATATCATATCATCATGTCATATCATGTCATATCATGTCATATAATCATATCATATCATATCATCACATCATATCATATCACATCATATCATATCAAAACATTTCATATATCAAATATCATTATAATCATGAATCACATGTCACATATCAAATCATATAGCATATATCATATATCAATCAATATTAATTTCATACCATCATATCGTCATATCGTCGAGTCATGTCACATATCACATATCACATATCATATCATCACATCATTTCATGCACATAGAGGCAGCGGTAGCATTACATATCACATATCACTCCTATCACATCAATGCTCATGCTCGCAAGTTTTGACATGCAAGGTGCTGGCCTTGCTGGCGGCTTGATGTCTACCGTTCTGCTGAACGAGAAAGATGGTGACAAAGGTGATGTAGATGGTGATGAGATGGAAGATGCCCTGGGTGCTGACGATGACCTTATGGGTGATGATGCGGAATGCGATGGCAATGATAATGCTGACGTTGACTTCCTCATGATGTCCTCAGATGGTGGCTTGCTGGCGGGTTTCTCGACTGCATCACCTGAAGCCACTGATTCACACATGGGTCACAGCCATGGCAGTGGTCCTGGTACTCCTGCGGCATCTGGCGCTTCCAGGAAGAGACAACGCTCAACAGTTGAACCTCAGGGATCTGTAGCTTTGCCAAAGGCGAAAGCGAAAGTGACGCCTTCACCTGCCAGCAAAGCCAGTGCCAAAGCCAGTGCCAAAGCCAAGGCGAAAACGGCTCCCAGGACTCCCAAGGCCAAGGCAAAGGCCCACGCTGCTGCACCCAGCAACCCTCCCAGTGTCTTGGCATCCATTCGTGTTGCAGGCTGCGCATAATTCATAATCCAATTTAGCATCAAATCATTTGATATGATATAATTGATATGATATAATTAATATAATAAATATAGCTGCTTGCAGCTAGATCTCCAGTTGTTTTATCCTTTGTTCTTTGTTTCCTGTCTTGGGTCCGTGCGTGCCTTTCTGGGTCTGATCTGGGGTCCAATAGAGTGCGCAGGTGAACCTATTATATTAAATTATATCATATCATCATAACATATCAATAAATCAGGTACTCAGCGATTCATGTATGATTTTTGATTTTTGATTCATGATTCATGATGATAATGATAATGATATTGTAGAATTGCCATATGTTGTGTCCATTTGGTTCAACCACATTGCATCATGCGATTCATGATAATAGTAGCGATGGTTGCTGATTCACTGACTAGTAAGTTCAAAGGGTTCAAATGATCCAATTTAGATCATTTGGATTAGGTTGAGTCATCTTTGAGAATAAGTCAAGAAGTTAATCGGTATCGGTGTCAGTAGTTATAATAAGTTATAAGTTAAAAGTTAAAAGTTATAAGTAGTTATAAGTTATAAGTTATCAGCAACGGTTGCCACGCTACCGCTTTCTGAGGTGCTCTTCCATCAGCACTTCCAAATGCACCTGAAGGCGATGGAGTATCATCCATCATGAGCTTCGCCAACTTCCAGGCCATCCCGCAGGACGGTGGGGCTTCTGAGCTGACACGCCCAGATGGAACAGTCAAAAGTGGACAAGGCAAACGCAGCGCTGAAGAGATGGAGTTTGAAGACAAAACCTTCTTGGCGGATAAGAAAGCTGAACTCAAGGAGATGGCTCCATTTGAAACCATGCCCTGCGAGGATGAAGCTAGCATGAGGGAATGGTGCAAAAACAGGATCAGGCCAGCAAGTGCCTTGTCCACAAAGATTGGTGCAAAGTTGACTTCTTTGAGGCGACGGAAAGACGGTGCCAGTAGCGAGATCTCTCAAAACCTGGTGGAGGTCCAGTCAACTGCATGTGCCTTTCAGCGGTTGTTTTCTGAGTTGTCTTCAGACAATCCTTATGGAAGCCAGCTCCAAGAACTGATGGGAAGGTTTTCAGACGCTGGATTCCATTTCAACCGCCTTGTGAACATTACTCTCATCCGCTCTGTTGTCATGGATGATCTCCGGTTTGGAATCTTTTCTGATCATTTGGGGCGCCGGATGTGGGTCGGGTTGTCGGTTAGTGTGAAAACTCATTTATTAACTTACCATTTTATTAACTGATATATTATATGATATATAATATATAATTTTAATTTAATCATAATGAGTCGAGGATGGAAGTATGTTATGGTATAGTCTTTGGTTAGGTGAGGTGTATTATTAGTACAGTAAAGTATAGTCTAGTCACAGTCTAACATTAATTAGGATTTTGATGAGATGACTCGACTCACGACTCACTTTAAATTATGTTTCGTCATGATTCCTGATTGATGATTCGGAATTTTATTTTTATTATTAGTGATCGTGACTTATTATGAATCAGAATCATGAGTCATGAGTGCTGCAGGTTGGTAGCGTTTGTGTTGCCAGGGGGTCTGAAACTGTATGTGTATAATTTTATGATATGTTATGATATGATGATGATAATTTAATAAAATGATATGATGTGATATGATGTGATATGATATCAATGGTATTACGGTATTAATAACTAACTACAATTTAAATTGTAAATTAAAATAATTACAATTATATTATATTACCATATTAATCATATTTTCAATGTATGACTGTATGACTGTATGACTCACTGGCTCTGTATGACTAAACTTCCATACCACAAGCAGCTTCAGCTATGCCACGTGTCAAGGAAAATATGCCCAACTGCCTTGTCACTTTCAGCCTGGATCCTGGACTTTGGAAGTCGTGCAGAAGTTGGACGCAGATGCTGATCCAAATGATCCTTGCAACCACGCGGATTTGATTGTTGAGCAGCTCTTTCAACGATTGTTCAAATCCTTACCAATGAGTGCCACTGTCCGTAGCGGGCAAGCCAGAAGCCTTGCTAGTGCGGTGGGTGAATTTGCATGTCATGACAACGTGGAGGTGTCAGCTCTCTTGCTGCAACAAATTCAGGTTCTGCAAGAGGTTTTGCACTGCTTGAACCCGTCAGCGGGTGGAGTTGTTTTGGCGTCGGAATCTTTGACCGCATTGGAAGAGATTGAGAACGAGTCTGAGCGCAGCCTGCTTGTATCTGTCAAGTCCTTGCCACAAACCTCCAATATGTTGGCTGAGCTCAAGCAAGTTTACACCAGGGCAAAGAACAGCCAGAAGCACTTGGAGGAGCTTCCTGGCTTCACTTTGTTGGGCAGGGGGCAGGGTCAAGTTTCCGTGGGCTATTTATGGGGCACTGGCACACTAGGCGACAGCCATAATGTGGGTGGAGCCATGTCGCATCATCACATCATTGATGGTTGAAATGAACGTCACAGTTTAGTGTAGTCGTGTAGTTAAGTTCAAAACATAAAATTTACAGCAGTAACAGCAGTAATCAGGATACAGTCATTTGGATTTCATTTGGTAACGGTATACGGGTATACGGATACAGTATACGAACGGCATACAGGTACGGGTATACGGAAGACGGTATACTACGGTGTAAGGTATAATAAGTCAAAGGTTATCAGGTTATCAATTTATTATTTACACTTTACACTTATTATCACTAACTTATCAAATTATCATTATCATTGATCATTATCGTTATCATCAAATCACATCGAATCATTTCATCACATCATCAATGAATTACAATATCAACAGTCAATTCAAACCTATCAACCATCTATAGCCGATCAGTGAGTCAGTTAAAGTGAAAAATACTGGCAGCTATTGACCAGTTCTTGGTGTCGTAAGATTGTAGTCTAGTTAGCAAGACATTCCGGTCCGTGTTTTAGTCAAAGTCAGAGTTAGTCAGGTGTGTGAGTTTTTTTCTTCAATGAACTTTAGGTAAAACATGACTTACAATTTGTTACTTGTTAATTAATTGATAAATCATTTCATTTGTGTTTTTAGTTAGTTGTTAAGGGTCAATGGTGGTAAGATACCTTTACCGCCAGCCAACTACTCGTCCCATCAGACTCACTACCAATATCAATCTGTGTTGTTTGATTTGTAAGTTGTAATAATTCAACATTGCTTCAATAGCCAAGGATTACCCAGCTGAAGAAGGAGATCGAAGTTGCCACTACAACTTCTGAAAGATCACAGTTGCCAGATTGCCTGAAGTGGAAAAATGTCTTCGACCGCCTGGTTGCAGCTGAGAACTTGGTCAGGACCAAAGGTAGCGTGGCTGGTGTTGACTCAGTGCTTCTTCCAAGCCTCAAGGTTCAATGGCAGGGTGTTGCCACCAGACTCCTGTCAGAACATTTGTCCAACGAGCTGGCACCTTTCTTGCAGGTCCTTTCTGTGGACATCAAGAACAATGTGGATCTTCACCCGGTTCCCACTGCATGGACAGTGCACTTGCTGCGGGACCCACTGAAGGCATTGACTGGACCCAAGGAGCGTCAGCATGTGGCTTTCCATTGCTTGGATTTCCTGATGGACCTTCGCGCTTGGCATGAGAAGTTTCTTGCGAAGCAGGAAGTCGATCTTGCAAAGAGGCTAGCCATCAAAGAAAAATGGGATGAACTTCGCAAGAATGTTTCCTGCCTCTTGCAAGAGGCTGACCAGCTGAGCATGGTCACTGACTTTACTGACTCCCTGCTGAAGGGCTTCATGGGCGATGCAGCTGCTGACGCTGATGCATATCGGAAGCAACTGGCGCAGCAAGTGCAAGTGGCAATGGGGTCAACGTCCTACACCGATGCAGCTTTTGACAAGTCGACATCGGAGAACATCTCAAGGCTTGGGGCAGCCATGAACCAAGATGAGGACTTGGGTGCGAAGCTGCTGAACATTGGTGAAGCTGGGCGACATGTTCTCTCCCTTTGCCAGGCCTGTGTGATGTACAACGAGAACAAGAAAAAGATCATGCTTAGTTCCAAACCGGATCGCTCAACCACAGCCACTTTGCAAGCTCTCAATCTGACCCAGTCGGTCACCCTTGGGTATTTCAGGAAGACCAAAACCTTTGATGTGGCTTCTTTGCTGTTGGATGGCTTTGCGGAGGCGTCTGCTATCGAGAAGTTTGCTTCTGACCTGGTGACCCTTACCAAGTACCCAGAGGTTTGCTATAAAGAATTGCAAGACGTCATGTACAAATCCTTGGCTCCCTTGACAGAGCAATTGTCTTCTTTATTGAACTCCTTGCCTGCATTTGACATTGGTTGGACCAAGTCAGATTCAGCTGAAGCAGTGAGTGGCTTGGAAGTTTACAAGAAGAAAGTGACTGACGCGAAGATCGCTGATCTTTCCGCCCAGCTCTTGAAGAAGGTAGATGCTTGTGTCCATTGCTGCAAGGTGGCTGGCATGCCTCATGATTTGGCTGATGAACCTTGGCAAGTTCAGTGACAGGATCAATCTTGGCCAGAGTCATTGTCTCATTGTCCGTTCTAGTAAGAAATTATAGCCCGGCACGGTGCAGTATCCAGTGGCATTATTGAAGCTGATATGATATGATTTGATTTGATATGATGATATGACGATGATATTTTATATTTGATCGATTATCTAATTATACAATTTGATTTGATATATGATATGATTGATATGATATGATTTGATGATATGACACAATGACATGATTCATTGAATTATTAAGTACGATTTTTTGATAATGATTTGATAATTGATGATGTATGTATGAATCGTATGAATCGTAATTCATTGATTGATTGATAGTATGCTTAGACGATATGATTCGATAATTTGAGGTAACATCATATCGACTGACTAGATAAGATTGAGGCACGCGGCGTGCGGTTTGCCAGCAGGTAAATTTCTACCAATTCGGAGCCATTCGGAGTCACGCAGGCTGAATTAGAGTGAGTCTGAGTCAAATCAAATCATCAAATTGATTCTTTGATGTGATGATATGATATGATACGATTTGATATGAGCAATTTATTTATATTTCAATAATAATTATTATATTATTTGTTGATTTGGTGTAAAGTTTAAAACATGATTGTATGACAATATGATATATGATATGATATATGATATAATATGATATATGATATATGATTCTATGATTTCTGATTCACGATGATACTGATACCGTCAGATACTGTGAACTACTATATATGAATCCTGATGATATGACATGATCTGATATGGTATGATTTATTTGAATCATGAATAATGACTGACGATATGATTATTTGATAATGCAATGATATGAAACCCCTGATATGATATGAGTCGATTCATGATATGATATGATATGACATCATAATTCATGAAATGTTTCATGATGATATGATAATTTATGATATGATTTGATTTGATATGATATGATTTGATTTCATTCGATTATGTTCAGTCTATGTTGTCTATGGTTTGTCTATGATTCAAAACTCATTATGTGACTATGGCTCACGCAATGACCCTATCACCCTGTCGCAGTTCAACTTGATTTGCCTTCCTCTAAGGAACCATCTGCTCGTGCAAAAAAGGGTCTTGCAATTGCAGCGACTCTTGGCGTAGCCCTGCTGCTTCAGTCCACAGTGGGGTTAGAGATGACTCCAGAGAGCGTGCAGATTGACAAATCCGATTCCCAAAGCATCTACAAGTCACTGGTGTCCAACCAGACCTTTATCAAGAAGCAAGGCCTTGACGTTCCAGCAGAGTTGGTGGAACAGGTGAACAAGATGGTCCAGGAATGCAATGCCAATGCTAAGGGTGAATGAGTGGCCTCGCCTTGTCGGTTTTTTCTGAGGAGGTTCTTTGCAAAGCACAGAACCAACAATTTTGAGGATTAATTCTTCATGATCCCTGCCCGGTCTTGGATTTTTTCATGAATGAATATATGATATGATATGAATGAATCAATGAATCATTCAGAATTATGAGCTAGTGGTGACTTCATGAAGTCTGACAAATTATAAATGGTCCTTGTAGCTTTATGGATCTAGAATTGTTGGAATCCAGACATGGGCCATGGGCCATGGGGTTTTAACCTTTCTCAAGTTTCCAACCGCTTGAGAAATAATAAGTAAGACGACTGAAGGGTTTCAACCTTTCCCTTTCCAGCTGTTTTGTGGCACTGCTGGGCCTGCTGTCAGAGGTCAATGGTCCATGGTCCCTTGGATATTGGACACTGGATAACCTGGGTGCTAGTTCATTGTTTCAGTTTCCAGAAAATTTTGAAGGGCGGCGACCTTTTTCTTTAATTCTGGCCTAAAACGAAACAAAAAAGGTCGCCTCAAAAAACGGCTTCTTTGATCAATAAGTAAGCGTTTCAAACAAGAGAGAGGAGGCAAATGGAAATCCAACAAGCTGATCACTGATTACTGATTATTTGTAGCCATGTTTAAACTAGTGCTAAGGCCAAGTTCCTAAACCCAGCCTATACATAGCTTAGCATAGAGTCAGACACATAGGCGCATGCCGCATGCCGCATAGGTATGTCACAGGCTTTATACTTACTTATATACGGGGATTGGCCCAGGCTTAGGTTCTAAACATCCCATGACCGCAGTGACCTCTGGGCTAACTGAAGTCCTTAAGTCGTCCAGCTTGCAGCGACAGAATGCCATTCATTGAGGACATTCCTTCGCTACCCTAATAAGAAACGCGTCGTCAGTCAGTGAGACTGCGCTTGAAGCTGGGACAAGCGTTGCTATTATTGTTGACGATTGCATTCTAACAACGATGGATGGAATCATGTCACGTCAAATTTAAATCGAATCATATCATCATAGAATCATAGAATATATCATGTCATCATATTGTAGAATCATATCAAATCGAATATATATACAATATTTACAATAATATAATTAATGTAATATTATTTTTATATTATTATAGAATATTTATATATTATTATATAACATATCATATCAAATCATTTCACAATCAATGAATCATATCATCATATCAATCAGAATATCATATCATATCATCATTCTGCATGCTGCATCACTGAACCCTCAATGTCAATATCACTCATCAATGGAATCATCAATCATCAATTTTTCAATGAGTGATTAGTTCAGTGATTAGTTATGAGTTATGAGTCATTGAGATCATTGTACTGATCTGCGCGGAGCGACTAAAAATGTGACTTGTGATTGGCTATGAACTACGTAGTTGGTTGAATTTGGTGCCATGGTTTTAATGAAAGAACATGTCGAAATCAAAAACCTCCAAACCAGCTCAACAACAGCCTGCAGCCTTACTCACATCACTGACGCTTTCGCCGGATGCTGGGAGTTTTGCTGCTTCACTGCTACCATAGATAGTCTATAGACATGATTCGAATCGATTTGATTATTATGATTTTCTGATTTATGGTTCATGATTCATGATTCATGATTCTGATTCTGATTGATGATGATTGGTCTATGATAATGTAAAATATCAATATAACATAATATACTATTTAATATAATATTAAAACAAAACAACTTATACTTATATTAATTATAGTATCGAATCATATTATCTAATGACTTGACTCCACCCATTACCCCACACGATGGCAGTGACACCACCAATGGCCCATAACCACCCATAACTGCCCATAACTCCCATGGCCGATGGCCCATAACTTAACTCACTCAAAAAAATATCGAATCATGAATCATTAGTAGTAATGATGAATAATTAATAATGAATCATGAACTACTCCATGGTGTGACAATATGGGGGCCATGATATGTTGTGTTATGTTCTGTTTGGCAAGCCTGTAGTTGCAGGTAGTAGCTTAGCCGGTGGCAGCGAAAAGCGTGACTTGCCCTCATCCAGGCTACCAGTATCAGTACAGTAATCAATGACTATCAGTCAGTGTATCAATGCGCAATGTGCCTTAGCTACTACATTGATTTTTGCCTTGGTGCTTGCAGCAAGCACAGGCCGTGTTGTTGTAGCTTTGGCTTTGGTATCTGCCTGCGTTCGAGTTACAAAGTACAGTAAGTACAGTACAATTACAGTCACTAGTTGTACAGTCAGTCCAATTCAGACCATACCGGACCATACCCTTACATACCCGGTCCAGACTCCAATCCGTGTACAATATCATCTTTGACAGGAGTCCTCATGCAGCACAGCAGGCGCTAAAAGAAACTGTTCTTCGGTCTTTGACTCTTTGACCCTGTTTCGTGAAACTGAAGCTCGTTTCAAGTATTAGTCATTCGACCCTACATAATTAGTTTTAACTTCTAACTTCTAATTATAATTTTCTCGATTGTGCTAGCAAACTTGAAGCAAATTAGATGTTTTGTTGGCAGGTGAGTTGCAATTAGTATGATGATGATGTGTGCTGGCTTTTGACACTGGTCTGTTTTGATTTCACTGATTTGAATTCTGATGTCACAGATGTCGATGTCGATGATTCATTTGTGCTCCATGCTGTCAGGTTTTCGATGTGTCTGTATGGTACTCAAGTCTGAATGTAGCAAGTGTTTTGGTTTGATGCTGGAGCTGGAACTCTATTTGACTCATCCAGATTTTTTTCCGGACAAAGCCATTTTTGGTGCAAACATATTTGAGGCGACTTTCGGTGATTTGAGTAGCCATGGCTAGGAGATCTTCGGTTTCGAGTAGCCAACGCAAGGCCACGGCCAAGTCGACTATGAAGGGCAAGCGTCAGAGTGCCAAGGGAAGTCCTAAAGTTAAGGTCAGTCCTAAAGCTGCAGCTAAGGTCAGTCCTGAATCTAAGGTCAAGGTAAGCTCCAAGGCAGCTGCTGCCTTGACCACGAGCCCAAAGGCAACCAAAGAACCAGCTTTGGCCCTGGCTAGCAACGGCAATGGCAGTGGCAGCCGCAATGATTTTGCCAAGCCAGCGGCCGGTGGCTCTGAAAACATCAAGAAATTCTTCGGGCCATGCAAAGCCGATCCTGACACTGCGGCTAAAACTGTCCCTGTTGACAGTGTCAGAGTCAGTGCTGCTGGTGCTGATGTTGATGTTGAGATGCAGGACGCTAAAAGTGTCCCTGTTGACAGTGCCGGTGTCACTGTTGATGTTGTCAATGATGATGGTGATGAGATGATGGATTCCCTGCCAGCTTCGCCGCCTTGTGTGACACCGACGCCCACGAAAGACGATGGTAGAGATGCTGCAATGTCACCACCATCTGAGGTACCCTCTGGCTTTGCGCAGATGAAGTTGACACAGGCCAATCTTGCTTTGCTGGACTCCGTGCAGCAAACACCCCCACCGAAGCGATCTAAGTCCCCACCAAGGCACCATCATGACGGGGACCGGGGCAACATGGTCTATAGCTGCTTGAGCGCTTCTCCGGGCACATTGGACGGTGAAAGGATCAGCGCCTAGCCTGGTTAGGCAGCGGCGTTGACTTTTCTTGCGTCAATCAACTGCTAATTCATTGAGGAATGTTAAGTTACCATTGTTACCATCCACATTGGTTCACATTTGTATGTAGTACTACTGTAGTACGGAAAATATTGATTTACTAATTCATGACTCATGACTCATGACTCACTCACATAAACTAAATTTACAATTTTTACAATATTATTATTCCACTGTTAAAAAAAGGGAGTCCCATTATTTTTGGATCGCTTTTTGGCCATCATTGAGGGCATCCAATTTCTCATCATGAATCTTTGGACCGCTTATTGCGCTATCATCTAGGGACACAAGCAATGGCCCTGGCCCTAACTCCTGCAATTCCGCAATCCAAGGTCCTAACACGTCCGATCTGAACTTTAGACAGCTTTTGCTCAATCGATTGCCTGACCTGTCCTTGCCAGAGCGCCCCAGACCGTTTGAGGATCCTGATCACATGAAAGCCTTTTTCTCTTCTTTGGCTGAAGGTGGAAGCCTTCAAGAAGGATGGGAGATTGACCGCACCAATTTCTTGAGGAACATCGCTTCTCATTTGATGTCCGTGGTCAAGTGGCAGAAGGAACAGGAGCTGCAATTACAGCCTGTGAGTGAGTCTGAAATGGAATATGTGAAATTGAAATAATATGATAAATTATAAATTATAATTTTTAAGTAACACGAGTCTTGACAATGGATTGAGTTAATTGAGGTAAACTAAAACTAGAACTTATCTTGACATTTGTTGTTGAACTTGGTCTTGGTTTTTAATTCATGGTCTAGTCGTCTAGTCCATAGTTAATTTAATCGTCGGGTCAAATAGTTTTCAGCGCAATGAGCCGATCACCGCTATTCTATTTACCATTCATTTAAATCTATCACTGATTTACCTACCACTACTACCACTATTACCACGCAAATGATTATGATTAAATTATTTTACTTCGTGATTTGTGAGCGTTCCACATTCCTTGATTGATCGATTGAAGCGCTGACTCATTGCTTTCACTGCTGTCGCTAAATCAAAAGCAGGACAAATATGTGCACAAGAAAATGAATCCTATTGAGAGCTCTTGCTTGGGAGACATGACTTTGGATCATCTGACTATATCATCCATGTGTAGTGGATCCGGGGCAGCCGAAATCATTGCCGGAGAGCTGACTCGAGCATGGTCCTCTACATTCAAGCCAGTCACATCCAATTCTGCGTTTCTGTGCGAAATAGTCCCCCAGAAGCAAGCCCATCTCAAAAGATTGGTGGGTGAACTCTCAGAAGCACCATGCTGCATCTACGACGACATTGTGGCCTTGAGTCAAGGGCGTGGCAGGCCGGGGAGCCAACATCGGCCAACCCATAGCTAATTATTGATTTTTTATTTCGTTATTATTTTTATTATTATGAATCATGATTATGATGATTATGAATTATGATGATGATGATGATCAATTCACAAACAACAAATCATGAATCATGCATGCATGAACCATCAATCATACCACAGCATACATCATATAAATTACTACTATTCTTTATTTTTAATTTTAAATTAAATTTAGTTTATCATTACTTTATAAATTATAAGTTTTGGTTTGTTGATTTCATTTATTTATTCATATAATTCATAAAAAAATTTTATATTTGTTTAATAGTTTCTTTTATTGTTATCTTATCTTATTTAATAATCTAGATTGTTATCGTAATTTAGCAATTTATAGCTGTAGAAAAAATAAGTATCCTTGTCCATGAACCTGACAGCGCCTGATTTCAAGAGGCAAAGGAAAAAGTAAGTAAGTAGCCCCCATATCTGCTTTGTCGTAATTTTTTTTTGTGTGTGTGTGTGAAAGCCGTGGGCCAACACTACAATCATTTCACGGGTACCTTGCGACAACAGTTGTTATATTTTTTCTATTTCTATCTCAGAACAATGATAAATGATAATTGACAATTGATAAATTTACATTGTTTGAATCATGGTCCATGGTACAAATACAGATGCACATGTAGCACATAGTTACACAATCGTGCTCTTGATCTATGTAAGCTTATCCCTACTTATTCGCTGATCATTTCAATCTCCACTGAGAATCATGGATAAAGCCCAAGGCTTTTTATGTTGTTTGGCTCGGCTCACATCGGCTGCGGCAGGTGCATTATGCACAACCCTTCAGCAAAGAGGTCCACCAAGCCGCAGCAGGATGGTGCGCATGTTGTTTGCGATATGGGCAAGAACTTCGATTATGTACCTCCAGTTTCTGGCCAGGCATCAGGTAAGGATGGCCCGGTCAAAATCGAGAAGGGAAACCTTCGTCGTTTGAAAGGCACTTTATGCGGATTCAGCTGCAAGAGTTTCAGCCGAGCAAATATGAGCTTTGGAGAACTCAGGGATGCGATGCGAAATGGCAAGACCGATTGTTCTTCCGTCAAAACATTTTTTGCCACTGGTGCAATTCTTGAAGAGCAGTGTCGCAAAGGCTATCCGGCCATCGGTTTCATTGGGGACTGGGACTTGGATAATTTGCCATGGACCATTGGGGGTTGGCCCAGTCTTTCGCCGGCAATTCTAACTATTCTAAATACTATAACTATAATAACTATGACTATAACTCTATAACTATTAATAGACTATGACTATGACTATTACTAACCTAATAATAACTGCGGACTACGGTATAAATTTGGATTCCTAGACTCATGCACCAAGTCGAGTCAAGTCAGTCTAGTGTGAAGTGATCAGGGATCAGCCATGATTCGATGATGAGTCGCAGTCAGCCATCAAATAAATCAATGATTGAGTCTGACAATCCTGGATTACGAATGATACTGAATGCCTGAACTGATTCGGTTTTGGATTTATCATTGAATATCATTGACAATTGAAATTCATTAAGATTCTGATCATGACATGACAGATTCTGATTGATCCATGATCCTGATTTGATATGCTGGGTTTTGATGCTAGGCTATGGCTAGGCCATGCAGCTCACTTGGTATGGCGGAATACCATTTTTTTTAAGAAGAGAGTCTCTTCTTCATGGTCCCTGGTCTCGCCTGTAGCTCCGGCAGGCATTTGCGACTTTTTTCTTCTTGAAAATGTTGATTCCATCGGCAGTGAAGACACCAGCGACTCCAACTTGACTCTGGTGGTCAAGGTGGCTTGGCCAGGGTTGGTTTTTCAGAACACAGTCAGAGTCACAGTCACAGTCACAGTCTCAGTTTGATTGAAAAGCTAGTTGGAAGTGTGGTGTTGGGGGTCACCTGCGCCGAAAACATTCAACAAATGTTCGGTGCTCTTGGATGATCAGATAACCAGTGCCTAAGGCTACATATGAGTCGGACGCAGTGCCTCAGGGGCTCCGCTACTTGAAAAACGATGTTAGTAGTTGTTTTGTAAAAGTAAGAGATAGAGATATATATAGTCTAGAAATTATTTATTGATAATTTATAAATTTATAAATTTATAGATTGTATTTTGTATTTTTAAACTATACATTCTTACTTACCTCATATTTTATAGATTAATCAATTTTAAAATTATTACTTCTACGAAATTACTAATTATTCATTACTAAATTACATCAATATTTTTCTATTCCATGCGTGATCCATGATTCAAACCTTTAGGCCATAACTCCATAACAACTACCACCCCTAAAATCAGAGTTGACTGAGTCTATGGTCAGTTACATTGTGGTGTTGAACCTTCCACTTTTTGATCCTGGTACATTTAGTGCATCTATACTGCATGCTGCATGCTGCATGATACTTGGCCTCGTCGCCAGGCATTGCGAGAGATCAGCGGAGGAGCGTTTGAGGTTGACGTGTTCCATATGAAGTCCGTGGACTATGCAATTCCACAGGGGAGAAGCCGGATTTACATAGTTGGACTGTTGAAATCAGGGCCCGTGTTTGGTGGTGAGCTTGGAGCTCCTCATTGTATGATCGGAATCCGGAAGTTGCTTGAGGAATACTTCCGCATGCCCACGCTACCACTGACGGCTGTGGTGCACAAAGCTTCGGATGCTTGTTGCGAGGCTGAACTGGCCAGACGGTTGGAGATGCGCAAAAGCCAAGGCGGAAGCTGGGGGGGGTCAAACCAGATTCGATAATCAATACATGATACATGTTACATATCATATGAATAAATCTGAATAAATTAAATAATAAATAGTAATTTGATAAGGTTGTCCTTTGCTTCCAACTGGAAATTTAGAGACAAACCACCCAAGTTTAGGTTGTAAACTAGACAACTGGAGTCAAAGTCATACATAGACAAACAGTCTGTGACGTGTAACTTAACGTGACTTGACATGATATGTGACATGCATACAGGCTGCATACAGCATACATAGACCGGACTCATAGACTTGACTCACTAAACTATCTATGACTTAACTTAACTTATAACTTTTAACTTAACTTTTAAACTGTACGTAGGCAGCAGGCGTGAACCACAGTTCATGAAAATATGTTTTTAAACATTTATTTTCAAATCATATCATATCATATCATCAAATGATGACGTACCTCATGCTAGCATGATCAAATCATATCACACATCAAATCATATCATCGAATAATATCATATTTTATCAAAGCAAATCAAATCAATCAAATCATATTATTATCATTCATTGAATTATCACTCATCATTCATCATATCAAATCAGAGCATATCAGTCTTAGTGTTTTCCTCTCTTTAGGTGATCACTTTGGTGGGTTGCTAACTCACACAGGCGGGTCGGTTAGCTTTCCAGTGTGGACCTTCTGGGCCGCGCGTGAGGGAAAAAAATAGTATTAGCTATCTAACTTCTAACGTTAATCGTAACAGTGACCATTGTGACTCACAGTGACCACTATGTCTCCTGTGACTCATGACTCATGACCCTATGAATAAGAATCAGCTATGAATCATCTGATGAAAGGAATTGCGATCTTTGCTTGGAACTCACAGTGGGGAGTTAACTGAGCAAATAATTTGTTGTCGATGTTGTCGATCATAAAGGCACACAAACGCAACAGTTCCTGGAAGGAACAAGTTTTGATTGGGTGTATGAACCAATGAATCAATGAATCAATGAATCATGCAGCATGCAGCAGCATGCATGTATCATGAAGAATCAAAAATCGGAGATCATGAATCGCAAATCATGAATCCAATTGACAAATGCAGTTTCACCCGACAACCCTGCCAAGCTGGCGGGGGGGCCAGGGGTGATAGATGTGGTTGACAAATGCAGTTTCAGTTCACCCGACAACCCTGCCAAGCTGGCGGGGGGGCCAGGGGTGATAGATGTGGTTGACAAATGCAGTTTCAGTTCACCCGACAACCCTGCCAAGCTGGCGGGGGGGCCAGGGGTGATAGATGTGGTTGACAAATGCAGTTTCAGTTCACCCGACAACCCTGCCAAGCTGGCGGGGGGGCTGAGGGGTGATGGACTATTGCACTATCAGACTATCAGACAACTGAGCAAGGATCATTGACTGATGTTGATGTGATGGGATTCGTGCTGACCGGAATGAGTCCGGGATGAGGGTGCGGTATGTTGTGACATTGACGGTATGACGGCGGTATGGTATCCATACGGTCGGTATGGTATTATATTATTGAAATTATCATCATCATTATCATCATCATCATCATCATCATCATTTATCATTTATCATTTATCATTTATCAAAATAAATCAGATATATAAATATGTAAATATAAAATATATAATCATTATATATCGAATCATATATCATAATAAATAAGAATCAGTTCATCAAACAATGAACCACCGTAGACTATAGACTAGACTATAGACTATAGACTTAGACTACAGACTATAGACCATAGACCCACGAACCGTCCCATCACTCCATCACTTGGTCCATAACCTTGACAGGCCGGGAGGAGCCCAATCAGAAACGCTGGGTTACCGAGCACATGGAGGCTTGCAAGCGTCTTGGAAAGAAATGGCCGCTGCCCAGGCCACAGCATTTGCAACGAAACGAATGGTTTCGCTCAGCTCTTGACCGTGAGCAAGAGCTCATCATCCTGCATGAGTGCCTTGCCAACTTGCCAACACTAAAGTGGGAGGGGAGAGGCAGGTAAACAGAGCCTTACTTACTATTACTCTATGCTGTCTATGTTTTTATGTCAATGTCAATGTCTATGTCGTCTATGCATCTATTGACTATCTATGACTCTGACTATGGCTAATTATTACTACTAATTAATTACTAATTACTAATTACTAATTACTAATTACTAATTAGTCATTAAATATTGAAATTAAGTATCAGTATATCAGTATCAGTATCAGTATCAATGTCAATATTACTATTACATTTACGTTACTATGACTATGACTCGACTATTACATTACTATTACTAGTACTATTAAGCACCTTCAATCACACAGTCCGAACATTGACACTAAGCAACTAAGCAGTAGTGAGTCGTGAGTCATGAGTCGTCATGAATCGCAGTGAAAACATTAAAAAACATCCTGCAGCACTGGCCAGGGGTGCGAGCTTCGTGGATGTGTCGCAATCGCTGCACCGCTGCCGTGCTGTGAAAGGCAAGGAAGTTCCAACTATCCTTCCGAACACAAAGTTTTGGAGCTATGACCTTGGGCGCTTTTTGGTGGCTGATGACTTGCTGGCGTTGCAAGCCCTGCCTGAAAGGCACTTTCAACAATTGTTTTTTGGTTTCATTTTAAGAGCTAGAGCTAGATTTCCATTTCCATGTGATGGTTCCTTGATTTGTTTTCCGGTTTTCCGGTTTTCCGGTCTTCCTGTCATTGATTGGTTTCCGTTCAACAACGTTTCATTTGTGGATTGATAGTAGCATCATCCAGCCACCATCATTTGGACCATCATCATTCATCGAATCATCGGTTCAGCGGTTCATGGGTTTAGTGAGTATCAAATTATGTTGCCTATAGCCTCCAATTATAATTCACCTAATCATCATTGACTCATTGATGAAATGAATCATTATGTGTTATGTGAAACAAATCAGCTGAACCAGATCATACAAATGAATCAGACGAATCATATACATTATGATTATGATCCATAAAAAAATATGAATTGAACGATCGCAACACCTGATAAATGCGACGCATCGCCGCATCGCCCATGGCCCATGAATCATTCCAGTGCTTGCCAACTGAGGTCAGAGCACGCGAAGGGGGATATGGCGGGGAACGCCTTCACTGCGACGGCTGTGATGAGCGTGCTTTGTGCTGTGATGGCCCAGGCTCAGTTCGATCTGAACAGCGAGATGATAACTGAGGTGTATGCCAAGCAGCTGGGAAAGCCGGTTAGCAAGGGTGATTCAGGCAACATTCCTCCAGCTGCTGCAAGATTTGCAAATGTTGCCGACCTGTACAATGATGCCAGGTCCCAGTCCACCAGCAGCTAGTAGGATGCAGCAATGCAGGATGCCACAGAACGGTCAACTTAGATCAATCACTTTACTATGTAACAGACTATGTGAATGATGATGTATCTCTGTATCTGTATGATTCTTGTATGATGAGTTATGTTTTTTTGATTAGTAGTAGTAGTAGTAGTAGTAGTAGTAGTAGTAGTAGTAGTAGTAGTAGTAGTAGTAGTCGTGGTGGTAGTAGTAGTAGTAGTAGTAGTAGTTGTAGTTGTTGTTGTTGTTGTTGTTGTTGTCCTGATAATTGACAATGTTAGTCTTTGAAATGATTTGACGACGACACTGACAACAATAAATAATTATGATTATGATTCTATGATTCATGACTCTGATGATCAACGATCATAATAATGAGGAATGACTCCTTTGCCTTTACATATCTCGCAACACTAGCCACAGAGTTACCACCGCATTCTATGCGTTTATGAGTCTATGATTCTATGATTGATTATGGATTCATGTCGTTGGCCTATGGTCTATGAATCTATGAATCTATGAGCAAAAAATCCATCCTTGCCTTGCATGTCAGCCATGTGATCATCCTGCATGCGGCATTGCGTGCTGCGTCATTAAGTCCTAGCCTAGCTGTTTGTTTGAGAAGCTGGGGTTCTCAACAGGCAAAGGAAGGGAGCAGTTGGTACCAGCGATCGATCATGCCAAGGCTCGATAAGCTTGCCAGCTTGACAGGTCGCTATTCGAAACCGAGGGGCTGGACGAGGTTGTACAGTGTGTACAGTAATATATTATTTATTTGATGTAATCATTCTATTTTCTACTGGTTGGTTGAGGAAGTGTTGTCGTCGCCGCTATGTCTTTTTTTCTAAATTACATTGCCCCTTCCAACAATGCATTTTTAGGAATTCCAATGCTGATTCCTTAATTGGGCACACTGGGCTCATTTTTGCACCAAGACTTAGTGTTTTGGCGGCCGTGCAAGCCCGAGTCCGACTCGACAATCATTAGATTGATTGTCGTCGTTGCGATATGATTGGCTCAAATGCCAGCTGTTGCCCCAAAAAGCCAAGACCATGGCTCAGTAGACTGTTCCATTGACGTCGCATGGCGGCATGTCTATTTTGTTATTTGATATTATTATGAAATATGATTGCTGCATTAAGTTTAGCTAGGTTGCTGAAATGTTTCCTGACTCAATGGGATGCTGACGTGACATGCTGGTATGACACTGTCATGCAACGGGGTGATGTGACTGATGTGACGTGATTCAACACTAGCAGTGATACAGTCAGTGATAGTCTGGGTCATTGGGGTTCAACAGTGGCGTGCGATGCCACAATGCGCTTCGTCGTTGATCGAGGCATGCATCATGTAGCTACTGTAGCGTATGGTTCCTCATGTTATGTCAGATGTTTGTGGTGCGGCTATGCGAGGACTGACTTGACTAGACTGGACTCTGTAGAAATAAATGAAACAAATGTAACAAATTAATTTGAGATTCGGATTGATGACTCATGGACTCATGGTTTTAACGATACTGTATGTACTGGTTAACTACTCTTATTGTTGCATAAATTAAGTTTGAAACTATATTTTTTCGGAAGTCTGGACTTTTATCATCAACTATGAAGTTATCATATCATAGAATCATATCAGACTGCCGTGCCACTCCACATTCTGGCGAACATGGCAGTGGGCAGTGGAGTACTTTGAGTTACCGAAGCAAAACAGATGAAAACCAGGTGCGTCGAATCGTGGAGCGCGAACGGGAGGCTGAGAATCTTGCAGGGTATGGCAGGGCGATAGGCTCAACATTTATTAAATTCCAGTCTATAATCTATACAATGTGAAAATTATTATATGATTTATTGATATGATAAATGATAATAAATAAATCAAAAAGATGAGTAAATATATGTTGAACATATATTTGGATATATACGATGGTATAGATATACTTATACGTTATATGATATGTATGTTCGGATGTGTACCCATTACTAGCTCTAGCACAGGGGTTATGAACTGAGCTAATCAGTAGTCGTCAAAAAGCATAGACATCAGTCATCACTAGTTCTCACCAATCATCCTTGTCTGTAATTGTTTCGACCCATCATTAACCGGTTGTTACCTCATCCTTCATCATTGATCATCACACATCTCCATCATCAACAGCCAACCAATCATGAAAAGCCTCACGAAAACCAGCTAAACACCCACCCCTCAACCATCAACCCTCATCAAACCATCAAAAACCAACCATCAAAACCACCAGTGCTCATCATCAACCACTCCTAACCCCCACCTAACCCCTACCAGGAGGCCCTACCAACCCATCCCCCACCGCCCCCACCGCCGTGGCCCCCCCCGGTGCACCTCCGTGGCGGGCGGCGGCTTGGGCGGCTTGGGCGGCGCCAGCAGCGCCGAGGGCGGCGCCGGCGCGCCCAGCGGCGCGCTGCGCTGCAGCAGGCTGCCCACGCTGTCCACCATGGAGGAGACCGAGGATTTCCTGAGAGAAAACGATGGGAGGTTTGAGGGTAGGAGTTGGAGAAGTTAGGTGAAAGGTTAGGTTGGGAGTTGGAGGTTGGGTTAGTGGTTGTTAGGTTGGGGTAGGTTAGAGGTTAGAAGTTAAGTTAGTTGAGAGCTTAGAAGTAGAACTTGGGTTAGGTTAGAGGTTCGGTTGTGTTTTATCTGGTGTGGAGGTTCGGTTAAGGTTGGATGCCGCCGCCGACGACGACGACGACGACGACACAACGACAACGACAACGACAACAACAACAACAACAACAACAACAACAACAACAACAACAACAACAACAAGATGCTTAGGTGGGATAGCTTGGATTGGGGTAATGATAGAGTTGCCTTAGAAAGTTGGGTGGGTTAACACACTGAAACCAGGTTGAGGATTGATAAATGGCTTGGGAAAATGGAACAACCAACCAACAAGAAGATGGTGTTGTGGTTGGTTCATGGAGGAAATGGCCAAGCAAATGGCGATGTTGGTTGGGGAACCAACAGGTTTCCTTTCTATGTTAGGGAAAATGGCTGGAACACACAAAATGGTTGGTTATGGTCATAGTGTCGTAGTTGGTTGTGACTATAGTTGTGTGTTCCAGCCATTTTCCCTAAGACTATCCTGGTTGTTATCCTTCCATAGCTGGTTCTGACTACGGTTGGGTGTTCCAGCCATTTTCCCTAAGATCTTCCTGGCTGCTATCCTTTCATCGTTGGTTATGACTCTAGTTGGGAAGATGATTACCAACCAGGCTGGAACGATCGTGGAGGTTGCAACCAGGGTCGGTTGGGCGTGGCTTTAGGGAAGCCACCTCAAGAACCGTTTCTCGTTGGTTCTGTTGGTGTTGTTGTTGATGAACTCGGAACAACCAGCAAGTTGGTTGAAATGGACTATACATAGTCCATGGTTGATGGTTATACTTGACCGTTAAGGTTCCTTATCATGATTTGGTACCATTTGGTCCATGACTGTAGTTGGCTATTGTTGGCTATAATTGAGTATAGTTGGGGCAACCAACAACAGCAACAAGAGCATGGTGGTGTAGTTGGTGGTTTGAGGGGACAGCCATCAGCAACAGGGATGGTCAGGATGGTCTGCATGGTATTATTGATTGATGGAACAAGCAGCTAGCTTAGTGGAGTAGATAATGTTTGGAGTTGGTTGTGATGAGAGTTGGTTACAGTTCATGTTGACGCATATGACACGTTGCATCCACGTATTTCTGCTGGTCAACTCTTATGATTTCCTGATCATCCCTGGTTACACCGCATCCCCATGGTGTTTCCACTGCTCCGATCCAGATAGTCTTGCGGGTGATACTCTATCCCATTGGTTTCCGCTAGTCTATAATGTCATGTCCCCATATGAGTGTTTCTCAAAATAGGGGACCCCCCAAATCATCCACTATCAATCATTTAATTCAGCAAAGCATTTTTAGGGGCTCCCTATTGCTTGAGAAATCCTCATGTAACATATGTACACATACATACGCCTCTGCTATATCCCCAAAGACGTGAACCAACCAGTTTGAGGATTAAACAGCTATTAAGAAACCTTAAACAGCTATAGAAGTCAATTAGTTTCTAAGGGTTTCCCCAGCTGTTGAGAACCCCCCCATGTTCGTGAGATCCGCATGGCAAGGGCCAGGTCTGCTCTACCAAGCGTCACTGTTCCCAGCTGAGGAGAGTCCCCATGGGGCTCCATGGCGCTGGCGCTGGTTGCGCGCTGAGTTCGTGGTGGTTGGCTATGGGTCGGTGGTCGGTGTGTGGCTTATGGATGCTTCATGATGGTTAAGTGTGTGGCCGGTGTTGAGTGGTGGCCAGTGTTGGTTTATGATAGTCGATATCGGCTAATGATAGGGAATAGGGAATAGAAGGAGCTACGGTCCATCTTCATGGGTATGAATCATCCATGGTTGGTACCATTAACAATTGTCAATGGCTAGCTAGGCCATTTCTTTGAGCTATGTTGAACTTCGACTTCCCGGGCCTACAGTTTGCTTCATGAGACTTTCACCACACTCCTCATCGCTCCACTCATCAGGCGATACAGGATGTCAAACTTGCACACAGCTGCAGTAGCTGTTGCAAATGGCTATCGCAGCAAGCAGGGACTATGCATAGCTGTGCATCATGCCTTGCATGGCGAATGCAAATGGCCATCTAGGGGTGAACAAGCAGAGAAGCAACCATGGAGCAGACCTGGAAATGTGGCCCACTAATTATTGCACAGGAGAATATCAGTTCGCTCAACCACGAGTAGCCAAAACACCAACGGTCAAATGCAGCAGCACTGTGGTCCGCACCCCTTCGCGCTCCCCAACTTTTCTCGGGGGCCAGGCACAAATGTGGCAACTTCTCAACTCACCTGCTGGTGATAGCTATGACGATATGTCTGTGGGGAACCAAGGCACACGGTCCCGCCTAGCACCGGGGCCACCAGCCCCGGGCGAAATGTGAAGCGCTGAGCTGCCAGAGTGGCAACAAGCATCGAAGGGGTGCCACTGGTGGAACCACAACAGGTGCAATGGATTTGAGCGGAACAGACTTGGAGACACGGGGATTTGCGCCATTTTGCGGCGTCTAAACGATGAGGCCTAACGAAGGAAGGCCTCTCCTGATTCAGCAGTGAGTATGACACTTGAGCAGTGCGAAAACCCTGGCTGGTGACTCCAATCTCTTTGAGGCTTTCGAAATTAGCGGCTAGTAAGTAAGTGTTTTCTTGATATGAAAATGATTGTCAACAAGGGCCATTTTCCAAGATTTTGATGGTTCGTTCATAATCACCGGAGTTTGCGGAATGCCTCTCATTGCTGCTACCCATCCCCAGAACAACTCAAGTGGTATAGAAATTGTCCCTCCTGCAACTATAACAGATTGAACAGCTGGGTTTGCACCACTGCTCAGTTGTTGGAAGCTAAGCTAGGGCAGTCGTCTGTATTCAACCGTGGGCAGATCCCAAATATCCGCAGGACCCTGTCAAGGCCAAGCCAGGCCAAACTAGGTCACACGACCCGCCTGAAGCTCGAAAAATCAACAGTTTCCAAGTTGTCACAGCATGTAACAGTATGTATCATATAGCTATCCACAAGTATTCTCGGAATTGCGGTACTTCTGTGTACTTCAACCTGTGCTAAGCATTGTTTTCAGTTCTCTGTTCCAAGGCTAAAAGGCAACATCCCAAGACTTTACCTCCACCTTCACCTCCCAGCCACCAACTTCCCAAACGAAACTGCTGCGGCTCACTGCTCCCTGGGCCAGACTGTTACTCTGCTTCCCAACCGGCCTTGCGCAACCAGGCTGGATGGGGCACACGTTGACAGCACAAATTGGGCACGAGAAATGGCAGGCTTAAAGTGAAGTTGCTAATAATTTTGAGTAACCAACTAGTTTGGTGAATTGTCGCTGTAGTTAGCTGATTAGTTAATCATGGTGAATAGCCAAGGGATAATTGTTAACAATGGTTAATACTGCTTCGTTGATGGCTGAAGTTGCTAAATCACAAGGTTTGCCTCTGGAAACACTTTGGGAACTAATACTGCATTCACACTTTGAGCACCGGGGATTAAGTACCATCTGGTGAACTGACATGGCCATGCAAATCTGCCATTTCAATGAATGATTTCCCAGCTTTTTCCCAGCAAAATGGTGGATTCTCCATTGCTATGTTCGTCTACCAAAGGGTAAGGGAAGATCCGTGGATACCCAACAGACATGAGAGCCATCAGCAGCAAAAGATCTGGTGAGCAAACTGAGAGTGGCAAATAGCCACAGCTGGATCCACCATCACCATTAGCCACCATTAACCAGTCTATTGCTGGTGATTCAACCATTTAATCGACAGTTATCATCATAATTGGTCATATCACTAGAATGGTTGGCCATGAGAACCGCTGGTGATATTCTATTGCTGGCAATTCACCATGGTAGATCCAGCTGCAACCATTGCTCTCATCATGGTTACAGCTGGATCTACCTGCGGTGCATTTGCGGCGTTCCCAGCTGTGGGGCGATCGACATCTGAGCACGGTAAGCACTAGCAGGGACAGGCTGATCAACCGACAACCATGGACCATCGTTGCCATCCCAAAGATGTCCTAACCATCATCAACAATCATCATCAACCTTTTTCAACCAGCACTGAATCGCCAATCATCATTGACCAGTTGGCTGAATGAACCACGAACCAGCATTATAAACCACTACCAACAACAGTTGGTCAATTAATAGACCACTAATGCACCACAGTTGGTAGCATTTTTAATAAACCACTACCAGCACCGTTGACCAATCAACAGTTGATCTCACCAGTCTCAGCAACTGTTCCTGCGGTCCCCCATTTTTTCGTCGCTTCGCCAAGTGTATCGCACTGCTCGGTCTCAGGAGGAGCCTGCACGGATCCATGGTAGGCCCCGTCGCAATGGCTGAGGGTTGGTATGGCCAGAAATGTTCAAGAAATGGTTGGTTGTCGGTTAATGGTGGATTCATGGTTGGTCAATGGTTGCTTGTTGAATAATGGTGGATTGATTGCTGGCTAATTTTGCAATGCTTGGTAACTTCAATGGCTGGTTGAGGATAGCCCATTGAACTGATAAAATGTGAACTGTCCCGCATTCCTGTCTCCAAGATCTTAAGGTCACCGGAAGCAGTTGAAATCTCCCACTTGGATCGTGCGGGTATTCCCGGGTGGATCGTCGGATCTCCCATGATCTCCAAGTCTTCTTGCTTGAGGAAGGTCATGGATCAACTCCTGGCTGACCCAATTGGCCGCCCATCCATTTACACATATGCCACGGTGGCTTCGGATAAAAGTGCAGTTGATTGCCATCCTTGATGGGATGTTATCATCGAATATGGGTATTAGCTCACCTGTTTTCCTTTTTGGCTTAGCATTGTGGTTGCAATTACCCCTATCAACTGTTCTAAACCTAAATGACATTACCTTAACATATTTTTTTAGCTTATAGGTGCTCTAAACCTGATGCTCAGCTGTCTTGGTGGCTTCAATCGCCCCTATCCACGGTTCTAAACCATCCATGCCTCTACCACAGAAATGTGCCTTATGTCCTCCTTGTTAGGCATCTCTTTGTTGACTACGCCCACAACCCACTGCCCCCCTTCACACCTCGACATCTTTCAGCAGGTAACCTGCGGGCAGCAGTGGCTGCGTCCTCGGTAGCCCCTCACCATCCAGCTGTTCATAGCCGTCAGGAAAGCTCATCCCTTGGTTGATTTTTGCTCAGTAAAGGCTGTAAGAATCAACAATAATAGGGATGATACCCATAGTAATAACCATCTCTAGGGAAACCACAACAGTGACTTGGGGGTACACCATGGCTCTGGAGAAAACCCAGTGTGGGTTCAGGGATATGTTGTACCATCGTCACTGGCTGGGCCATGGCCATGCCTACTCTGATTCAACCGGCTGCCCTGTACTTTTTGTCGTTTGGAAAAAAGGTCTTTGAGCACATCCTGTTGCTTTTGTACTTTGAAAGGGATGATACCTCCTGTAACAAAGGGCTATCAGCAAAAGTGCCATCATCATCCCTATTTTATCCTGTTACCTCATCACATCCCACGAGAGATCCATTCTGATTCAACATCAACAGTCCAGCACACAAAAGAACCATCCCAATGACATCAACCACCGCACGAAAACACAACAGCAGCAGCCACTGCCGATGTCGGGGGCCTTTCAGTTGTGCCTGCCAGCGGTGGAGCATTTTCACAAAGCCGTTGTTGGGCTGGATGAAAGGCCTGGCCTGCGCGGTGGAGGAACAGATGCTGTTGATCCCAAGGTCGATCGCCCTTGGCTCGCTTTATTCGGCATAGCTTGGTGGGCAACTCGGTCAAGACAAGACCCCTGCAACAAGCAAATAGCCGGTGAGTGAGGCAACGCACACTTCTCAATTGTACAGGTGCGTTTCATGTCGAAATGCCCAGTGCTAGTTGTGGCAGCCAACGCATACTGCAGTTGGTGTCATACTGTTTTGGATGGTCGCAATGGGTGCTGTCGTTCAATAACTGCTCACTATCGCTTACCAACGAAACGATTTCATCCACTACGATCTCCTGACCATTACAGACCCCATGATATAGACCACTATTGACACCAACAGAAAAAACACAACTATCAACCATTGAACAATAACTTAGCATTGAGGATCACCATTGAACACCACCAACCTACCCAGCATCAGTCGCAACCAGCGCCACTACGACTTCGCTCAGGCACCTTCTTCACACGGCTGTAGGCCTCATCCACATCCACGTCGCAAACGGCCATCACATAGGCCTTGGGGCACCCCCTCTGCTAGCCTTTTCCTCGAAGGTGCCCTCTCTGGGAGTTATTTTTCTCGACTATAAATGTTTGATTCTTCAGAGCCAGATTTGGCAAAGTGTACATCAGGAGTGACTGGTATAGGATGAAAAGGTCAACCAATGAGCTTGCAACTTTAGTTTGGTACTTGTTTCACACTCTTCGAAGTACACGGAGGTGGTCCATAAATCCATGAAAGCCCGCGGTGAATATCCAGAAATCAATCGCACTGCCCTGCTTTGGAATGCATAGACCCATATCTGTTTCTGCGCTGTCGGGAAACACATTTCACAACTGTACCGCATGTTATCGCAAAGCCTCATTGTTCTAACATAGCGATTGGTCTCATGTAGCGAAGGTAGCTGGTACGTCTGATATGTGGCTGGCATGTGCCCTTGATAGCTAGTAGATTCCCTTGATATCTAGCTGGTTCATCCCGGTTGATCCTGGTGCCCTCGTCAGCCCTGGGCCCTGGCTCCACGGCTGCGGCCCAGTGGCAATGGTGAAGGTGGCCGAACGGGAACGGCCCTGAGCGCAGTTCACCATCACCTGGTGCTTCCCACGCTGGGAACAGCAGCCACAACGGGAACGGAAACGGTTGCTATGACCCCACAATCGTAACGACAACAGCAGCAGCAGCAGCAGCAGCAGCAGCAGCAGCAAAGAACGACACGATGTTCGTTGACAGGTGATTGGCTGTGCTTGATGAGAAGTATAAGCAACCTGGTGTTGAATTCGATCCGCGCAATGCAGTTGCACGGGTTGTGGCTACTGATTGTCTGAGAGAAAAGCCACACGCTGTTGATGGCATGGTTGATGGTGTTTAGGGCCTCCAGTTGGTTTCAGGTCGTTGTGCATCTCTATGGGTGCCTCGCAGATCCCAAAGTACTTTTGGAAGGATCACCGTCCCGCTCAAGTTGGGGACAAGGTCAACTGAAATGACGGGACTCATGTTGTGCCAGTGCCATTTCACGGCCCTTGCCACCACATGTGTCCATCCCGCAAACTTGATTGTTGAATATCATTCATTCTTGATTTCAACAAGTACTACTTGTTTGGGGCTTAATGGTTAACACTCAATATTGACCACGAAGAAGTGTTAACCCCCAAACATTTTTGAGAAAACTTCAGTCTTCAGGTGCCTTTACCAAGTTCCACTAACTATGCTGGTGACATACCTGAGCTGTGGCTCTACAACAGGTGGACTGGTGCTGGTTGTGGGTCAGTTTGTCCACATGCCCTGCAGACTTCAGTATGACGAAGCGCGAACTGGTGCGCATTGATGTTCTCCCAAGGTGTATCACCTCACAACACATTGGGGTGTCTTAAGACAGGGTTACCCCCAGTTATCATCCAGTTTATTAAGCACTTCTACTATCCAACCCACCATTTTGGGTCCCCTGCTTTGAGAAACACCCATATAGCTGGGTGGTATCTCCATTGAAGCTATTGCATACATCACCACCCTGCAGCTATCTTCAGCATCCCTTTCTCAGCCCAGTGGCCATGCCACCTTTCCTCTGGTGTGCCCAGCGAAGGGCTTCCAGCAGCGATTCTCGAGCACACAGCTCCTATCACCGGTGCAGCACCAGGGTGTTGACTCATGGTCTGTGCTTGGGCTAACCGGCTAACCACCAACGGCTGAGTCAAAGTCCATGCACTGGGATTCACCGGTCAATGTGCCAACTTTTGGTGGGGCACCACCACATTCGCATTTGGAGGTCATTGTCAATCAAAGGCCTCGACAACTGCTTCTTGCCGATGATGGACCATAGTCTATCATCAGCCATCAGTAACGTTTGACACTAATCATCAATGTTTATCATAAACCACTTAAACCATCATGAACCATCATGAACCATTTGGTTCTCAACCATCATTAGGCATCCTTAACGATCAACATTAACCACTCTCAATTCCAAGGACCATCAGAAACCGTCGTCATTAATCGATCATGAACCATGATCAACCATCTCATGACTTATAACCGCCATAAAGACTAATACACAACCACCAAATAACCACCATGTAACCACCCTACAACCACCTAGAAACCAAATAATCAACCACCATATAACCGCCACAAACCCACCATGATTGCCTGGAAAGGCCTCCAACTCTCGGCCAGTCCTTTGGACCCGCGTCCAATTGCGCCTCAACCACTTCTGCGCTGTCCTGTCGGTGCTTGGGAAAAATGGTGAACCGCGGCCAGGACGTGACCATGGGAGCAATGGCTAGCCATGGCTGTTGGGTTACTGCTGGTTACTGCCATCTGTGGTTTCCCTGGCAATTTGTTCATCCACTCAATGGTTGTCATCTGTGGTTTCCCTGGCATTTTACCGACCCTGTTTACAAAATAGTGGTGTTGTAGATGATTAGAGCCAGAAACAAGCAACAAGAATGAGAACTGTGGTGGTGGTGATATGGTCATCCATAATGGCCAGAAAAAAACAATATTCAATAATGGCAGATGATAACAAGAAAAAAAGTGATGATTGATAAAGGCAAATGATAGCAACTAATCACCAACAACCGCATAGTAAAGGTGATTAGTGATTAATGGTGGTTGACCGATTTAGCTGATTGATGATCATTAGTTGCTGCATATGAATATGATAATTTCCATTGACATGACTTGACCGATCATCTAAACTTACATGTACATTCAGAATAGCTACACAATTGAAAATGGAGAGAGATGCAGAGATGCAGACTGAGATGTAAATGCAAGACGCAATAGTGTTGATATGTACGTCCACATCACGCATGATATATGTGTTCTGTGTATATCTTACTCAATATGTTGCCATGCGTTGCACAACGAAGTGCAGAATGTGTTGAAACCGCTACGACATATGCGGGACTACAGTGCTCCTTGCTGACCGGAAGGTGCTTGAAAGTTGTTCAAATTAAGCACCAATCCGGCTGTGGGTAAAGCAACCAGTCCAATAATTGAGCGAATCACTGAATATATCCTAGAGCGCTGCTCGTTTGTTCATTTGGGACACTGGGCGGTGTGAACTGGTACAGTACACAACCATTATCAATCAATGTTCAACACGATCAACCAGTACATGACCGTCCTCAATCGTTGGGTAGCGATTATAAACCATCTTATAACCGACCTTGGTTCGCCACTGATGTTGAGAGCCACTGATGTTGAGGGCCACTGATGTTGAGGGCCACTGATGTTGAGGTGCCTCCCATTCGAGGTCAAAGATTCTCAGCTGCTTCCTCAAGTCATCCATCGGTTGCCTGTGACGCAAGGTGGCGCAAGGGTCGAGGCGGAAGAGCCAGTTCTGTTGTCCGGTACATGTGGGATGGGTCTTGCGCCACCAACCATCATAGAACAGCACTTCACATCCCGACAGCTCGAATATTGCCAGGGATGGGATGTGAAGTGCTTTTCACAACCATCAAGTTTCGCATGTTTCTCAGGGATGGAGCTTTGACCCACAGCGTCGCACAGCCATATTTCCGGCTGTGGAACGCTGCACCGGCGAATTTCTCAAATGTTTCAGGGCTTTCAGGCTGAAGGCGCCTAATTTGTTGGTGCGTCTCAAGGTTTCAGTTGCGTCCACCCAACAGTATCCGTATCCAAATTATGATGACCAAAATATATACTTGATTTCAGAATGGTAAAATCCAGCCTTCCTGGTCAAACATCTGGTAAATCCGTTTAAAAAAAACACTGATGAATCCCTTACCCATAAATCCCTAGACAATTCACCCTAATAAATCCCTTGCCAAATGTTGGATTCAGCCCATAACTCCCATAAATCATCGAGTTTATTGACCATCCATAGTAATGTCTACCCCGGATTAATAAACCCCTGGTTGATTAATAGGGGGTATCCCCCAAAAGCCTTTGTTTCCCTTTAAAATGGTAAGCCCCACCATTAATCAACCAGGGGTTTATTAATCCGGGGTTAACTTTACCAAACCCACCATTTTGGGGAGTTCCCTCTGGCTTCAGAAACCACCAGCCACCGCTTCCGACCCAACTCGTCACATCCATCGCTTCGCCTGCCTGGTGGCTGGAAGAAACTCGTGGAGCTTCGTGCCCGCGCAATTCCTCAGCCCAGCCAAGGTGATGATCGTTCAACCGATGAATGGCTGAAAATGATCGTTGACCATTTAACTAATGGTAGTTAAATCATTGCCATTTATTAAATGGTAGTTAAATGATGGTTGTTAAACAACCATTTGTTAACTGCTGGACCTCCCATATGGCTATCGCTCAATATTAATCAACCAGCTAATGGGGGATTTCCACCAACAATAATAGGGAAAAGAATGGTTAATTATAGGGGAACCAGGGGTACAGGGTTTTGACCCACAGCCATTTCATTCCGGCTGAAAATTAGTTAATAAATGGTAATGATTAACAACCATGAATCAACAACCATCATTTATCAATGATAAATCCATCATATTCACCATGGTAGTACACTCAATTTCTTGGATGGTTGGTGGCTGGACCCATCTCCATCTGGTGGTTCCTCAAATCATGAGGGTCCCCCAGTTATCAACTCATACTAGCCATTTAGAGTAATAAACCATACACTCTTGGGGTCCCCTATTTTGATAAACCCCCATATTGACCATGGTTGTTCATGTTCCAAGGTTTTTTTTTCAACATTAACCACTATTCACCATAACCGGTATCTCTCATTGTAAATCACAATGTTTCGATTCATAAGGATTTTGGTCAATAGTGCTGACTGAGATGATAGTGATTGACAAGGGTTCATAGCGGTTGATCAGTAGTCAACTCACAGATAGGACTAGTTGGTTGGTGACCCCTCAATCTCAGAAACAAGCCCTCCAAGGAAGGACATGAAAGCAAGTTAACCCCTGCTTTTGCCACTCGTCTATAGCAAAGCGCAAACCAATGATCACTTGAACAGTCGGAAATGTGCCACAAGCAGCAGCTTGTAGGGAATAATAGTGATGATTGTTGCATACTGGTGTTGAAAACCGAATGATAAACAACAATCATTGGAAAGATACCAACTATATACATGAGCCCTGTGGGTATCCCTGGCTCCAGTTTGCCAGGGTTTAAATGGGCAGGGTCGAATGGAAAGGTGTTAAAATTGAAGGATTCATCGACTTCAGGGCGATCAGTGTGTGAAATCACCACGCCACAATCTTCATAAAATCCTGAACTTTGTCAACAACTCCCATGTCATCAATGTTTGTCCAACCTTCGCCACTTGCTTCGCCATTTTCAACCGGAAAACTGCCAGTTCTGGTGTAACATGGCGTCCTGGCCAGCTTCATCCAAGTATCACCACGACCACCTCAGGATTCTCCTGCAGCAAGCGGAGAATCCCAGGGGCATGGAGGGAAATATGTTAGAAATTGTTTTGAATGGCTAGTGATGGCTAGGAATGGTTAGTAATGGCTAGTAATGGCTAGTAGTGGCTAGCAATGGCTGAACAATCGCAATGCTCAGTCATGGTTGATTAATATTGGTGATTAATGGTTTCTAATGGTTGGTGATGGCAGTAATACTTGGGTGCTTCAGTATCTTAAAAACTGCAGTGGGTTGAAAATCCCATGAAATGAATGGTTTTTGGGGCCAGGGATGAATAATATACCGGCTGTGGGCCATTGTTTTTAGGCTCCATGGTTTCAGCTGCAAATTTGAACAACCCAAAAAACCATGAAAGCATCCAACAGCTTGCTGCACAGCCTAGCAATCCCTCAAGGTCGGTCGAAACTCTCCGCGTCAGTGTTTTTTTCGGCCGAAGCCAAGCTTGGTCCGCTGCTGTCATCTCATTGGTTTCCCAACTCTCGCGGTAGCACAACTCTGAAAACACGAACCGCAATGACCTAGGCAGCTGACTATCAAACCACGAACAAATTTTTATGGTCACCACTATCAAACCAATAGCAACCATCATCAACCAACATCAACCATCATCAACCATCATCAACCATCATCAACCATCATCAACCATCATCAACCAATATCAACCATCATCAACCAATATCAATCAATACCCACCATCCCATGATCAACCAATATCAACCAATCCCATCCTTCGCCCACCACCTGAAACCGGCACTTCAGCAACGCTCCTGTGCCAGTCGCAAGGCAGCCTTGAAGGACCCCAGCGCCAGCTCTCCTGCGATGCAGCAGGGGTGGGATCTAACCAGCAGAGGTATAGCCAACCTGATGGTTAGATGGTTGATAGTTGATAGTTGATGGTTGATGGTTAGATGGTTGATGGTAGTGGTTGATAGATGGTTGATGGTAGTGGTATGAAACTAATAAGCCCAAAATAATAAATTCCATGGGTTTCTAGTGGTCAATAAGGGTTGTAACTAGTTAAAACCATTGGTTTTTAAGGGGTCAATAGCCAAGTGGTGAATTCCATGGGTTTATGATTAGATGGTTGATGGTTAGATGGATGGCTAGATGGTTGATGGAAGTGGTTATAACTAACCTGGGTGGGATCTAACTACCAACCCGATGGTGCAATAGTGGTTGATGGGATCTAGATCCACCAACCTGATGCTTCAGGATTCTTTTAAAAGTGATGGCGAGCAGTTAATGATGGTGTTGATTATGCTTGATTCTGTCTGAATCATGTTTGCTGATCGTGGCTGGCAATAGCGCAATGCCTCAATGAGACGGGGATATCAACCAACATAACCAACAAGAAATGGTTCTTGATTGAGCCACCATCCCCCAAAATCCATGGCTTGATTCATCAAGGAACAGTTGGCGGGTCAGCAGCTTA